>CM077799.1:19219189-19703668 GCA_039737535.1 Lagodon rhomboides | reverse complement strand
ATGCGAAGCCTGCGAAGCTAGTTCAGGCAGCCAACTCAGAAAGCCGCGCCCATCATGATCAGCTGATCAATCACATGCTCCCCCTATCCTAATAGGGCGGGCTATTTAAATCCTCTCCAGATACCTGCTCGTTCTTGGCTATGCTGCTGCTGCTGCTGCTGCTATGCTGCTGCTCTGCTGCTATGCTGCTGCTCTGCTGCTTCTTCACTGCTGCCTGGCTGCTGGCCCGCTTGCGCATCTCGCTGCTGCTGCTGCTCTGCTGCTTCTTCACTGCTGCCTGGCTGCTGGCCCGCTTGCGCATCTCGCTGCTGCTGCCCATGAGGTTTTTGCTCTCTGTCATGCCTTTGATCTTCCTCCTGATCATGTCTCCTCCTCGCCGCAGCTCGCGTCTGGTTCAGCGGCAACTCCATGAATGGCCCGTAGTCCGGATTCTGGAAGCGCTTTACGCCAACGGCGTATCCGCCCCA
The DNA here is from genome assembly GCA_039737535.1 of Lagodon rhomboides. Lineage (NCBI taxonomy): Eukaryota > Metazoa > Chordata > Actinopteri > Spariformes > Sparidae > Lagodon > Lagodon rhomboides. Next base: position 19,703,201 of record CM077799.1, on the reverse strand, counting down.
CCTGGCCTCGGTCACGATGAATTGTTTGAGTATCTTGTTATAATGTCCCCGGTGCGATTGAGGGTCCGGAGACGGATCTTCCCGCGCTTGGAAGCAAGGGGAAAATCTCCGGCTAAGAAGCGCGGGGCGAATCAGCCGGGCCACCCAGGAAGAAAAATAAGTCGCAGCTCCTCCGCTCCTCCGCCTAACGCTGAAGTGTTGTCGGCTCTGTCCGACATTAAAATATCTCTTATTGGCTTGAATAACCGCCTTGTCGTGCTCGAGTCTAATTCCGCAGGTCTCCCATCCACTTCCGCGTCAGGTGCGCATCCGTCTACGTCATCGGCGGAGCCTCGCGCGCTGCTCCGGAGGACTCTGGGAACTGCAGTTCCTGCGCCGGCTATTCCTGATGCGTTCAGGAGCCAGATAATCTCAGGTAAAGCACAGATCCGCCCCCTTTCTTTTGCTTATGGATCAGATATTAAGCTGATGGTAGGCAATCATGTAATGCTTTGTTTGTTTTTCTATCTTCACTATCTATCAGGGCAAGACATTAATCTGGTAAAATCCTCATTTGCGCTCTGAATTGTCCGATAGGAGGATGGTCGACTGTGGGGATTTTCTATTTCCTTAAAGATAGTGACCCCAGGCTGTGCAAGTAGGCTGCACAATATGAGCAAATGTGCGACGTGCGATGACACCCTCAATATTGCGATGACAATATGACTTGCGATAATAAGAAAATATTTAAGTTTGCACACAGTTCCTGTGTCTTTCAAATTCTGCATTAACAGTTCCCTGCTGTTAGGTACTCTTAAACATTAATAGCTGATGACAATTAAATAAAAATAGAAATATTCGAGCACGCTTTTATTGAAGGGAAAAACAAAAAACTCTTTAATATTAATTTACACATGTACAGTTGCTGCAGTGATGGTCGCGTTACTGACTGATGCTCGACGTTTGCGCTTTACACTGACTGGCTAATTGCTCGTGCAGCTCTTTATGGTGGTGCAGCAGGTGGTGTTACCTCTGGATGTTGCTACAACTGTTCTGCAGGTCCTGCGCAGTACCTGAGTCTGTAAATTGTCTCTGGTTCGAATCCAAAGTATCTCCAAACTGCGGAGCTGCTATTTCTTTTGCCACAAGCGTTTCGTCTGCATTTCCACCGCTCTGCTCTCCTGCCTCCGCCATCCTGTTTACTCTGGCTACTAATTCTCATGCAGGAACGTGAGCAGAGCTGGGCGTCATCTGTTGGCTAAACGGTGTGCATGCATGGCCCATGTGTCCAGGGCCACATTTGATCGGCAAATGTCAGCACGCTGAGTGTGAAGCATGGCGGATGTAAACAAAACTCGCACTTCAGACCAGCTTTTGCGATGGGTTAATCGCGCACGTTCACATCACGATGATGATAAAAAATACGATTAATCGTGCAGGCCTAGTGCAAGCATCACTATGGCAGAATTCAGCGTGCGTTCAGTGTCTTTAGAGACACAATCTGTGGAATATAACTGCTTTCGTTCTGCATCCTCTAGATGACTTTAGTGGTAGATTCCGGCTTCACCCCCAGCTCGCAGCATTACACATGAGGGAAGTTTTTTCATCTCTTGGAGTGCAATTTGGAGAAAAAACTGCAGGTCCCAGCACGTGCCTCGAGTTCTAGGCATCAACTAGACAGCGTTCTCATGCAAGCTCTCTCCCTGAAAACAACTGTGCGTATTAGGGATATATTAAAGTACACTGTGTAGTGTTAAGTAATTTATTACTCAGTCAACGTCTTTGTTCATAAATAAGTCTCTCACCCAAAACAAAACTTGATGGAAGTACTGTTGAAGACATGTTGTTGTCATAGCTCGAATCTTGACACATCCCGCCTGCCATAGTTCCAACAGGTTGCAACGCACATTTGGAAACGCGAGGCGCTAGAGAGCAGTATTCGTTTGGATGCAAAATAAATTTAACCACTAGATGGGAGAAATAATTCCAGTGTCCCTTAAAATATTTGCCTCAGCCTCATCCATGACAAAAAGGGAGCTCCTCTCTCTGCTAGGCCATCTGGATTTCGCAATAAGGATTATTCCCCAAGGGCGTGCATTGTGTCCCGTCTGCTCGACTGGCTAAATCGGTAAAAATCTCTAGGACAGTGTTAAGTTAGACAGGGTGCTGTCCGACATTCGTCTGGTCCTCTTCTAGAGCAGTGGAACGGCATTTCCTTTTTCTACAATGATGTTCAGAAACCTCTGCTTCAATTGAGTTTTACAGACGCCGCTCCCTCTGTCGTTTCGGGGGTAATTTCAAGGAGAATGGTTTTCTGGAGCCTGGCAAAGGAAATGCTCGATCTGCCTCCAGACTGCAAGTCTACTGCTTTTTCAAACTGTATCCATAGTGGTAGCCTCCCTGTTGTAGGGCAGTACTGGTCCTGCAAACAGATTGTAGGGTTGCGTCACAACAAAGCTACAGTTAACATGATCAACAAGGGGCGCTCTCCAAACCACCATCAATCGCTTCCTGGACGCCTCACCTGGTCATGCGTCAAGGGTAATTTCATCATGCGCGCCGTTTTCATCCAGGCACGATAACAGCGTAGCTGACGCTCTTTCTCGTTTTAAATTCAGAATTCAAATCCCTGTGCCAAACGCCAAGCAAGCAGCCTGCCCTGCCCTTCCTTCTCCCAAACCATCCTAGGTTAGGAGGCGAAGACCCTCTGTCCTCTCTGCTGAGCTCTGCTGCCAAGTACATGAGAAAGGTCTCTCCACAAACACATTAAAAGCTACGATTCAGCTTGGTGGTTTCTCTTCCTTCTGTACTCGATTTGCCTGCCCACCCTTACCCGTCAATATTCCTCTGGTTGTGTATTTAAAGTCCACTCTTTCAAGTCTCGCAATGGCAGCCTCTCTCTATTAAAGCACTGTTAGCCGGCATCAATTTCACCTCCACTGTCAAGATGCTTCAGTCTATAGCCTCAAGAATCCTGCTTTCACCTGCTCTCAACGGTCTCAAAAAAGAACAACATCAAGGCAATGATAAACGCTTACCTCTTACCATCTCGTTGGTGCAAAAGATGATATGCAAGTAAAAAATCAGGGCTGCTTACTTCTCACCAAACAAGTTGCTAGAGGCTGTTCTGCTTATGGCTTCTTCGGGTTCATGTGGTGCGGGGAATTCAACCACCAGATCGCTGGCTTTCAACCCTCTGCTAGACCTCTGCTTTCTGATTACAGTAGCATTAGATCACTTCACTATCCATTTGAAGCATTCAAAAAACTGACAAATGCATAAGGAACTTCAGTGGTCATTGCAAGAAATAATTCTGCTTTTGCCCTTTCGCCTCCATGCTATGCTACCTGAGAACCCGACCCGCACCTGCTCCCAGCAACCCGCTTTTCGTTACTGACGGCAGCAAGCCGATGACCCGGACCTGGGTTTCTGCAAGCTCTGGAAGCTCTACTCAAGCTGCGGGTTATCTCCAGATGTGTTCACCGCTCACTCCCTCCAGATTGGGTGCTGCTACAACTGCTACACTTCTCGTGCCCACTCCTTCCCTCAAGTCTCTGGGTCGCTGGTGCCCATGCATGTAACCTGCCTTTAATAATGCTCTGCTGCTTCACACGCTCGCCTCTCTAAAAATGTTGTCAGGTGGATTGCTGGGGAGTTTTTCACTCTAATTTCTCGTTCTCCTCAGGTTCCTCAGGGGTCAGCTCCGTCAATCTCTGCTTCTGTTCCCTTATTCAGGCTCCAGCTACGGGGAATCGCCTGGCATGGCAAGCTCCGACATCATCAGCTCGCAACGTCAGGCTCTGTATCTCAAGCGTGTTTTGGGGGATTGCAGTTTTGGGGGTCTGCTTCATTCCCTGTAATGTCTGGCTCAGATCATTCAGGGAACGATTACTGAGACAGAGCCTGACGCCAAACCTGCTGCATCCATGCTCAAGGATACCTATGCTGTGCTTCAGCTTGCCCTGCTTAAGAACTATGCCGTGCTTCGGCTTGCCCTGCTAAGAGAATTATGCTGTGCTTCAGCTAGCCTGCCAATATAACTATGCCGTGCTTCAGCTTGCCTGCTAAAAGCACTATGCTGTGCTTCAGCTAGCCTGCTAATATAACTATGCCGTGCTTCGGCTTGCCTGCTAAAAGCACTATGCTGTGCTCCAGCTAGCCTGCTAATATAACCATGCTGTGCTTCAGCTTGCCTGCTAAGAGATCTATGCCGTGCTTCGACTTGCTGCTAAAAGAACTATGCTGTGCTTCAGCTAGCCTTCTAATATAACTATGCCGTGCTTCGACTTGCTGCTAAAAGAACTACGCTGTGCTTCAGCTCGCATATGCTCAATAATAATGTGTTCCCTTTTCAGAGTTGTCTGACTGAAATGATGCGAAGCCTGCGAAGCTAGTTCAGGCAGCCAACTCAGAAAGCCGCGCCCATCATGATCAGCTGATCAATCACATGCTCCCCCTATCCTAATAGGGCGGGCTATTTAAATCCTCTCCAGATACCTGCTCGTTCTTGGCTATGCTGCTGCTGCTGCTGCTGCTGCTATGCTGCTGCTCTGCTGCTTCTTCACTGCTGCCTGGCTGCTGGCCCGCTTGCGCATCTCGCTGCTGCTGCTGCTCTGCTGCTTCTTCACTGCTGCCTGGCTGCTGGCCCGCTTGCGCATCTCGCTGCTGCTGCCCATGAGGTTTGCAACCCACCTCCTCCCCAGCATCCACCTGTGGGCTCTGTCTCTATGATCCTATCAGGGGGTCTGCTTCATTCCCTGTAATGTCTGGCTCAGATCATTCAGGGAACGATTACTGAGACAGAGCCTGACGCCAAACCTGCTGCATCCATGCTCAAGGATACCTATGCTGTGCTTCAGCTTGCCCTGCTTAAGAACTATGCCGTGCTTCGGCTTGCCCTGCTAAGAGAATTATGCTGTGCTTCAGCTAGCCTGCCAATATAACTATGCCGTGCTTCAGCTTGCCTGCTAAAAGCACTATGCTGTGCTTCAGCTAGCCTGCTAATATAACTATGCCGTGCTTCGGCTTGCCTGCTAAAAGCACTATGCTGTGCTTCAGCTAGCCTGCTAATATAACCATGCTGTGCTTCAGCTTGCCTGCTAAGAGATCTATGCCGTGCTTCGACTTGCTGCTAAAAGAACTATGCTGTGCTTCAGCTAGCCTTCTAATATAACTATGCCGTGCTTCGACTTGCTGCTAAAAGAACTACGCTGTGCTTCAGCTCGCATATGCTCAATAATAATGTGTTCCCTTTTCAGAGTTGTCTGACTGAACTATTTTAATTACATGTGCCCCCCAATAAAGAATATTTAAATGTATAGATACATGACTGCAACTCAACAGTCAGTCCGGTCTCATCAATCTGCGTCCAAATGCACAACTTTACACGCTCAAATTATTTCAATTTCAAAGCCAATAGCTTTTGTGGACATTTATAGTCAGTTTGTTCTCATGATAACCAAATAAACACATAATGGCAGTACTTTGGTTTGGTTTAGGAAAAGATGACATGACGTAAGTGAAATGTGTTTGTCTGCTTACGAACATAAACTGAGAAAAACACCAGATTCCTGGGTAGAAGTCCTGTTTGTTTGACCCATCCATCAACCCCAACCTTTTCTCAACTCAGACCCTTTGCTCTTCATACCAAGTCACCTCACATCTGTTATACATGGTATTTGTATACGTATCAGCGTTTCACAGAAATGAACAGGAAGGATTGGCTGTGACTGAGTGTCATTTGTGCCTAGATTGAAGTGACGAGACTGCAACAGCACTCCATTCAAATCATATTGGATGAATGCTAGAGATGGGAAGGTTTCCCATTAGGGAAGCGCCGATACGACAATACCTAGAAAAGGGAAATAAAATTTGGCTAAATGGACAAAATCGTGTGAACAATAGAAAGCATCCTGACTGGAAACATCACAACCTTGCATGGTTCATGCACGGCCCGGACAGGAAGATTAAAACCACCCAGGACATCACTGGGCACCCGCCTAACGAGCGTCAGTGACATCAGCGAAGTGAGATGTCTGCACAGAGCCCAGAGGATGTCACTTGTCTCATTTTCATGTACCATGAGGGAAGGGATTGTGGTGGCACCAAAACACTTTTGCCAGCCAGGGTGAGGCAGCCAGTTTGTGTGGTTCTCAGGCTCTCCCATTTTACATGTGTTAAGCGTCCACTCGGATGAATTGGAGGCAATATCTAGAACACTGTAGCCAAATGTGTTGAATAATTAGTCCGTTCACTTTCGCTCCCAAATAGACTAAAGCCATCAATGAATTAACTCTACTAACACGTGTCGCCAAATCCTATTTTAGCGTACTCCTCCGTTCCGCAGAGCTCCATATTTGTCTGAAAACACCTCAATTAGCCGCCGCGCTGCGCTGGCTGACATGTTCCTTCAGCGCGATGAACATGGACACTCCACAGCTGAAAATAGTCCCCATCAAATGCACTCAGGTTCGAGCGATTTGTATATTTGTGACAATTTCTCCAACAATTACGGCTTTCATGGGGACACGGCGCTTGGGGCAGAGTGTGACGGGCTGGATGATGGGAAATCGTGACAATGATACAACATCACGGGCCTTATCCTGCGAGGCCAGCTGTGGGCACAGTGCAGCTCTGATTGCCGGTGTTAGTGCTGGCTCGACAACCTCAGACAGTGACACGACCCTCACCTCGGACGCCGTAGTGGCCCCTTGAGATCCTCCGGAGCAGATAAAGTCAGACAGGCAGGCTTTACGGGGGGAATGTGTACACCTTTATGGTCCCGCGAGGTGGTCCAGAATCATGTGATCAAAGAGAATCGCACACACACTCACACACACTGTCTGACTGTCTGCCCCTCATTAAACAATGATGTTGACAGGTTGTATGACACTGGAGGAAAACATGTTTTATTCCAGCGAGCCAAGTTGGTGGAAGCAGAGGAATGTTGAAGTGTGTGTGTGTGTGTGTGTGTGTGTGTGTGTGTGTGTGTGTGTGTGCGTGCAGAGGTTTTTTTAAATTTATGGTCAAGGTCGCCGACTTTACTTCTTCTTCAGTTGTCTTCCTGTTTTCAATTCTGCGGCCTGAGTAAAACTCGCTCTGCAGATGGAAGTCTGGGAAATTACACATCCTAAACCACATCATTCTTATTCGTGTGTATTACCGCAAAAAGGCCCGCTGCAGTCGCCTCGCCCTTTCTCTCCCCGTCCCTGATTACAGAGGGTGATGCATGGCAATAGCCACAGGAAACTCTGATTATCGCTGAGAATAGTCACCGGAATATCCCCGCATTCGTATGAGGCTCACGCACGGCTTTTAGACACTGTACAGTACATCTATTTTAGAGTCTCCCCTCTCCCTCTATCAACCTGTAACCACACACACACTCACACACATTCACAATGATACCTGCAGCGGAAAAAAAGAGTTCACGTTCATGATGTAAATCGACTTTTGCTCCTTCATCCCTGCCCCTGCATTATGAGACAGCAGAAAAGCTCCTAACACACCTACTTTCTCTCACACACACAACACCCACATGACACTCACTCTTTAATCCTCTCCGTCCTGATCTCCTCCTCACACATCTTCAGCTGAAATCTGCCTCTCGCCTCTCCCATTTCACTGTGCCAAACCATCACTCTCCAAGCTGCTCCGGCAACCGCCGATATCAGATGTAGTTCATACGGGTTCACACACACACACACACACACACACACACAGTTCATCAACATCAGATCTTACATCTATCGTCTGCTGCCTATGGCTTTGGATCAAAATGTTTTGCCACTATTTGTACGTAGCGCACGCAGATAAAATGAGCGCCCCTTTGACACTCCTGTCAACACTGTGAAAACCCACCAGGTTTGTTGTCTGGCTATCCAGACTCTGCTGCTAAACCACTCGCTTCAATTGAACTAGCTACTCGGGCCGACAGCACCACTATAGCTGGGAATAAGAATAAACGTATAACAAACTTGGAACAAAAGTCAGAAACTTCCCGGGACGTATGATCTTGAATAAAACCGGCAATAAGGTCAACAGGTATCAGGTATTTACCGTTTACTGTTGCTACATCCTTTTTTTGTTGATATAAGAAAACTAGGTCAGACTTTAAGTTAGAGTTTAAGTTTAGTTTAACTTCTCAATACACACAGCATGTTCAGTCTTTTAATTTATTTCCTTCAGTGAAGTCTGTGTAGCATAATTTGCTACCTGTCATGTTTTAAACTGATCCGGTTATTGTAGATTAATGAAGAAAAGCAATCAGAGCCCTTTGAGTGAACCTGCACCAACAAGGAAACGATCTGTGAACAGAACACTGACATGCTAGCTTGGTTTAGGTGACACTCACTTACACACACAGTATGTATGGAGGCGCATTGTAATTCAACTCTGTTTCTAGCCACCTGATAAACTTTAGTTTAATACTCACTCTCTGTTTTAGCTCTGTTTTTGGTCTCCACTAACTCCTGAGGGAAATATCTGGCTCTTTAGCTGCTTAATACTCGACTGTGTTCACCGGCTAGTCAGAAACTGTCCGTCTGCCGCTTAGTGCTGCATAGGAACCGCAGATTTTTTAAGCTTTTAACTTGGGAAGGCGATTCTGGAGAATGGTAGTTGATGGTTGAGTCTCATTCCCATGTTGTCAAATATGGGGTTGCTATTTCGGGACAAACAGTGGGTCATTTTAACCGACCAGAGCAACATTGGTACCCATCTTCAGAGCATCAGTGACGTCGGTCAGAGTGATATTAAAAGACAACTCTCAGCCCAGCCACAGTCTGTTCACACTGCTGCCTTCTGGCAAAAGATACAGAAGTATCTGCTGCCATACCACCAGACTACAGCAGAGCAGCCTCACTTCTCAGGCTGTGAGACTCCTCAACTCATCATCGAGAATCCATTTTCTAAACTAGATGTAGCAGGACTCAAACTTTATTTCCTTTTTCAAACCCTCGTTTTTAAAAAAATACATTAAATTTACCTTGTGCCTTGTAGATCCTCAAAATCAGTTAAATAGTCAGCCATGACTTGCTGGCAGTTCCTCTAGTTCCTCCTTGCTCCACCGTCGTCTCCCTTCAACAACTCAACCTTTGGCAAGATTTCAGACTAAGACTTCTCTTTGAGTGAGACTTGTTATTCAACAAAAAGTTTTATCTCTGGCCTGCCAGAGGCTAAATCGAGCACTTTAAGTGGATGCTACTTTGGTTGGAGTTGCCCCTAAGGATTACATTGCTGGCTCTGCAGCCATGTCGTGGGCTGCCAGCTGAGGTGATCTACTGGACTGATTTCAAAACTTTTGTCAAGTATGAATCATTTACACACCAAAAGATGTTCATAGAGGGTCCAGGTTTAAAAATACAAGAATTTCCCCTTAAAATACAGGAATTTCGAGGGAGGAAAGAAACTCTTTACTGGCATTTATTTACTCTCTTATTCTCTCCTCATTGATTCGATGTAAGCCTTCTCTAAATCAAGCTACCAAACAATAGTGCTACAAATTGTATCCAGCCTTGCAGTACATAGAGCTCCAAAGCAGAGTCTGATCTAAGTGGGAATCCCTGAGGACATTTTGCTATTGATACCCGGAGACGAGTGGATTGAGCAGAGATTTCACAGTGAATCCACGTCTCTTCCCGGACACATTGTCAATATCCTCTTTCGTCCTTGCATCTTTGTTTTCTAAACGCTCAAACCCGTCGGGGGGAAACGCACCTTAAAGGCCACGGTGGCTCGAACAAAATGAAAAATACAGTCCTTCTATTATTCAGCAGCTCGTTAGCACCTCGCCTGCAAAGTCATCCCTTTCTTTTTTTTTCCGGTGGACGAGCAGGATTCATCTGTTCTCCGTGCCGTTAAGTTAACCATCATCTGCTTTAATCAGTCAACCACTTCTGCTGGTGTCTTTCTCGGAATACATTCGAGCGGGAAAGTGTCAAGAAAATCACTAGTAGCTGCTGGATACCGTTCAACTAATGAGCAGCTCAATATTTCTGACTGGTAGTGTTGGAGCTTTTTTTTTTTTTTTTATCAATATCTGCAGCAGTTGCATTTCATTTCCACATCCCTTTGTCCCTTTTGTTATTTGGCATCCCTGCGTCTACCATCTCCTCAGCTCTGTTTCCTACCAAAATAAATATGAGGTGTTGCTTATTCATTCTCCATTTGCTCTCATCCTCCTGTCGCTCGCTACCTCCGACTATGCGGGAGATTGGAATGATGAAACAGCGAGTCAGAAGGAGAAGAAAAGCATGTACTTGTCGAGGGACATGTTTTCACGCTCCATATTTGCTCGTTCGCTGAAGAAGTCTGTCAATTTTTAATCAAATATGGTGAACGCCGTCACGCCCCGGCGTATCTGCCGACTTGTTGACAAGAAGGAGATTCCCTAATAACTATTCACACGCTGATTTATTGCCATCTTTCACTTTAAACCCCGTCCCATCCGTCTTCTATCATCTCCCATCCCTCCGCAACTTTCTCCATTACCCAAGGGCTTTAAATCTGATTCCGGAGTGGCGGTTTACTTTCTCTTGCAATGCCAAAAGAAAGGGCATCCTAATAAAGCTCTGAATATCAAAGTGTCCTTTTGCGCAGGCAATTTATAGCGGCGGGGCCACGGCCTCTCTTTACCGCGGGCATGTCCTGTTTACTTCGCGAAGGACTTGTTTTATGCGTCCAGATCATGAATAATAATAATGATGATGGAGCCTTCATCTTGGCGCTCCATCACAGTTTGAACCCCTGCCATCACTGGCCACATAAAAAAACAACCGCAGACAGATAGAGATACAGAGAGAGAGAGAGATTTATTTACTAATGCGGTTAGTTTTTTTCTTGGGAGAAGAATGTTTCCTCGTCGAGCATCCTTTTCAGAGGCCTTGGCATTTTGGCAAATAATTAGGAAAGATCTTTATGACATTCATGCCAATAAAGTGCGCTGGATTGATGCTGAGGTGCGCCGAAAGAGAGCAACAGGGGAAAGAGAAGACAGATGTGCGAAGGGGGGGAGAACAAAAGGATGCAGACGAGGAGAGGAGGAGGAGCTGACCAGAAGGGGAACAGAGAGAGGAAGGAGAAGCAGCGGGAGAGGTGTTTGCGAGGAGGAAAAGATGACGGCGAAGGGGAGGCAGCAAGGCAGCGACGAGGGATGATGCATGAGAGGAGATAAACAAGCGCGGAGGCGGCTGCACGGAAAATACAAGGGGAGCAGAAGACAGACAGCGGTCTACGGAGGGGATTGATCGATACTGGGATGGAAATTTAGAGATCACAGCTTGGGACGTTCATCTGGACAGGAAACTGATTGATGGGAGATCACATGGAGAGAGAAGGAGAACACAGGTTCACGGAGAGGGAGAAAGTGACAGAAATAAAAGAGTGGAGGCCCAGCGCTGTCGCAGCGGTGTTAAAGATTTCTCTCGTCCACTTGTGCCCTTTACAAATGGACAGCGGGGCCTCTCGCTGCAGTTCCTCAGATTCTTTTACAAGAGGAGTAATGTGTCAGCAGCCGTTCACCCCCCCAGAATAACAAAACACAGTATCTCCCCTCCGAGGACTCCGAAGCAAAACTGCATCCGAAATAATTATATCTCGACCCCCCGCGAAGATTTATGGCTGTAAAAAAAATAAAATCAAGCATAAGCTCCCACTGTGTGCTAATGCACCCATCTGTGCCTCTGAAAGCTCTTTCTGGCTTCTCCTCGCACAAACACACACACACATATGTCTCTTTAATCACTTTCTCCACTCAGCCAGTCGCTTCTGACCAAGCACACATCCACACGATTGTTTACTCATTTTTACGTGATGCATTACCAGCATTTTATGTCATTTTATGACTTTTCTTAATCATGAGTCGTGTAAAATTACAAGGTGAAATGCAAACATTACAATGCAGTTGCTAATCCCAGTAGCGCCTTGATGATTTGATGTTTTAGAGCATGACTCCTTTGCTGTTTTACCAGAAGATGGACCACATAAAACTAATCTTGGACATGTTTGCTTGACGCAGGGGTTGGAAATGATGGGACAAAAGCTAAACTCTGCAAATAAAAAAAAGGAAAATAACTTTACTTTTACCAGGGTTTCATTTGTCTCAAACCTAAGGAACCAATCATGTCAACATTCCATCTCATTATCATAACGTTGCTGGTGAAAATGTGCTATATTCGGATGTAATCAGGTGAGCAGACGTAGCTTATTATCTGTGTTTTGTATTCTGAGTTCTCACTTTCAAAAGAATGCAGTTGAACGGGGCGACACTCCATTTCTGGCTAGAATCTGTTCATTTGAATATCAGTCGAACCTTGCATCGTTAATGAGGCAAAATTGGAGAGTTATATCCGAGCAATTCTAAAGCCAGATAGGGATTTTTTTTCATGAAAAAAATAACACAAACTAAAAATATGTAATTGTGAAGAAAAGAGATGAGTTTTCAGGGGTTTAATTGATGCCAAGAGATATGTAAGAATTGTAGCTTCAAGCATTTGAGAATTTACTAAAATTATCATCAGAATGCGAAGAAATGACAGTTTTTTGACTTTATGACATCTATGTATCGTATTACAGAGATGTCCGTTGAAGTTAGCATGCTATCCAGCTAGCCCCGGCCCGTCTTGTCTCATCCCACCATGCCGAGCATCCAGTCTGGACCGCTAGCTACACGGCTAACTGAGCTAATTGCAGCTACAGTCAGCAGCTGTTGGCAGTTACTCCGGTGATCTGCTGCCCCCCTAAATGTTTCGAGTATGAATTCAACATGTGGCCAATTCTCACATAGTGCACCTCCACCTTAACAATGTAAGATGGTTAAGCAACACTAAATGTTTCCATAGAAACTTATTAAAGATGACATGTAATGTGAAAGGTGTTGCTTGTAGTGTCAAACCCAGAGAGATTTATCGCTCTGATCAACAGACTTCCTTTAAGCTATTTTGGCTTTACAGCCGGCAGCTTTACTATCAATATCGAAATGTACAGATTAAGTTTAGTAATGTTATTACTCTTCAATGACAGTCGTCAAGAACCATACCCAATATCACTCATTTTATTTCACTGTTGAAGCTACGTCGGCCTCCGTATTGTCAGCCTCTGCCTTTCATGTCAGGTGTTAAAAAAGACCCGGAATTGAGGCATTTCCTTTCGTCAGTTTCACAGCCGGGGCCGAGCTTCTGGGAGCTTAGCTGGGAAACTGTAGCAATCGGTGACTCCACAAGCAAAGTGAGCATGTCTCTGGGTGCAGAATTATCATAGCTGGCTGGCTTGACACGCCTGGGAATGAAAGGAGAGGGAGAGGGAGGGAGGGAGAGAGGGAGAGAGAGGGAGAGAGAGGGAGAGAACAGTGCGGAGGAGAGCAGAGGTTGACGTGCTTGTTTCATTTCTTGCCCGTTATCCAGGTGACAGGTGCTGGTGCAGAAAATGGCAGCCCCCGCAGGGCTCCACCTGTAGGAGGGGGGGGGGGTGCCGTCACCGGTGTACAGGTGTATGCGGGGGCGTGTGTCTGCGTGCGCGAGGGCTGCCACAGTGTATCATACATCAGAATTTCAACTATATATGTTTGTACACATTCGCTTACGTGTGTGTGCACTGTGTGTGTGTGTATGCATTATGACAGTAATACCCTATGACAGAATGATCACACCCTTCTCCCCACAGCTCCGAGGAGTCTCCCCGCTCCTCTGCCTCCGCCTCCCCCCCCCAGAGGAGCTATGTGCTTCCACATATGTCAAAGCCTGTTTCCTCCCCCGCCCTGCCTGCACAGTCTCAGGAGCCTTCGCAGCGGCGAACAAACTAAACCAACAGAAATCATACGCGGGAGAGCATATGGAGCCCGTGACATGACGACATTAAGCCACGCTGTCCATCTGGCCCGCTGTAAGTTTGTGTTTGTGGCTTCCATGCCTCGGCGCCGAGATTAGTGTGTTTATAACTAATTATTTCCCTATTTGCTACTGTTTAATGAGCTGAGAGGAGTTTGGAACCCAGATGCGAAAGTGAAAAAAAACTAAAAAATAAGTTGATACTGTTGACATCTGAGGCTGCAACAACAACAAAAAAATCCTGCATGATCTGTTTGCTTTAGTAACATAACTCACACACAAACAGGGTACGATGAAAGGACGCAATACATTAATAAACTGTATACAATAAAGGATTTGAGCAGTTATCGTTTAATCTCGCTGCTAAAAAACGAGGGAGCTAAAAAGCGTCACGTCAGAGACGCTCCTGCGGGGGGATTACATTCATGAGTGATCATATTGCATATCTCAATTTTAACAAGTAATTAAATGTAGTACTGAAGCTTCAAATCTATTTTCCCTCCCTGTCTCTCTCTGTCTCTGGTAGAAAGTGATGAAATGTGCCACTGGGTTGAAATAATTTCACTTGTTTCACTGTAATTTATCTTGTTTGCAGAAAAAAGGGAAGAGTCTGTAAGACTCAATACGCCATTTAATTACTTTTTCTCTGTGTGTGTGTGTGTGTGTGCTGCACACCACTCTCTCTCCTCCTCAGTCCATTCCCCCCGCTTCTCCATCAAGGAAGAGTCCTCCGCAGTTAGCCGCCGCTCGGACCATAAAGTATCTCACCTGCATTAGTCCATTTCCAGTCAATTACTCCTCCTAAATCACGGCCTCCAATAAAAGAGCGAACAGATACCCTCAACAGAGGGAGACGCCGTGTGCAGGTTCAGGCGCCCGCGCTGTCACGTCGTAAATCTCCCTCCCTCATTCGGCGAACCGTGCGAGGCATTATTAAAGGTGGACGCCGCAAAAAGTTCCCGTCCTTGACTGCTGGTCCGATAAGGTTTGAGAGGTGCCTCCTCGCATTTTCGCCGGGAGTGACGCGTGAGGCATTGCAAGTGCGAGCCGGCTGACAAAGAGTCACCGAGAGAGAGAGAGACGAGGGCTCTCGTTGTGCCTCTAATGTAATTGCCTGGACCACTTCATCATAAACAAAGCACTCGTGTGCAACATTGGCTTATCTCCCCCAACCACCACTCCACCCTCAACCCCTCCATCCCAGGCGACACTATCTCAGAGAGCGGCTTAAGGATGGGCTTTGGGCCACATCAATAAATGCCAGCACAGATCAACCTGTCAGCAGGAGGGGCGCTCTCATGCATGGCACAACAAATGCTACTGTACGCGCAAAGAGACAAACAACAGTGTGTATAGAGGCGGAATCACTATCATGATAGACATTTTTATAACATAAAACACTTAGGCTATGTGTAGGATCGGGTACCTCCACTGATTTTACAAGGTAGTTTAGGTAGGAGTGCAAATGCACGTGTTATAAAAGGGTTATAAAGTATGTTTTGGCTCTAGAGGCAGCTGTGCTCAGTCTGATAAATTGATGTCAAGTGGTGGTTGAAGTTTGAAGAGAAAGAAAAAAAAAAATCTGAGGCCTTGATTAAAAATAAGTGAGTTGACCAGACCTCTGTTGCCTGTTCCCCATCTCTGATTAAAGCTACATTAGCTGCTGAAAAAGTACATGTCTGACTGAGCTGTTGTTGGACTGGGTGCATTATGGGTAAAGTATACTGCTGTTCTTCATACTACACTATGTTGATAGATAATTATCGCCTCACGCTGCGGTTCCCCTTAGCTTCACTGAGCATTTGAACGTCTTTCAGCTGTTTTGGTCTTAACGTTCTCCAACTTTGCCGCCTTGATTTAGTCTCATCAACCCTGCTTGAGGCAGCGGGGCAGCGGTTTTAACCAAAGAAGAACCCCAGTAAACCCACTCTACACTACCAGTTAAAGGTGCAATATGTTAGACAAAAAACATTTAAAAAATTTGAATTATCAACAGAATGTGAAGAAGTCACAGTCCCCCAACGCTCTGAGCCCAAAGTCCCGACCGCTACCTGCACCGCTAATTGAGCTGAATAGCTAACCGTAGCCACAGTTAACAGCAGGTAGTGTTTGACTGTGTGGTTTGCCGCCCTCTGTTTGTTTTGAATATGACTTTGGCGGCATGTACGAATCAGCAAACTGCCAAATGTTGCTACATGTCTGATTAGATCTGATAAGAAGCGTTGCAGATTTGAATTTGAAATTGTATGTGTATACACCGATCAGCCACAACATTAAAACCACTGACAGGTGACGTGACTAACACTGATTATCTCATCACAATGCGATGTTCTGCTGGGAAACCTTGGGTGCTGGCATTCATGTGGACGCCACTTGACCCGCATCACCCATCCAAACACTGTTGTGGACCAAGTACACCTCCTCATCACAACAACACTACCCGATGGTTGCGGCCCCCCAGGAAGGGACGATGTGCCCTGACACACCGCAAACACTGCTCAGGAACAGCTCGAGGAACACAATAAAGGACCCAAGGTGTTGACCGGGCCTCCAAATTCCCCAGATCCCAATCTGACAAAGCATCTGTAAGACGTGCTGGAGCAGGTCTGATCCATGGAGGCCCCAACCCCCAACATACAGGACCCAGAGGATCCACTATAAAACGCCCTGGTGCCAGACACCACAGGACACCCTCAGAGGTCTTAAGTCCATGTCTTGACAGGTCAGAGCTGTTTTGGCTGCACAAGGGGAACCTTCACAATATTAGACTGGTGGTCATAATGTTATGCCTGATCGGTGTATACCACTGGAGGCCAACACACATACAGTAGAGAAGAGTAACCTGTTCATGGTGGTTCAGGGGGATCATCCTGTCTTTATGTTTTGCCCATGGTTATGCAGATTGAATCCTACCTGGGAAACAGACATTGACAGTGAGAACTAATATATAGCTAAGTAATGACACAGTGGGAATACAGTGACTTGTTATTGTTAAAGAACACAAAGAGAAAATCACATCGCACATTAGGGTTTGATGTGATGAAAGGGTCACAACCAAATTAAGGCATTACAGTTCCCTTGGACAGTAGTTCGGAAAACAGATTATCGTGTTTCGCAATATGATATGATACGAGTCCAACTGAAGTCAGTGTACAGTAAAATTGCACAGTGTTGCATTATTATTCATGCACAATCTGGGTAGCCACATCTGTCGATAATGTGATTAACCTCCTGAGACCTAGATAAGACTGCTGACGGCTTAAAAAAAGCTACTGTTCTAAAATGTTTAAGAACTTTTGAACTCTCTAATCCCATCCAGATGCTTTAAAGACCCATGCAGATTCGGAGACGTGGAGTTTCCCAGCTTTTTCAGTGTTATCACACACACTTTTTTGGCATTTAGGGGCTCTGTAGTGAGGGTGAATACACCATCATGTTCCGCAGCATCGATTCACCTACCCTTCTTCCTCCGGGCCGACAGGCAGCGGTTGTGGCCAAGTCACTTTTTCTTCAGCAGCCTCTGTTATGATTTAATAATCGTTCTATTTACTGTCTGAACTTTTCTGGACACATCTACACGGTCAGTTTATGAACTATAGGATTACACGCCAAGGATAATATCAGAATAAATTGCTGTAACTTGCTCAGCAAAGGGCAGATGTAACCAAAAATCCATATAATTCGAGTACATCTTTTTGAATAATTATAATAATAAAAAAACTTTCTGAAGTTCATTTAATTAAATCACAGACTAAGCAAATGTAAAATTGGAACTTTATATGAGCCAGACTGAAAGCTAAGGTTCCCCTGAATCAAATGATGTATGGCAATTGATACTGACTGCTAGCACAAGGCAGGAAAATGCAAAATAGAGTCGTTCATTGGAGATTAATCTGATGAATACTACAATTAAAATGAAATTTACGATGACAATGAAGAATCTACAGGAAATAACAGTCCAACATACTTTGTACTCTTGAACTGCAAACTTGTGTGTTTCAGTGTGTGTGTGTGTGTGTGTGTGTGATTGAGGGAATTCCGTCCTTGCTTTTTGTTGAGAAAACAGAGGCTGGGTTGGAAAGCCTGGGGAAAAAATGTGTTTGTGTGTGTTTGTGGGTGTGTCTGGGTGCGCTTGTGGCCTTCGTGGACCCGTGGCACGATAAGCAGGCTTTGGTTGACTTTGGCTGAGTAGCCTTGCATTAGACGCCGGGCTCAGACCACAGCTCCTATCTCTAATGGCTTTCTCCCCCTCTTCCTATCTGGACTCGTGTTGACTGTGCGCTACACACACACCATCCAATCTTGACTTGTGTTGACTTTGTACCACATGAAGACGCACGCAACGGAGGAACACACCACACATTTGAGACAAGTCTATTTACCCGCTGTTTATAGTGTCGGAGCCTATGAGTGTTTGTTCACCGTGTGAAACAAGCGAGGGAGGAAAAAAAAAGAAACCTTTTCCTCTCAGATCATCCGTGTTGATCGATTTCTCTCTCCCCACCTCGGCCCGCTACCTCACACACCCGTTCCTGATTGCTCTATGCACGCTGGGCCGAGATCGATGTATTGCAGGGTGTCTCCATCCCAATACCCCCTCTGGCATTTATTTGGTACATGCCAAGTTAAAGTTGATCCATATCTGAGCAGACCAACACCCCCAACCCCTCTGCTCTTGTGATCTCGGTGTCCTCATTGATCCGTCTCTCAGTTTGCAAGGAGGAAGGCTGTGGGGGATGCATAATTGCACGCATTTCTGTGCACGGACACACGGAGGAGTGGAGGTTGAAGAAAGATGGTGGGGGGAAAAGTCTGTTTCCCTTTGAAATGATAAAGCAGACTATATGACCCAGAGCTGTGATATAGACCTGAATCTGAGGACAACAGGCAAACAACAGCATTTGTCTTCGCAAGCACTTTCCTGCCTCCTACAGTACCCCAAATCCTTTCAAACACTTTCTCCACCTTTGATATCTCTCTGAACATCTTCTCTGCCTTTCTCTCGGCTTCTTTCTTCTCCTGGAGATGGTGTGAGATTTGTAACGATGAAGAAACACAGCCAATCTCACACAAAGTGGTAGACGGGCTAAGACGGGGGAAAGGTGCGTTTCAAAGCAGAAGCAGAGAGGGCTCATGGTATTCGACAAAAAGAGTTATGGCAGATGGAGAGATAGATGCCAAGTCCATTGTCTGCACTGCAGCAAGTGAGCAAATAGTCCTTTATGGCTTAATGTAACTGGCACGGGGCCAGCGGAGGAGTTAATGCCTTTAGTCCTTGAATATTCTGCGACTATCACAGTAAAGAGAGACAGAAGACTTTAGGGTCCCTAACACGCCTTTGTGCCAGGTCATTACTGAAGGGACTCTTAACTTGATGATGCTAAATCAGACTATTAGATTTAAATGCCCTTACTGCATTACTGGATAAAGTATCTGCCAACAACGAGACTTCTTTGTTTCCAGGTTCGAAACAGCAGCGGCTGTAAAGCGTGTTTATTCGCCGAACAATGTTCAACAAGTGCTCGGCGTTTTTACCTCGACATGAGTTTGGCCACGGACATCATGTCAGCTGAAAAATATGTGTGTATTGAACTATACACAGTGCATAACTGCAAATGATGATATGTTCCCCCTGGAGCAGCGCAGTGACAGTTTTGGCCTTATTAAATGTGAATCAGACACTTAGTATTGATATTTCTTGAACGTTGATCAATTCTAAAAAGCGACACCGGGATCATTAAAACTAATGCTTATTTACTCATCTGCTTAGCTCCTAAATGTCCTGTGTCACTGCTAAAAGGGGAGCCTCTTCTGATTCTGAGGTCCACTTATTTATTATTGATCCAGTTTGATTTACAGCATTTGCTGCTGCTGCTGTGAATATGTATGCATTTCGAGCAGTCTGTATATGTATGTATTATATCATATTTACTTCAGTCACATGATTTAGAGAGCAAAAAACTACCTGCTTAGGGCACAAAACCCAAAGTTATAATTCATGTGTTGAACTAGATTGAAGATCCAAGAACTACTTGGTTCGATTGAGGAAAGCCTCTGTTGTTTTGGTTTAAATAACTGTTATTTAACATCATCAAATACTGTACAAACCCTTTGTAACTAGGTTGAAAAATAACTCACTGTTGAGCTGGTTTCACAGCGGACACGAGCAGCGGCCTTCCGGGTTTGTGTTGTTTGACCCATCCGTCTATCGCCACCATCCTCCCTGTGAGCACCAGTCGTTCTTCAAACTACTTCATCTTACTTCCTCCTTTGCTGCTGTAATAAATACTATGGCCACAAGAGGACGCCACCTAACAAGAAATATAAATACGGGTTGTATTTAGCTGCTTTAGCAGTGGTGAAATGGTTGTTTGTATGATGAGTTCAAGCACAGTCTGGTAAATTTATTAGTTTCAGTCCCGGCTGAGATCAACGGAACAGAACTTCGATCATCAAAAACACACAGTTAAATTGGTGTCAGTGTACATATATATGAAACACAACAACATATATAGGGAGTGAATGTTGGTAGCCATGACTTTATTATTTAACACCGAAAAGCACTTCAACAAAAGTGTTTAAATGAGCAAAACGCTACAGGAAGGAGTAGAGTACGGTTGAAATAACATGACAGAGTTGTTCTATCATTGTGAATTTGCCTCAAGGAATCTTTAGACTGCGAGTTTAAGCCATATTTTGCCTCCTTCTTTGCAGTGTAATTTGGGACAAAATAATGGTTAAGACTTGCTAAGCACCATGTTGTATCTCTCAGTCCATTTAATCCTTCTTGGAAAACAGAAGACTCAAAAATATAAGTTTCTCCTTTGGGGATAAATGAAGTATTACAAAAAAATGTTACACAAAACAGGCACTGCGGAGTCTACAGTGATGGATTACAGCCTCAGACTCAGTAGTACTTCTGCCAACGGGATATTTAAGCTTCATACAAAAGAAAACAATTCCAAATAAAATTTATGAGACGCTGAAAGAAAAGGAAAGTAAAAGTAACATATTGTGCTTTTCTGTATTAGACATGGAGCATTTATTTAGCATTTTTGTTCCCAACACAAAGCGTGATAAGCTGTTGCACACCTCACTCTAGCCTCAAAAATAATTAAAAAAGGTGCTGGTAAAGCTTTCAACGGAGGTCAGAATGGTAAACTTGCACATTTTGATGTTTTATCTCTGTGACCTTTCACCTTCAGAAAATGGCATTCACTAATTTTAGGTCCTGAAAAAGGGGGAATCAAGTTCATTATCTATCTATATTCATACCAGGCTACTCAGTCCCACCGCACCCGTCAGTCGTGGAGTGATTTGCATGCCATCAATATGTGATGGAAGACTGTTAAGTTTATGTGGGTGTACGCTCACAGTTTTCATAAATGTAAGCTATTAGGATGGAAACGAAGAAGAAGAAGAAGAAGAAGAAGAAAGATATGGTATCCTCATCCCAGTCACTACAATAAAATGTTGTCTTTTAATAATTATGACTTTCATGTCGGGCGATAACGGAGATGGTTGCGGTGTTACAGCTACGCGAAGAGGTTGCTGAGCCACTGACCGCTGTTCGAGATGGCATCTCAACACTTGCAAGCAGGAAACTGCTGGATTTTTTCAAACAAGACTTTGGGACAATTTCAAAGCCATGTTTGTGTCAGTGGATTTATACTTGTTTTCGAACCACACCATTTTGAGAGCTGTTCACATACTTTCCGTCTTCTGCCACTGACCCCTGACCCCGTCACTTCCCCATACTCCTTCACTGCTCCTACCGTTCATGTGCTTACGAAGCGCAGTGTCATTCCTGAGGATGTTCACGATCGAAAATCGAAAAAGTTTACGCGAGTCGGCCCCTCAGGCTTAACTGAACGTGTTGTCAAAAGCAAGTATATCTTCGGCCTTTTCTTCGCCCTAACCAAGTGGTTTTTGTGCCTACACCCAACCAGACTATAAGCACATCGGTGTCATAACACAAAATTGAAAAATTAAACGTAAAGAAAAAGTTAAGTTTCAGCACATCTGTGGTTTGTTCATTGCCAACACTTCATCGAGCGATTGGGTTCACATACTCCTCCTCACATGTAAAAATAGAAGTGCGAGGTCAGTAAGTCAATTGCCTTCGAGTGTTAAATTGTTCAGTAGATTCTCTGTCAGCCACTTTACTTTCCTTAGAGAGCACTCGTATTCGGTCGGCCCTGTTGGTGAGAGAGGAAACGGGTTTAGATGTCAGATGCATGAGTGACAGCGTGGACAATAAAGCATTGTCAAAAAAATAAAGGGCCTCATTACAAACCGACCTTGGATCAACCAAGTTTGAGTGGGGCACATTTTCTGTAATTCATCAGAATGAAAACAAAGCAGCTGCGGAAAATATGCTTTATCAGTAATGGACTGGTGCACCCACCTCCTCCCCGTCAATGTCTCCACCCACCCCCCACCACCTCTCTCTCCCTCTGCCCATTTTCTGTCTGTTTTCTCCTGGAGGCTAATTGTGATTGGCTGATTAAAACAATTACAGAGATAACAAAATCCAATCAAGTATGGACGTTCGCGTCATGCAGATACGTGGACCACCTGGAATATAGGCTGGGCGGTTTAGGCATTCGTCCAAACTGCTGCGGAGTAGATAAGAGCAAAAACACTGAAATTAAAAGCCTGATCAATACAAGTGCCTATTTGAGTTGCGCGCCGACGTCCAAACGAAAAGATTATGGCTAGGAAAAAAAAAAAAAACGAAAAAACCCACAAGTAACATAAATTAGCTGCCTGCCTTGAGAACGGTCTGGGAAATCAGTATGTGGTACATTTTTACATATTTCCTCTGATTCCTCTGTCGATCATATAACATTATGCATGAAGCCGCTTCTCTTTTTCCTCTATTTTCACCTTCCTCTCTACAGTATTTTTATCCTTCACCTTTAGACCAGCGTAATTATGCAGCGTGTCCCTCTCCGCTTCTCTCTTTCTGCACACATTCGGCAGGCAGGGGAGGCCCAGATGTTTGCTGAACTGGAAGCACCGCGCTGGCAGCAGCTGCCAGCCCATCGCAGAGGAACACAAACAGGAAGTACAAAACATCAGCGTGCAGTTTGACTTTTAGATCCTCTCCCTCCTTCTTTTCGCGCCTCCTCCTCCCCCTCCATCATCTCCCTTCATTTCCTTTCTCTAAATGGGAGATTGAAGTGATTCCAGCGCTCGTAAACATGCACAGATGTGCGGTGACCGTGGAGCAGCTTTCAGTTGAAGTTTATGGTGTAGAAAATACTTGTGTTATGATTGGCAGGTAATCTCCTTATCAAGTTCTGACTATATATATATATATATATATATATATATATATATATATATATATATATATATATATATATATATATATATATATATATATATATATATATATATATATATGTCACCATCCTGCCAGATCCTGAAAATCCGTCCTCTCCTCTGAAGCCCAGTTGGAGAACGTAGAGGTCATATGCTGAAGTTGTTTCTTAGCCATTAACTCCGCTCTCAGTGATCGTGCTCTATTTGGCACTCATCTCCCAGCAACTATTGTCTACTTGCCTATTTTTACTTCACAACACGTAAGAAGCCGGGAGAGCGAGGGGTGGCTGAGGGGGGGGAGGAGAGATAGCCACAGAGAGACAGAGGAAGAAAAAGGGACCCTGGCAGGAGGCAGAATCCATTTGGAGCACTTAGTCAGCCAAGAGTCCCCAACAACAAAATTGAGAGAGGACGAATGACCAGCAGGCAGCGGCCACTATCCCGGCCCGGCCTTCCAGCGCGACGAGAATGAATTGAAGGAAAAATGCATCCTAGAAATAACAATCCGGCGCATGTGTGCATGTCTGCTTGGCTCGCCGTCAACCAGCTGCCTCCATTCACTCCTTGGCCACCGTTTTGTTTTCAACACACATTTCCAAATTTGCAGCGCAGTACAGATCCTTCAGTGTAACGTCCCTCGGTTTAAACTGGCAGCAGACAACAAAGTGAAGGCTTGATTACAAATGGGTTCAAATCTCCATCTGAAATGGTGACAATTTCACGTTACCTCTTCAATGAACGTGCTTATTTCTTACCTCTTATTTCCAAAGCGGCGCTGATTATTTGATTGTGGAGCTCTGGAAACAAAGCTGAGTGAGTCTTGTGTACTCTAGTTGCTAGGCTCTGAGGGAAATAGTCGCCGATCAGGTCAGTGGCACCAACAACAAATTCACTTTGAAACGTGGGAGGAGGTGGGGGGTTGAAAAGTCGCCTGCTTTCAACTTAAACGTTCAGCAGAAGGTCAGTTCATCGTATGACTAAAAATAAAATATATAAACCAGCTTGATTATCATGTTATGATCAGCAATATGCTCAGGATTGACCTTGTGCAAAGTGCAAACAAGACAATTTGTAACAACACGTGATTTAATCTTATTTTATTCAGACAGTTAAGAGTTTAAATAGTTAAAGTGTGACAGAAATAAATCAGTTATTCCTCATCCTTTTATTTCAGATATTGAGAGTAGATTTAGGACAGAAAAAAATCATTGGTCAGGTTTAGGAAAACATCATGGTTTGGGTTAAAATCACTTTAACTTCTATAACTTCAGTTACAAACATGCCTACCTTATGTTATGTATGCTTCATCATTATACTTCATAATATGGAATTTTCTTCTGGCTTCACATTGGACACGAACCGTGGTCTCCTGACGAAGTCCTTTGCTTGTTTAACCCAACCGTCCATCCCCAAACTCCTCCCTGATCAGACTCTTTCGCTCCTTACACTGCTTCTCCTCCCTTTATCCTTTGCAGCTGTTCTACCAGAGCCCAGAGCTGTGCAACTTTGGAAGGAGAGGGTTCGGGTGCAAAGCCCGACCGTCTGGAGGATCAAACATTGGATTCTGCCCCGATCTGGAGCTGTTTACTTATGGGGGGAGAACACAGAGATAGGTTTTTATTGACTTTCAGGCAGCGTTGAATAAAGTACTCAAAAGTAAAAATAAAGATATCATGCTGGAATATTTGGTGAGCGTGAAAGTTACCAACATGAATAGTACTCAGAGTTTCTGATATTAAATGTATTCAAGTATCAAAAATAATTTTCTGGCAATAAAATGGCAAATAAACACTTACATAACAAACAAACATAACAAGCAGAAGAATCTTTGTTTGATCACATGTCATACAATGTACAACACTGTGAAACTGGTGCCCTGCATTGAACCCGTCCCAGCAGTGGGCGCAGGTTAACCCCTGCACCTAGGGACCAACTCCAGATCTTAGCCAGTGCCTTTGTTCAAGGGCACCGACTGGAAAGCGAACCTTTATGTGCATGTTTTGATGGCGGGGGAAGCCGAGCTGAGACGCGCTATTCTTTTTTTATCCCATCAAACTCCCTCAAAAAGCCCAGTATGTTCTCCGTGTGGGCAGAGGAGGTGGTTTGAAGTTTCAGATGCTGAGCTTCGATGACACATTCAACACAAAACCCATCTTATATCATCATTTTGGGAGTTGCCATTTCTTTAAAGACGTTCCTAAAAATGTCCAAAGTGAAGTAAAAAAGAAAAGGCTGTCTGACAAAAAATTAGGTCCTGGGAGAGTCTCCAAGATGCAGTGTTTTAAATGAAGGGATTGAGAGCTTTCTAGCAAAGCGCTGAGGAAGTGACGGAGCCAAAGCTCTTGGTTGAAATGCAGAAGTGAATGCTAGCCAGAGACAAATGGCAAAAAAAAAAAAAAAAAACCCTCGCAAAGCCTGTGCAGGCTTTTAAGATGGATGATGACAAGCATCTTTCACAGCCTATTCCTCGTCTGCAGTTTGTTGGGCGGAATAAAACAATTTGGTTTCCAGGCAGTGGACCTAATCCTGTTCACAGTGAAATGGGAGGCTGGCAACCAGATGTCTGCCCTCCACAGCTGCAGCTCTGCTTATCAGGCTGGATAAGGTCCAGCTATAGTGACATTATGTTTGAAAACGTCTGAACAGCGAGCTGAGCGAGCCCACGGAGGGCCAGACAGGCCATCCTTACTGTAAGCCTTCAGACGAAGACAGAAAGAGAGACACCCAGTCCATTACCAGACCTGCGATGGGCATCGATCCTCTTCGTATTGCCGCGGGTTGGATATCTGTATGTGATTTGGAAAGCGCGCTGCCTGTCACAGCCACAGTATAACACACAAGGAGAAGTCGTTTCGAGTATGTCTCAGTATTGAACCAACGATTGTGGCCCCAAAGTGGTTATCTACTTCTACATTTACTCACGGACGTGAACACAAACATGAGAATATGGGGGTGCAAAGGGCGCAGCTCGCCTTCACACAGACCGTCATTGTGGGAAATGGTGACTAACGTGCTCAGAGAGGACGCTCAATAAGAAAAATACCCAGTGAGGAAAAGAAAAAAAATCAACTGATGCCACAGACGGTGGAGGAATACCTATGCTGCGGTAGATTAACAGTAAATACAGGTAGACTTAATGTAATAACAATAACAAGTGATGGAATCCAAAACAGCAACACCACTTGCAATGACAATAGAGACCAATCAGCACCTTTCGCTCTTATACTCCATTTATCAGAGTGTGTTTTTTTTGTGTCTGGATTTTATATATCGTAAAAGAAAATGTGTTTTGCAGAATGCAGGATATTTGAGCCACGCATCAGTTACTTCAGAAAAAAAAAAAGAAAAAGAAAAAGATGACTGAATGGGTTAAATGTCACCCTTACGTCGCTCTTCCTGCTATCTCAAGAACTTTTAATTTAAAAAAATCACTCAGGAACAGTTAAAATTGTGGGTCACTCTTTTTTTCTCGCACATAATTAATGCAAAACGCAGCTGTAAAACGATTAATTAATTTTAAAGTGTCACAAACACTTCAAAGTGACTCTTTGTAACATGACATTTAAGCAATTAGATCCAATAAAGATGAGGTGAAGAGCGGTATGAGCAATTTATTCCCATGCCATTCACGTGTGTTGGGAGCCATCGAGAAGGATTTGCATCAATGGCACGCGTTCGTCTGAGACAGCCTGAAAAAACTTATTTTTTTTTCTCCATCTAAGTGCCTGGTGAGCCGTTGAGCTGTTTAGCTGAAGAGTTATTTGAATGAATGAAGGGACCTATCTTGGTAGTAGACAAGCCAAAAAAAAATATGCGACATCTGTTCTATTAAAGTGACCCAGCAGGGGTGACAGTGAGCCAGCACGCATAACACCATCATCACCATCAAATCCAAGTAGCTGAATGGAGCCCGGCTATCGTACATTTTAGTTTTCACATCTGATCCTTCAGTACTGAAACCATTAAAAAGATCTATTTGTGAAGAGTTTGGATCCCAATAACACTAAATAAAGCAAACTTTGTAGCTTCTAAATGAACACAAAGTACATTATTTCTTATGAAAAAACAACAGCTGGATTTTGAAAGGTGCAATATGTAGGAATCCTTTTATTGAAACATAAAAAAAATTGAACTGAAATTATCAAAAAGAAAAATTTGGGGTAGAAATAACAGTTAACCCTGCGGTCCAAAGCTCCTGATCTAGCACGTAAACACCAACATTCCCTCTAAGGACTGCTAGCGACACAGCTAACTGAGCTAACTAGCCAATGACAGCTACAGATATCAGCAGTCAGTGGTTACTGACCAATTCTCACACATTGCACTGTTACAGGTGTTGTATGTAAAATATGAATACTATTTATTTTGACCAAACCAGAGGCCACTGTGAGGACAAACCACAAAACAAACCCAAGACTGGTTTGGTGAGTTTTATTTAATTTACGTAGAGTCTGAATGAAATGTGTTGTACGATGAGTTAACGAGGCAATTAAACTCATCTGAGTTCGGTATAAGGGAGTAAGTAATTCAGAAGGTGCGAGAGTATTTCCTTATTGCACTTAGAGAGCTTGTACAACTCGGTGACTGCCATGGCAGATGTCTCCCAGCACCGGTACAGAGTGGTAGAGACCCTCTTTCACAGCGGACCTTTTGACTTGTCAAAGCAGAATTAGCACATGTATGACAAATGCGATAACGATGCCCTCATTCTAGTATGTGCCCTCGAGAGCCATGTCAGCGAGTAAGCATGCACAAAACCCAGAACTTAACAAGCTAAATGGAATGCAGCCATCGTTAACGTTATAAATTCCACCCTGCATTTTTCTTGCTTTGACAACTCAAAATGTCCGCCTTGAAAGGGGGGTCTGTTCAGAGGCAGGACGGGTAAGGGCTAGCTGGTTAGCATGCCGACTTCAGCAGGTATCTCCGCATTGCAGCACATAGACGTCTGTGACATCACCTCATCGCCTGTTGTTTTTCTTCACATTCAGCTTCATTTCATGAATGATTTTAAAGTAAAATTTGGAAACATTTGTTACAAATTGCTCCTTTAAGCGATGGAAATAATGCACCGCACCCACCCCAGCTCGGACACGGCTTCGTAAGTGGTCAATAAGTTATCTAAAATTGGCAGAGGGTCGGCAGGTAAAACAAAATAAATTGACAAACGTGGAGTAATGACGCATGTTCCGACAACAAAATCGCAGAGAAGTGAAGGAACAGCTGGGTTTCCAAATAGACTCGTAGGTGGTGTCTGCTTTACTGGACCGGTGGTGTAACTTATGATAACGCTGGCCTCGGTGGCAAGTTAGTGAGAGGACCTCAATCATCTGCTATTCATGAGCGCGTCAGGAAGGCGACGCATTCCAGCCGCTTTCATCCATTTATAACACAACATCCAAATGGAAATGCAAGCCTTTTCAGCTCAGAGCAATTAAACGCAGGAGTGCGCTGTGTTTACCATTCATGTTGTCATTGTGGGGATAATAACACCTGACAAGATTGCACATTATTTGTAAGGTATCACAAAAGTCAAAAGCATTCAAAAGGTGGGATTTACAGCCAGGGCTGCTGTATTAATTTGCAGTAGGTGCAGGTATACCTAACAAATTGGCAACACTGAATAGATCTGACATCAGCTGTCTGGCCAACAGAGCGGCATTAGTCCTTACCAAGAGAAAAATGATACTCGCTGGGTCACCTGCCAAGGAAAAAGTCTCGGCGCACTGATGGATTAACGGCCATTAACGGATGAGGTGAAACAAACAATTTGTGCCTAAAAGAAGCCCAAACACATTCTATCACTTTGTCATCTTCCCCTTTAAATGCCAGCCACAAATCTGATTGTTGTGTTTCATTCAATTTCGCTTGCCATTTGTTGCTAATTAATCTAAATTTGCCCGCTACCTCGTGATCAAAACAAAACAGATTGCCGAGATCAGGTGGCTTCTGTTTATCAACACCATTAAACCGGAATCCGAGCGCTGAGAGGGATGACTCGCGTTGTGAATATGGAAAGGGAAATTCTCCTCGTCGAGGTCTGAGAGTCGCTTATTTTCTCTCAGACTGTGTGACGAATCAGACCCATCTTGATGTATAAACAACAGAACGGTGGGTACATACTTGATGACAGTTGTTAACCATGCCTTCCCCTGGGCACCGACCCTTTAATGGTTTACTGGATAATAACTGTCAGCCTGTATAACTTCCTGTTAATACTTTAGGCAAAGAGAATTGCTGGTTCCAACCCTGACAACTCCCCGCACCTCAGGCGAGGAGGATCTCCCCTCCTCGCAAATCCTTACACCTTCTAATCAATGCACGTTGAAAGTCCGTTTGCAGTGATGTCACTTGAGTTAATGTCGGCTGGGGCTGCAGACTGTAAGTTTCAGGGGAGGTTGTAAAGAAGTGAGTTTACCAGATGACAGTCAATCATCTCTGATGTATAACACGCACGAATCTTCAAATTGTTGCCAGTCGGGTTGGATTATGGGTAATAAAGGCGGCAGGTTTGGATATGTAACATAACACATATCATTATCTCTTCCTATTCTTTCCTTTTTTGTGCCTCAACAACAGATATATTGTTTTGATGTTTGGCTTTTTTGTGTTGGTCATTTTGATCTGCTAATATAAACCCGAGATGAGTTTGCGATTTATTAATGTGCTCTCAAAGGGCGCAGACTACACTCTGACTTCATCGGGTGAGTAATTTACCTCGTCGAAGAAAATACCAGTGTATTAAAAGAGTACTCCACTTAATGTACCATTTAGCACTTCTGTAACAGTGTCAGTCGCACAATGGACTATAAAGGTTAGGGCAGGAAGAAAGAATGAGTTTTTGTCCCGAGCTCCCGGAAGATGGAGCTGTGTTCCGGGGCGGAGCTGATCCGGCTGAGTGGCTCTGGCCCCGACAGACAAGCTAAAAATCCTCGACAGGGCGCTGTGACGTGGATGAAAAACCTCCGGCAAAGGTTTAAGTAAGTCACTGTCAGCTGCCACGCTAATGCAAGACGCTAAATGGCCGTAATGAATGACTGAATTGCTTCTGTCACGTCCGGCTGAAACGCTCCCTCAAACCGAGCCAGACGCACAGAGGAAACGGTGGGCTCGAGCTGAATGTGAAGCAGCGCGGGCTTGAAGTTTTCCTTTCTCCGGCAAAGTGAGCTGTTTAAAAGGCGGCTGCTTCAAAGCTCAAATTGTTCTGCATCGGCGTCAGAAACCAAAGTGATAAAGCAGCGGAGTTGCTCAGCTGTGACTGGCAGACGCATACATCTTTTATACAAACAAACTTTTTTTGAAGCGCATTAGACAGCTGCTTTTTGTTGCTCACATAGTGTTGCACAAAGGATACTGCAGACACTAGAGATATACAAACAGGCAGATTTAGTCAAGATATACAGCTTGGCACTGATGTGTTTTTTTTCCCTTCCAGGATTGCTCTACCCCACAGAGCAAGAACAACCTGCGATGAATAAAATGAACTAGCCATAAAAGCTTTTTAATTAGGGCTGCCTCAGTACTCCCCCAATTCTTTTATTAATTAAGTAGCAGCGAAGGTTGTCTGTTGGCACGGAGCATGCGGTAGGTGGGCCAAAGTCACGGCCGGCGGTGTTTCTGTTTTTTTTTTTCTCCGGGCTTCTTTAAATGCTGCAAATTAGGATGAGGTCTCGCATGCAAGCGCGCACACACACATCGAAAAAAAAAACCCAGCGGTGTGGATGCAGACAAATAGCCTCGAGATGAGAAAATTGTAAATTGCTCCCATGGCAGAGGTAGCCAGAAGAGTTGGATGGAGTTTTTTTTTTTCCGTTTCTTGGTAAGGGAGTGTTTATAACATCGTCGTGAGGTTAACACATCAGCACTAAAAAATGGGACACTAGCCCCTAGGTAGAGTGGGTGCTCAGGCTTTTAGCTAGCGCACGGCTACTAACAGAGAGAGTAAAAACATGCAGGAGGAGGAGGATGCATGGGTGTGCAAAGGCCACTCACATTTGCTCGTCAGCACATCGAGGTGCAGAGGCATGGGCGTCGGAGCCATTATACTACTTTATACTCACTTTACAAATTATTAGTCTGTCCGCCCTGCTTTTACTATGTAGAAAAATGTGTCAGTCCGTTCACTCAGTGTTGTTTTCAGAGCGCTCTGTCGGCGCTTGTCAAATCCATTCCGCCTCCTTATTGGGGTGCTACCTTGCACCCGGGCAGATTGAAATACACACAACGCGCCGCTCATTAACTAATCATCGATGCCTGAATGTCAGGCGGCTGAGTCAAGGTGGGGGTCACACGATGTCACCGCGAAAAAGAACCTTGATCAAAGAGGGTGAACTGGTTGGGGAGAAGGGAAACATGACAGGAAAGAGGAAAGTAGGTCGGTAAATGTGACTACAATGGAGAGAAATAAATTGAGGATTATAGCGTTAATCAATGACAGATAGCGATAAAGCCTCAAACCACAGTGGCAAGGTTTTATTTTTCATTTTTAGCTCTGAATCTAAATCTTAGCGCTCATCTGATAATTGTGTCAGGTTGTAATTATTGTATTGTGTCATAATAATTCAGACATTCCCTTAGCAATTATGTCTCTAGATAAAAATAGTATTTATACTGTATCAGAGGCCTGTGCCACAAAGCTTTTATAAATTAGTTGTGTTTAGTCATTTGTTCTCATGCTAGTTTACCCTGATACAAGCGTAATCCACAGGTTAAAAGGAAACCAGGATACAGGAAATGATCTTCTCTGTTAAAAATGTTCAAAGGGGAGAACCTCAAGACCGTCGATCGTCCCACCCATAATTCCACGCGCTCCCCCCTCCCATGCGCAGAGGTGACAGAATATGGCGACGGAATCAGCTGCAACCCAAACATCCATGAGCACGGTTCAAGCTCCGTCACACTCCTCTCAGTCCCCTTTTCTTCTCCCCGCCGCCGCTGACATTTTCCTCACAACAATGCGCCGCCGTTGATGGCGGCGGCACCACTGAGCCACTTTTCAGAGACGACGATCCGCATGAATGTCAAAATGGAACATTTCACCTCGGGCTGAGGCCCTATACTTAAAGAGGACCCACCACCGGCAGCCAGTGACACGGAATGATCTGTAAGTGGGTGGAGGGTTGCGAGCATCAACGCAAAAATAAAAAAAAACGCTTGTGAAGCAGAGAAGCAGGGCATGTGTGTTTGATCGCTCTTCTTCTCTCGTGATCCCAACACTCTTCTGTGCATTTTTCTTTTCCAGCGACACCCCCCCGCCAAATCCCAGTCGACACGGCCTTGTGTATGTTTACGTATGTGGCTGCATGCACGTGTCAGTCGGTGTGCATTCCCGACGCGTGAGCCGGGATCCATGGTGATGGATTAGGGCTGGAACTAATTTGCTCGTCCACCTGTGAAATGAGAACCAGGGGAGAAGGGGACAGGCAGAGGAGGGCCCCATCACACTCACATCAGGCTTCCATACAGACACGGGCTGACACTTTATGGAATGATGGCACACACACACACACACATATGCTGACTCCACCCCCCCGCATTCTCCCTTTCCTTTTTGCTTTTTCTTAGACACCTCTGCACAAAGCAGACCTGACAGCCACACAAATCCGAGAGTCGCTTGCAGTGCGAGACACGTCTGACCACGTCGTCTGAAGGGGAGGCCACGAATGAGGTGAACACACTCGTACAAAAGAAAAATGCAGCTCGGCCAGTACCATCGGAGAGAGACTTTCAACAACGAGACGCTGAAATATCGCAACTGTATTATTTACTGTGACGGGACTGACGTGTTCTTATCATTCCTTTGTGTTGCGCGTTGTGAAAGCCAAACGCTCGGCATTGTGTTGTATCGTTGTGTGAAGTGCCGTGTACTGCAATGCGGTACAACTGGTGTGCAGTATATAAAAATACAATTTTCTCTTTTTCTGGCGTAAGTAAGCAATGTCGAAACACATCACTTGTCAAATGTCATTCAACAGATCTCTGCTAGTTCATGCGTGAGAAGACTTTCTGCTGTTCTCTGTTAGAAGTCATCGCAAATTAGTTTCTTTAATTTCTTTCTTGCTCTTTCTCATTTTGACCGTTGGTTGGACAACAGTGCATTTAAAGATGGCATCTCAAGCCTTATTCACACTTTTCTGGCATTTTACTTTCTGAAGCAGTGATTCCCAAAGGTACCGCATGTGGGCTGCAAGAAGTCATCTTCAATAAATATCATAACTGATAAAACAGGGGAATCAAATTAGGGGTTATTCTTAATTTATGGTTTGGGAAATCCTTCATCTTTGTCTCATGTTTATGACCAGGGTTGTGATTGAAATTTTGGGTGGACCCCAGAGGATTTTGTGATTTCAAATTTGGCCACGTCATGGTTTTGTGAATGGCTGGTCTTCGCATCTTCTAACAGACAGGCGTGGTCACAGATAGACAGACAGACTGTAGGACAGAGAGACATACAATATGACATATGAATAGACATCCAGTCAACAGTCAGGCAGAAAGAGCAAAAGATGGATGGAGCTGGAGAAACAATAAAAGTGAGGGATCAATAAATAAAATCATGGAAGGGTTTTTGGAAACAAAGGTCTTTTTGATAACAATAGTAATCAAAAAGAGAAAATAACCAAACCAGATGATTGATTGTACAAGACAAGGAGTCTACAGACATGCTAGAGGTCCTTGATGCTGCACTTGTAGCTGCTCATGGCAGCATGCTAACACGCCGCTGTCTAGCATGTATAATGCCTATCGCGTCCACCGTGTTTTGCCTGTTAGCAAGCTAGCACATATATTTGTCAATAAAACAAAGTAGAGCTGAGGCTGATGTGGCATCAGTTTTGCAGGTATTTTATCAGAATTAACTTATTGTTTAACTTGCTAATAACTAACATTGTTACAACGCAATGTCTGGGAACCTTCAATGTCTGTACCAAGTGCTGGGCAAAAACCAACCCACTCGCCAGAACAGATGTTTGCTAATGCTTCTGCATAACCACAGATGAGTTCAAACAGAACAATTCTTTACGTTGCTACTTTATGTCTGCTACGTCTCTCTTGTCACAATGCTGTGCTTCTACTTTAGCCACCAAAAAACACTTGGTTAGGGTTGGGAAAATATAATTTGGCTTAAGATTTCTGCTGTGGTCACCACACACATGGAAAAAATAGATGGTTTTGGCTGCCACAAAAATGTCAGAAAATGTCTGCCGGTCTCCTTAAAAAAATCCTGCTTTTGATACCACCAAAAGGCAAAAAATATGTTTTTGAAAATATCAACTGGTGTGACTCGACCTGTTGGGCAGCCTTGCTGGCTACTTCATTGGCAATAACGCCAGCTTCATCTTCTCCACCTCCTGATGCAAAAAGCCAACTAATAAGGATTTAATATGAACATGATATGCCACGTTTGCTACAGATCGTCAACATTGGATGTATCTGTGGATTGCATAAACACTAAACTAAAACTATATCCTGGCAAATACCATCTAGATGTGGAGATATTTCATTGGATAACTGATCAACTTTGACCTGCTGGTGGCGCTAGATGAAAAGTTAGGTCAACAAAGTCATCAGGGTTAGCAGGCGCATCTTTTCCAAGATCTAATTAGGATTCATCCTCTAGGAACAATGAATATTTGTACAAAATGTCATGTAAATGCATCCATTAGTTATTGAGATATTTCACTCTGGACAGCAGGCCTGAATGAAACTGGTGTTGGACCAGCTGACAGTGCCATCCACAGAGCCATGCTGCTAGCTTGGCCGAAACAAAAATAATCTTTTGTGTCAGCCTGAAACCCAAATATGAGAGAGTTTTTTGTGAAAGGCACTTCATGTACTATTCACTATTCCCATGACTTGCAAGTTGGTGAGAAACAGAAAACAGCCAGCAAAGTTTGATACATTTGAATCCGAGCATATGCTCCGCTAAAAAATGATATGCACGGCGAGTCCTCGCGCGAAACACTCTGCCACATGTTCGGTAGTGTAAACACAAGGCAACAGCAGGCCTGAATAAAATTGCGGTATCTCTCACAAGGTAAACACACCTATCAAATTTAATGCTCATATCCTTCACCGGCATGCAAAAGACGGTGAGTGGGGAGATTGCGACTGACTGCGCCTCTAATCATGCTCATAAACATCTGACTTCCTGTTTTCTTTCATCGCTCAAAAAAAGGCTTTACTCATGTGCTTATTAGAAAGACTAGCCTGAGGGAGCGCCAGCTTTTACTTTTCTATGATTACTCTTTTAAAGTGGAGAAGGATGTCTGAAACAGGTTGTGCCGAGTCCATCTGTTCGCTGTCAGGTATCTGAGAGTGCTGCCTCCTCTGCGTGTGTGTGTGCTCTATGAGTGTGTGTGCGCTGTATTTACAATATGCGTGCACCCCTTGCAGATGTCCAAAAGCTACTTAAGGGCGATAATTTCCCTCTGATTACTCTAATGCGCTACAGCGCTGCCGTCCTGTCTGTGATTTCTCCATTGCTTGGCAGGACCACACACACCCTCCATATGCTCGCTGACTGTCAGGCGAGCAGACACACACTTATCACCGAGAAAGCGAGCTACGGAGAGATGAAAAGGGAACTGAGTAGGCGGGGGCGCGGGGGGGGAGCGAGAAGAGCACGAATATTGTCTCCACTTTGTAATTTGTGCATACTTTATCGAATTCTCCCATGACAGCGCTCGACATTCTTCACTGTGCCTCATTGTGTTCTGAGTTGAAAAAAAGCAAAAAACAGGCTTATAAACAAAGGTGGCGTATTACACAGTCAGAAACTTTTGGAACAATTGGAGTCTGGGATGAGTTTTGGGGGGGGGGGGGGGATTAATAAATCATACGTGTTCATACATTAGTAAGGACGGGGGCTGATGTGGTAGGGGTGGGTTGAGCCCAACCTCGTTGACAGATCTTGAACATCAATATTTAACCGGTGCAAACAGATATGATGCCCCCCCAACACACACCACACACACACACACACTGGCCTCAGACAATGTTTCTTTTGTGTTTGCGTGCAAGTATGTTTGAACAACCATGCCACACAGCTGTGAGCTCAAAAATGCAAATTTGTGGAAGCTCTAATCAATGGCTGATAGATTTTTTAGAAGTTCAAATAAACATCTAATCTCATCTAAGCCTTCAGAGACATGGACGGGAACATTTTCACTGGCCACATGAGAAGGTTTCCGATCACTTGATCGTTTATTTCATCGTGGAGATTGACGGAAAGATTTGAAACTTGGAACAGGCTTTGTCTATCAGCCATGGAGGATCATTGAGAAGCAGTGCCATCGCACTTTCAAACGTTGGCAGTCCAGTCGATTCCAGCTGAGTGGCAGCACAGTTGGCTTTGTACTGCAGCTGGAAGGCCAGATAGAAGCCAACTTTGGCTCACATACAGCTGCCAGATGTGGTTAGTACTCGGATATGTGGTCTCAGGCCGACATGGAATAAGAATTAGCTGCAGTTAGCCATACTTGGACTAACTCCGCTAACTTGAGCTCATGACTCGGGTGGTCAGGGTTAATATCAGGTTTAGCACTGGTAAAAGGCCAGTGAATAGTCTATCAGGGCTGAAACTACCACTGAAAACACTTGGTCCTCTGCTCTTTTTCTGGGGTTTGGCGGTTTCAGCATCGCTGGTGACATTCGACAATATTTCATGGGCAGATTCCTGTTATTTATACTGTTATATATTTAGGTTTGATGACTTTTAGGGCAACAAATAAAAATAAATAGGATTCTGCCCTTTTTCCACCAGAGTTATTTTCCTGCCAGTGTGCAGAGTGCTTCGAAACAACATGAACCCCAATGTTCGGAGATGACATTTTCGGAAAATATAATTGACCAATAAACTGAATAAGTAAGCCATGAAAAATCGAGATAGGTAGGAAATTGTGGATATTTTCTTTTTGTGTTTCCAGCGGGGTGCATCGGTGCAATGGGAGGACTTGGGTTTAGGCTTCTGAACTGAGGGAGAGACACTACAGATGTACGGGTTATACATGTTAATGAAGTTGCGAGCAAACTCCTGCTAACGGATAATCTACAGAAAATAGACAGAAAATGTTCAATATGTAATATTGTAATCACGGGAAAATATCTAGTAGTACTTCATCAGTCAGTATGAGTACGAATCCAGTAAGCCTCTCGCCATTTGAGTAGTTTTTCATGGTCACAATGCCTGGAGAGAAAGGTTGTTTGAAACTTTTGGTGTACTGGCCACTCTCCTTTTCACACATACAGTGGATGTGTGAAAACTTAAAACTTCTGAATTTGTGTGTGAAAACATGCAAAAAGGACATTATCTAATCAAATAATGGCTCATTTGCATTCATTTCCACAACAGAAAAGTGTACTTTGGACATTTCTGTCCAAAGGAAAACATGTCATGTAAGCAAAATACCTTTTGTCAGTTTCTTCTATTCAAAATAAAATAAAGATGACACCTTCTTAAACATTACCATCCATGTGTTCACTTCAAGGCTTGTTGTCCCTCTGAAATTTCTCTGAGGATCTGGTATCCGGTCGGCGCTGTTGCCTCGGGGTCAGTGCGGCTGACAAACGCGTCAGGGAGATGCGGCACGACAGGTGTTTCGCGTGCCCGCTACATCTCGTCGCCGACACCGAAGGGGATACATAAAAGAGGGTCTTGCGCAGTCAAGTAGCGTACGGCAAAAAACAAATGCAAATTCTGCTGAACCGAGGCAAAGAAATAGATGAGTCCCGCCGTAGTTTCTCAGCACAAGCGTATCATTTAGCCTGGGTGTCCAGATGTCATGAACGGTTTTGTGTTCGCTAATGAATTCTCTCTCTCCCCGTGAGCAACAGGATTCTTTTTCACAATCTCCCGCTCGTGTTCATTATGAGCAACTGCTTTACCTGAGATAACATTCGCAGCTCTGGGGGCTCTTTTAATACGTGTTCATGGTGTAGGAAAAAAAAGTATCCATGCACCTGCGTAGGCGATTTAACGCTGTGCTGTCTGTGGTGCTGAAGTGGCCTGAACTAGGACTGTAGCGGGGTATGAAAGCCCTGCAGTCAGAGTTTCGTTTGCTCCCCGCATGCTGCTGCTGTGACAGAGATGAGTGGCAGTAAGCAATAACTGGCAGGTCAATATGAATTAAGGCTGGAGAAAAGGGGAGCGGGTGGAGGTACCGAGCTGTTTAAAGAAGTGGCCGGTGGAGGAGGGCCGGTGCACTCAAGCTCAGATACAGTTTCATTTGTAGTCCATCAAAAGTAACCGTCCACCAAAACAGTCAAGTCACTTCAGAATTGTTTGTGTCGTTCTTTCTTTCTTTCTGGTGATTGTGACTCAGAGCTTCACTCAGACTACTGTTCTCTTTTCGTGGAAGTACAAACACACACTCTCATTCCCCGCTGACAGGTTGAATAACTCTGCTGATTGTCCAATCATAGCTTAGCAACCACAACGAGCCACAGCAGGCCTGTCAAGCCTTCTCCAGTTGGTGAAATGGTTTTGATGGTGCTCTAATAACAGTCATATTCAGTATCTTTCCGAACTCGGAGGGAAGTTTTATTTTCACTATTTTTAGAAAAAAAAAAATTCACAAATTTAAGGCTGCTACAAAAAAACGTTCAGTTTTTGTTGATTGAGGACAAAAGATGACGATGGTAAAAAGTCAACTTTGTTTTTTTCGTTCAGCCTCATTCCTCAATTGCCTCAATTCATGAGTTGGAATCCGACCCAGTGACAGCCACTTAGAATAACTGCAATAGTTATACCGAAATAGCCAATCTTCTCGCTGTTGCTTATGTAGGTCATGTAAAGGCATCAGTATTACATGGAGACAGAGTTGAGATTAAGTTCCTTCTGCTACGTTTGAGGAAAATGAAGGAATGGAAACTGGGGATACATTTACAATTCAAGGTGATTTATTTGAATCAGGGCGACTGAAACAGCAGCAGCGAGGTGGTGATGATGATAATACGGTCGCATCTTTATCTGTAAAGTTTGACATCTGGAAAACACTGTCCATCGACTTTAGCTGAGTTTGAGCACCGGGCATCGAGGACGTAAACACAGAGTCCTCCTTACGCCATCCCGCTCTCTGTCGCCTCGGAACGCAACAGCTTGAT
Source organism: Lagodon rhomboides (assembly GCA_039737535.1). Classification (NCBI taxonomy): domain Eukaryota; kingdom Metazoa; phylum Chordata; class Actinopteri; order Spariformes; family Sparidae; genus Lagodon; species Lagodon rhomboides. The sequence continues at coordinate 19,663,968 of CM077799.1, read as the reverse complement.
CCAGGATGTTGAGGTGGGGACAGGTCTCTGTAAAGATGCAGGCACAACGGCCTCTGATTTCCTGTGGCTTGGCCCAGCCCATTTAGTCCATTTAACTGTCCTGCGTCCAGAAAGTTTGCCAGGAACTGCCTTAAATCCCAACTATGTTCATTGGCCAAAAGCAGCCATCTGTTTACCCCACAAATCTAAAGGTCATAGGCTAAAATTGTGAAGCATGACGTAGCTTACCTTAGTGAGTTACTGAAGACCCAGTGTACCTAAAAAGGACATGAAATCTGTAATCTGCATGTGCGTCATGTTCAGCAGAGAGTTTGACGGTTGTTTAACTGTGCATTCAAGATTCCTGAGGTATGTGTTTGTTCGCTCTCGGTGATCATGTAGCTTCACCCAACACACAGGGCAAGATATACGCAACACATGTACTCAGCCATCAAAAATCCCTCTCCCACATCTCTGACTCTCTGTGACCTTGCGTATTAATTATTCACATTGTATGAATGTAGCCCCGCTGGAACATTTCCCTTCATTAATTCCAATATGTACGGCGCTGTGGGCCCGACAAGTCATTTACAATCTCGCTCACCACTGAGGCCGCGTTTTGTTTCTTTCCGCCGCTTATCATCACCTTGTATTGCGGCATTTTCTCCTCGTCGTCTTTCTTTCTCTCCTGGGACTGTTCTTTTCTGCTATGACGTCACCCTTTCTCCACGACTTCATGTCGGGCATACCTGCGCCTCCGCTTCTCCTCGGGCTCTCATTCCTTCTATCAATTCTCATCTCTGCTCCTTCTCTGAGTGTCATCGGTCCATTGCGAAAAAGGACAAGAGTGTTTTAAACGCTTCATGACTTTCGGAATGTTTTAAGTGTCCATTACTTTTAGGTGACCGGTGGACCAGTTACAAATTTCCCATTACGTGTGTCTTACTCAGCTAAAGCCTTATCTTCGCTCTCTGTTCACTCCCCGCCTCCGGGCTGAAGCTCCTGCAATAACGGAGAAAGCACGGTGGTTAAAGTTCTGAGTGCTCACCAAAAACCCCAAAACCTGAATACCCTAAGCCCACAGTGAAATCATAAACCATTTCAGGCTCAGCAAAGCAGAGCAATCACAACATTAACAGAACATTTTCAGGGGTGACACAAAGTTCCCTGAGGATTTAAATAAAGTTTTTCAGTATTTTTCACAGCCATCAGAGGCTTCAGTGTATAATTAATCCTATTTTTTCACCCTATTTAAACTTCAAATTACCACATTGCAAAATGCATATTCAGTGTGCATCACCTGCTGGGACCGCTTGGCAGCGAACATGAATCTTGTCTCCATTAGCTGCAAGACAATTAATCAGCTGGTGGTACTGTATCTGCATATGATTGTTCTAGAGGTTTCCCATAATGTTAATGTCAGGTCAGGGTGCACAGTGCAACTGCCATGAAGAATGTATTAATGTAATTAAAGCAGCTGGAATAATAGATTTTTTTGCTTCCCGTGGAAATCTTTTCAAAATCCTGCACAGCACGCTTTTCCTTTATGCTCATTAATGGTCTGAACTGCAATTCAAAACATGAAATATCCTGTAATTAGAACCCCTGCGCCCCATTTGTCCACCCTAAAATAAAGGACAGGGTTCTTATTGTTATATGTTAGAAGCTGTATCAACAGTGAGTTAGCCACAGTACAAAACTAAACTGTCGGCTTCCGTCTGCAAGCCAAGCAGTCTCTGTTCAGCCAAAGGCGGTTCTGAAAAGTTAGCTTACATTGCGTCGGTGCAGGTTGAATCCCTAAATCTGAGATACAGTAAATTGTTTGTTCTTCGTAGAGGCAAACAAGGTATTTATGGATTATATCCATCTAATATCTATCTAAATAAAATGGTGTTCTTGTTTGACTTTCTAATTTTTAATTCTCAGTTGTTTAATGTGATCAGAAGCCAGTTTAGGTATATCTAATATAATGTGTCTAATATCAATTCTCCTATTATTTTGTAGTACAGTTTTCATACCGAGTGGATTGGCCGCCTGGAACATCCGGGATTTTCCAATGGCCTGGCGAGCTGATCGGCAGAGTGTTTGGCCAGTGTTCAAGGGGCACTATGTAGTTTCAGAGAATGACTTTAAACTTTACTAATATTTACAATATTAATGAGGTAATAATAGACACTCAGAAATATGTGTATTTTCCATAACTGAGTAAACAAGCTGCTCTCAGGGGAAAATAAGGTCCCCAGAACACTGTTTGGAGCTAGAAAGGTGGCAGGGTCCGCCACATACAAACAAATTAAAACAGTATTAAACTCTGCTGTCCTTTAAGGTCAGTTTGTTTATTCAGTTTATTCAGTCATTAAAAAGGAACGTTAGCTTATTTAGTTTGTTTAGGCTTAACAGAAATATCAGTTAATGAAGATCTTTCTCTTCTGAATACAATTTCCTCCACAAAACCAAAAAGTGCACCTTTTAAAGTGCTAAATTAAAAATGGGTGAATCAGAGAGAAAACAACACAGGTCGGCTGCAGTTACTCAGTCAACGGTCGGACGACCCGCCTGCTTTAAGACGGCGTGATCGCTGAGTGTCTGCCATCGGCTGGTCGCGGGCCGCCTATACAGCACGTCGACACGACGATCAGTCAGTGGGTGAAGTGCGAGTGGCTGCGATGTGGTGAGAAAATCAACGGTAAAGGAGAGAGAGAGAGAAAGATAAAAAATAAGGGGTGAGAGGGAGCTCGTTGAGAGGAGGAACGTGCCGCTGAATGCTGTAAAATTAGGAAAGCAGGGGAAAGGGTCACATCACAACTTCCCTTCCAGAGTCGACTGAAAAACATGTTATTGTGCCGTGGACAGGAGAAGATGCATTGCACGGAATGTATCTGCAAAACAAAGACCTGTACACACACACACACACACACACACACACAGAGAGCCAAAGATGACAGTTTAATTGCAAGATTGGTTAAGAAACATATGGAACCGAAAATACGGGGGTCTATTAGTGCATCCTTTGTAATGGATATCAGGAAGAGAAAAGGGAATTAGTCCTAGGCCCTGCTACTGACAGAGCATTAGAATAATCCCTGCTACTTAGGACAACAGTCAGATACTAAATACACCAAATCCACTTCCCCGCTCGCAGAGCAAAAGCAAACTAATGAACGAGGCGCCTTTGCATATTCACCATTATAATTGAAGCCAGACAGAGACCATTTATTTTTATGAAGCGCCATAAAGCACTGCAGCGGCATCGGCGCGCCCTGCCAAACAAACAACGCTGCGACGGACACACACACGAGCGCGCACGTCCACACGCTCTTTATTTTTTCTTTTTTTTTTTTTATTACAGCTCCAGTCCCTACCCTTTGAATCCTGACGAGGCTGAGAAACATTCATTTTCTAAGTTGTTAAACTCGAAAACACAACGCCGGAGCGAGAGGGAAACAAGCCGCCGCGCACAGAGCGGGGAGAGACAGGAAAGCGAACGCAGCCGAGAAAAACGTGCGAGGCCAAATCCCCCGTCAGCGAAGGATGCTCACCGCACCCGGGAGTAAGTGTCACGCCGTTTCACTGCACGTCTTTCACTATAATTTGCAGACCCTTCAATATCTACCTTTGATGGCGGTGTTACGATCCATCTGGTTAGTGAGAAATCCTCGCTCTGACCTTCCATTCGGAGGATGTGAATGTGTCCCAGAGTGCCCAGAGAGCGAAGCAAGGTCATGAAGATAGAGATTGAATGTCAAACCCAAGTGGCTAACAGGCAATATTGATACACTGGTCCATGGCTATATCAATATCCCCATCTGTAATTGGTGTAACCTGATGGACTGCGTGTCAGCGAGAGGGTTTGCTGGCGCTATATTATCTGTAAGTAAAGTGCTGATAACGATCTGTGATGGACAAAGCGTCTCCGTGCTTACGGAGGAGAGGAAACGCGCGAGGAGGAACCTCGCCGCGTTCAGCCTGATCTGATCGAACGCGAGGGGTTCCTGCTGCGCGTCGTGCGCCGCCGCTGCTTTCCGAGCGGGGATCAGACATGTCACACTTTTTGGCGCTCTGGCTTTTGAAGCACGCAAGTCTTTTTTCTCTCAACTGATTTTTTTCTGGGCCAATAGACAACTGGAAATAAAAGGAAACCTTTTAACAGTTACCCCCTCAAGACGGCGTACTTTGTGGCGGCGGCATCATTTCGCTCGTGTACTCAATCATGCTTTGCGTCTGGATTTACGAGTCAAATCTTTTATTGTAATTACATTATGGCTTCATTTACATTTATGGCCGGACACAGCAGAGGAGGAGGAAAAAATGAGGTTATTAATGCAAAAATCAATATCCACGTACGGCACACACTGTAAATTGTGAGTGGAGGACGTGAAGATGCTAAGGGGGCAGCAGCACCTCCTACAAACAAGGCATTCAATAAAACAATTGCTAAAGAAAGAATGTGTGATGCAGATCCAAAGCTGATATGAATCCTTTTCTTTGACCATGAAGCCAGATTTTACGCTTTAATCCTCTGGTTTAAGTGTATGAACTTTACTGCAGACTGGAGTGTCTGTCAACAGTGACAAACAGGCAGTTCTGCGGTGTGTACGCCCATCTCCTCTGCATCCTCACGGCATTAATGCATCCTTAGCGATCTGATCAGAAGAGGACGGCTCTAAGCAGCCGATCAAACCGAGATGCATTGCTAGAAAAACATTGTTTTCTCATGGAACCTACGACCTGGCATGCACTCCTCTCTTGAGGCCTCTTCTGCGTTTTTTTCTGACGGTTTCTGGAAGCTTTAATATTTCCAACTTTTTAGTCACGTACATACGATTGCCTGGTTGTTTTGAGGCGGCCGCGCCTGAATCAAGTCCGTCTGTAAAAAAAACACAAAAACAGTATAACATTTGCAGAAGAAGAAGGTCCAAATAATTAAGAATTTGTCTTTTCACAAGCTTTATATAGTTTTTATCCTAACATGACAAGAACTGAGGGCACGTCTCATTTACTCCACAGAACAACAAAAATACTTCACACACACACACAAGAAAAAAATAATGCTACATCTTAAAGAAAGAAAGAAAGAAAGAAAGAAAGAAAAAAGAGAGAAAGGAAAATACTTACTGAAAAAATACACCCAATCAAAACAGCTCAAACAGAAACCACCTCCAATGTTGCACATGAATATTATCAAAGAAATGGTTCCATACCTCAAAATGTCTACCATAAACACTTACAGCCGGGCTAACTTTCTTCATTCGCCTATGTTATTTGTGGAGCAGTTATATTTTTCCAGCAGTCTTACATATTTTTCTCAGCTGTACCCATTTTGAAAAACCATTGTGACATAAAATTGAGGTAATTCTGTTCTTTTAGCAAGCAGACAAAGTTACATTTGTAATGGAAAAGTAAGACCCATGACAATGAAGAGCCATTATGTTTTTCTCAAAAAAAAAAAAAAAAACAGAGCGACAAAGGCCTGTTCCAAAATTACAGCCTCCAAAAAAGAATCACTCTTACAGTGTAACTTGACTGGGGACTAAATTACCCTGATGGAACATTTTATACTGGGACGACATTTTCTGTCACCGATGACACATTTGAAACATGGCCTATTTTTGGAACAGGCCTTTATTTTTCTGTTTTTTTGTTGTTTTTTTTATGAAAAAAAAGGGGAATCTAATTCATCTACACATGTACAGCTTCTTCATATCAATGGAGTTTTTTTATGGTGCTAAAAAGACTGTAAAGATTCAGCTTAGTACTCAGTAGGAACAGTGTGTAGTAATAAGTTGAAAGACACTGCAGCAAATAAAATTAGCCACAACTAGAGTTAGCTACAGCGATAAATACACATTAGCTATATGATAATATAAACAATAATCCATTCTTGATTTATGAGTTGATCAAGATGAACGGTTTTGATGATTCTGATAATCAATTAGTTGTTAAAGTGATGTGTCAAGCCCCAACAAAAAAACATTTTCATAGCTCCGGCTTCTGAAACGCCAGCATGTGCTGCCTTTTGTCCTCGTTTTTTTCTTTTATCGTTGTAAATCGAACGTCTTTGATTTCAGACCGGTGGTCGAACAGAAAACAAGCACTCCGAGGACACCACCCTGAGCTCGGGCGGGGAGGGGGGGACTTGTAATGGAGATATCACTATTTCATGGACCAAACGATTTATAGATTTGTCGCCCGAGATGGAACATCCACGCTGAAACAACAGCCTAATCAATAATGAAAACAATCATCAGAGGGAGCCGGTACACGCGCGCACACAGGTATGAAATACAATATTGTCTAAATCAGAAACAAACATACCACCCACATTTGTTTCCCAGAACAGATCACACACACACATGCTGTACTGTATGAGCCTGCAAACACACACGCACACACACACACACACACATATGGAGTTGTTCTTTTATAATGGCTTTGTGTCAGCATATAACGGATGTCTCCTAACAGTCCCATTTATTCCCATCTCCAGCTAGCCTATGCCTGTCCAAACAACAGCATGAAACAAAGGATGGAAAACAACAGAGGGGAGACAAACACATCAATCTGCCACCAAAACCACACACACACACACACACGCGCGCCTCAATCACATCAAACACACACATATGCACAACACTGATAGATAGCCTAATAGAGAGAACGGAGACCGTAGTTACTGAAGATTTTAACTCATACATAGTCATGGATTGATATGTGCGAAGGAAATGGAAAAGCAATCGAAAAATGGCGGCCACTTTTCACAAACAACAACCCGAGGACAACCTACCGTCGGAGTGGTGGTCGGGGATATGGCCGAAATTTTTCAATCACGGTATATGTTGTTTTTTCATATCACAGTAAGGTTTTACGAGGATACAGAAATGTTCTATAAATGGAATGGAGAAGTTATTTTAAATAATGAATAATAATAAATAATAAATAACGCAACTCATGTCACGTCTCGTACTTACTTCACTCTCACATCGCAAGTTACATAACTAACTTAAGAACAAATCACGATTGACCCTTAGACACAAACAGGATGCAAAGTCCACTGTATGACTCATCCAACTTCCTGAGCAACCCCCCGACTCTGACTTTTCTCGCTCTTTGTACCACTGCACCCTGGGGACTCTTCGAGAAGTGATGCCAGAGGGGTACCTACAGCGTTGATGTGTTGGGAGAACACCCTGAACAAAAAAAAACACACACAAAACAGAGCGAGAGACACAAACAACATCGCAGACACACACACATACACACAGTTTATGCTGTGTACCAAAATTGTTCCATTCTTAGTCTTTCTTTTCTTGAGGGGTGAGGGAAAGATGGGGAGAGCGTAAGACACCGGAGTACAGATCAATCAGCTGTCAGAGCGCTGTGTCTCCGAGCTGGAGTGGGCCCTCGGAGATGGAGTAAGTCTGATACAGGGAGAGGATCTTTGATTGGAGCCAAGGCTTAATGGGGCTCCGCACTGAGAGTGGAATGGGCTGCAGCGACGCTCCAGCCTCAGGGATCACAGCGCTGGATATTTGATAGAAGCGCACTGCCATTTATCTGAGCGCGCTCACCTGCGTGGAGAAATCAGCCTCTCCTGAAAAACACACACACACACACATTCTCCCTTGTTGTCACCAGCTGCAGCTGCACTGAAGCACATGAACCGCTGCAAAAATGTAAATGAGCCCCCTTTTATGTATATTTGTCTGTCATCGCGCTTAATATTGTTCCTCCGGCGAGGTCCCGACGCATTGAAATGTGTTGTTATTTCCATCCCCGCATTATGTATTGCGCAGACGAACCCCACTGTTTTCTTAGCAAACTGTTGAATCCTGAACAGAATTCAAACACAGGAAAACCCCAGACAAACAGCGGTAGAACAAATAACACTCGAATACACACACAAAAGTACGTATTGAACTATTATGATGACAATACAGCCAGCTAATGTGAATAAGCTTGCGCTAAACCCTGCCCGGCGCCTGTGTGGCTGCCATTGATTAAAGGCCCCTTGTTAGCATGTACGGCCCCTCATATGTTTCTGTTGTGTCATTGATAAGGGCTTTGTTTCCGAACCCACTGAAGGGAGTCGGCTAATTAAAAACCAGTGACAGCCAGATTCAAGGAACAAAGGCGTCGGTCCCACTGTCGCAGATTTGCATACGCATTAATTGTTGTTCTTCTTTTCATCTTGAAGTTTGTACAGTAAGGCTTACACACTCAAGGAGTGAATGGAAGTTCCTTCAGCAAGCTGGCCTTATTACTGACTCTGCTTTAACTCTTCCCGCGCGCCAACCGCCTTACAGTGATATCGCACAGTAGGAAATGCAGCATTGGGACATCTGTGAACTAACACATTTGCAGACTCTGCATTTTTCAGGGCTGAGGTTATTACTTAAGTATCTCAAATAAAAAAGATATAATAGATTCAAATTGCTTCAAAGCTTTGTTTCATCATGAAACTACCATATTACATGGATGAGCCTAGAAGGTCCAGAAAATTGTGTGTTAGGATCAGTTCAGTAATCGCACTTGAACTACTGGTGACAACATGGCTTTGATCTAGCATGCTAGTGTTGGGGTTAGAAGGGCAGTCGAAACCCCCCCGTAGCGCGAAAAATCTTGCGTTGGACTGAAAGCCCATTAGTCCAACAGTCCCTTATTATAAATTATAAAACAAAGCAAACTGCTCTGCAGGCCTTTTATTCCTGAAAATACACACTCTGCCTAGAGGTTTTTGCCTTTTAACCGTGTACTTGGACGTGCAGGATGGGGACAAACTCAGTTGACCTTTGCTGTCTACGTCAGTTAACCGTCTTTGTTGATTATAAATGGCTAACAGTCATAATTTGGTTGGGTTTAGGCACCAAAAGTACTCTGTTGGTTTTAGAACTATATCATGGCTTGGGTTATATCAGTCATATCAGGTTCGTGATATCAGAGTGTGAATTTCTTGAACGATGAGCCTCAGAGAAGTGGGCTTTTGCTCTCGGATAAAAACAGACTATTTTTCAGACTATTAGGGTTTTCAGAATAACGGGCTGTTGGAGAAAAGACATGGCACCAGGGTTAACGTACCTAGCAGAATGTTGGAAATGAACAGAGGTTCAACAGACTTCTAACATGGAACCAAAAGACTCCATTGTGGCTTTGTTGTCCTCCTTCCAAGATAGTAACTAGCAGGGCTGCCACAAGTGAGGCTTATAGGCCAAAGTTGGTGTGCGAAATATTTAATATTTTTTTATAATCTGATGATTGCTGGCACAGAAACTCAGCTGATAACAGTAGCTTGTGATCCTTTTACCATTTTGCACTTTAACAATACAACAATAGGTAAGTTCTTTTGGCCCGTGGTGCACCTTCAGGTTTCAGTTTTGGCCCTTCAAGGGAAAAAGTCTGGGGCACCCCTGCTCTAAAGCTAATGGAACCTGCGTGTAGATTATGTACAGTAGCGTGTGCACCTTGCAGACAGTGTTATTTGATACACCAAACGGCGGAATGGCATAAAATCTTCCACGGGAACGCGCATCACAGCACCTGTGTGCTCGTGCACTAGCTCAGCATTTGATATGAACTAAACAGACATGGCTCTTGGAACCCCGCAGATGTAACTTAACAGTCTCATCACATGCTTCCACCGCAGAGCATTTTGTAATGAGAACTGAAAATCGGAATGGATGAGGCTGGAGGAAAAGATGGGTTTTGAAAGCCAGAAACTTCTGCATCCGCCGGAGTATTTCCTGAATTATTGACGTTAATCAACAGCCTAATCAACCCTTACAGATACATTTAGGCCATTTTGTTTCGAAATGACAGTAAAAGCTTCACTTATTGCCTCTTTAATAGTCACTATTTAGAGAAATCAGGCATAATGTTGCATAAAACAGTCGTCTGGTTTTAATCTGACAGGCAGGTACCTCGCAGCGGAGACATATGCCTGCCACTCTAATTAAACCATATGCATGAGTGTGTGCAGCGGAGCACCTCAGTGTGCAGCCGAGCATCAGCACAGAGGGGACTTCAGCAGGTTACAGAGGTGAAAGAGACATTTTCTCCCCCCACCTCCATCGCCCTCTGCCAAACAGGGAAGCCGCTTATTAGAAGATCCTGAGCCGTCAGCAGAACCGTGCACAGTGGGCACACGTTCTGTCGCAGCAGCCAAATACACTCACTTATACACCTGTGTGTGTGTGTAACTTAGTCTAGGAACACACCTCTGTCATCGTGCTTCTCTTCTTATCTTACTCTCTTTCCGCCTCTAAGCGCTTTGCTCTCCAAGTTCAACTGCTCAGACGCAATTAGCAGCGGGCGGCGTCGAAGATGACATCAAGCGCGGACACATGTTGCTCGGCAAAGGGGGAAGAGAGCGCGGCTGAAGGAGGACTGGGATGCTGCGGTTTGTAGTCTGTCTTTTTTTTTTTAATTTTTCATCAGAAAACTGCAGTGGAGTGCGACATGCTGAGCAGGAGAACGCCCTCCACTCGTCTCAACCACATCGCGCAAGACGGCAGCAATGAGAGAAATAGAACCCCTGCTAGAGGGAGCCGCTACAGAAGATCCTTTTTAGACACCAGATGAATCACACAAACGGCTGCTTATATAAAGCACAACCTGAAGATAGCCGTTTGGCTGCGAGCTTCATTCAATTATGCCACCGTTCGGTCTCGGAGACAAAAAAACAAAAAATATCCTGGTGCAAACCGCCAATTTTTCAGTCACAGGTCTATTTCTGTCGGAATTTCGCATGCATTTTAAAAATTAAAACTACAGTGGTCCTTTTGCCAGACCCACCGGAACAAAGGAGCCGAAGCACGCAGTTGCCATGCCTCAGTAAACAGGCTGTGTTTGGGGAGGACACTGGGAACGTGCGGGTGGTGTTTAATCTGAATGTGTCTACGAATTCCAGAATGAACTGGTCAAGTACTGCTCAGGAATAAAACAAAAAACAAAATTATCATACAAAGAACTTGGTATTAGAAGATAATCAACATTAATGGACTGGTTTTAGGAGCAAAAACATGTAGAATCACATCATGTTGCTGTAAAGTTCCTTTGTGTTTGCTGCTGGATTCCGACCTGACGTGCCAGAAGCATCTGGAAAGTTGCCACAAGAAACTGGAAAAAGGGCAGGCACGCATAAAAACACTTTGCAGATGATTGGATGAACCATCTGTCACTCACCGTCTACCGTGAGCCAACTTCAGCCGTCAGATCAACAGTAGGAGAGCACTACCACCAGCGGGGCCTATTGGTTGCATCCACACCAGGCCAACAATGGGGGCATCGTTGGTTAACTGACCATTATACGTTGGGATTATAAATATATAGGGAATAAATAGAAAAGTATAACTAGAAAAGTGAAACTGCAAACTAACTATCCAACCAACCAAACTTTCTCTTCAAGCACGATTCTAAAAATGAGAAGCAGACTGTTTAACATGTCATTCAATGATTTGCGGGTGATGAAATTTTGACTTTAACCGGTTATTGTTCGCAAAGATTCGGGGGCACAAATCAGTCAGATGTTGCATCGAGCTACTCTACAGGAGCGCAACACTCCCTCTCCATTTCCTTTCAGTTGTTCCGAGTTGTATCAGCTGAAACAAATTCCTCTACCCTGAGGTGATGCTATTTGCTGTCATTCCTTCATGTAAAAAAAAAAAAAAAAGGAAACGAAAACGCAAACAGTGACTTGAAAATTGCCTGGACTGGATAATCCATCAAGGTAAGCATGAACACCTCATTTACCTTTGCCAAGGTTTCTGTCTGTTTTATCAATATTCCACGGTGCCTCTGTTGTGATGTATTCAAATAACTGTGTACAGCAGCTGTTCTATCTTCCTGTCAATCACCTGACACCTACAGCTTCCTCCCAGAAAGAATATACTGGATCACTGTAAAACCTGTATTGTCATGTCAGTGTACTTGTATTTAGAAATGACTTTATTCACAAAGAGAGCAGTATTTTTGAGCGTGTTTTGACACATCAAAATGTCCATTTTCCAGATGACACCGATGGAAACCAATAAAGTTATTGTAGAGAAAAGATGGTTTCATTAAGGATCGCATTACATGCATTCTGTTGTGATTATTCAGAAGTCAGCATCTGTCACATTGAGTTGTCTTATAAGCAGAGAGCAGTATTAATGTCACCATTACAGGCTGATGGGCACTGTCACAAATTTGACTTTATTTCCACACTGTGTGGAGCCAGTAGACTGACGTACCAATATCTGGAAGGAGTATTCTTCACTGTTTCCTACATGTCAATGTAGCCAAGCCCAGTGGCTTTACAGTATCACACTCTACAGTGTTAGAAAAGTGTTCTAATGAAGTACGAGCAGCAAAGAAGAAGACAAAACAGATATTTTGCATGTAAATCTTAAAGATGACATCGATACGCTGCGGCTGAAAGCACACAACCCCTGAGCTTGTCGTTCAGCAGCTAAACCAGTTAGCACAAAGCACACCTGCAGAAGTAAGGAGCAACTGGACATTCGTTAGGGCCGTTTCCTTCTCTTTATCTGACTGTGGCATTTAACACACTCGTTAAAGTAGGCAGCAAGCTAGCTGCTAACGCACACAGCTCGTCAACGAGAGTTGGTTACTGCCGAGTTAGATGCCTTACTATTTTATTAATTTCTTCAACACACACATTCATGACGCCTTGACAGCACTGAGTTATGACCCAAACATCCCCTGAGCCCCCCCCCTCAGTCAGAGCTGCTTAATCATGCACTCAGTGGGAATTGCTTAGCACCGGGGCTGATTTAGTAGGCCGTAGCTTTGGGTGTTAGAGTTCAGCGTCACATCATTACTTTTTTACACCTTACATTGATTTGTTTAGTGGGGTAACAGGCCTTGTTGTGGTCCGCAAGGGGATAAAATAAACACTAGGAAAGAGCGCAGTCAATTACACTTCCCACGGACACCACGCTCTGGGTTGGGTGAGATAGGGTGGGGGTGGGAGTGAAAAGGAAATGGAAGAGGAATAACCACTGGGACCCGCTGTCATCGCGGCAATATATTCTTTGATATTCCCCCTTCCCACATGTACGATACCTTAAGCTGTAACGGCCCTGGTAGTTTTCTGCGGGAGCTGATTTTATGCTGTGACATTTTTTCTTCAACCTGGGTCTTGTATAATTTCCAAAAGTCTTTCATCATGTCTACAATGGGCTAAGAAGCAGCAACATTCCTGGATAATGTATATGACTGCGCAGCATAAGTCTCTTTTACACTGAGTGATTAAGCCAACACAGAGAGCCGAAGTCACGCTCCTTCAGGTGGACCTCATGGGACCTTAATCCGGGAACAAAAAGTGCAGTAGTCAATGGAGAGGGACAAATACGTTTTTGATCCTGTCCGCACATTTTAAGTCGTAAATAAAGTTGCTGTTTGTCATAAAGATCGTGAAATATCTAGTTTTGCGTGAAACCGCTCAGTGAGCTACACCGTCCAGCTCAACATACGTCACCAACACCAACATGGCTGCCAGCTCGGCACGGAGAGACGGTACTTAAGAAGATGAAAATCACAACAAATCCGGCCATGTTGACAGCTGGTAGTCTGTTGGTTCTGTGAGCAGGCTGATTTACGGGACCCCACTCTACAATGGATTTTGGTCAATGAGACGTTACCAACTTCCAGGCATCAGTATGGTGTTAAGAGGGCATTCACGGTTCATACTTTATGAGTGCAGCCATCATAAGATACATAATGTTTTCTGATGCACTACGTCAACTGTTGTAAAATATTACACAGTAGATGTGTTTTATTAACTATAAGCCAGATGTTGACTGATGGGGCTTGAAATACATTGTGACTTTAATAGTCACCTCACCATCAGGCAACCTCTAGTTTATAATAAGAGCGTCTAGTACTTTATGATTTATATTTCATTATAAGTCACATGTATAATGTTTTGCAGCAGCTGATATAGTGCATCAGAAAGCATTATGTACGTTTAGAAGTGTAGTGGTGACGCGATGAATGCCCTAACTTGCTATCGATGAGGTCTTCATAGAAAGTGTGACTGTATCACTGCTGGTTGCCTAGCAACTTGGCCTGACCAACAGATAGCCCGGGCAGTCACCCCCCCTGTAAAGTGGTGAATTTTTGTTTTTAGACTCTGATTTTGTTTGGATTAAACCAATGAGACATAATTCATTATATCCTGCAGCTTTATCCTAAGGTCCACAGCAGGCAAGCAGCGGCTGCTTCCCCTTGACTCCAGTCTTCATGCTGTGGTAAGCTAAGCTGCTGCTCACTCTAGCTACATTTTTAACGAGCGTTGTATCAGTCTCCTCGTCTAACTCTCGCCAAGAAAGCGAATGTGCATATTTCCAAAAAAATGCCAAAGTCTTCTTTTAAGGTGAATCTAACCTGGAAGACAGAAAATACACCAATGTGGATGCTGTGAAGGAATTAATGTTAATTCTGCAAGAGGAGGGCTTTGAAAATTAGTCCTGCTCTCGTCTGAATGCATGTAAGCAATAATATTACGTCGTTCTATGCGACAGCATGTGAATGTTCCATCAATCTGGGCTTTGACTGCATTTCTAAGCAACAGCAGTTTATAAAACCAACGTTCACAGGCGCCAAGACCCACGCACACATCGGCTAATCTACCTGGAGCAGTCATGACACACAGGAATACAGTCAACATGGAGCACATAAGAGGTCCATCTGTGAATGATGAAAACCACTGCATGCGCCAGAGAGCCTGGAAGCGAGCCTTGTTCCATATGTGATGGGAGACAACATTATGGATGTTTCAATGACACAGATCAATGACATTGAACATATTGAATTATGAACCCTTAGGGTCCTATTTCCGCTGCGGCATGACGACCTGGGCAATCACAACACTGGCTGTTTGGTGTTTTCCTTAAAGTTATCTTTGCCCAAATGTGTGGTATTTTTAGTGAGCAGCACGGGTGGGAGGCTCATTCAACTGAGGCAGCACGGAGGGCGTTGTTGGTGGAAACTGGGCCTCAGACTTGGAGCTGAGGACCATGTCTGTTTCTGGTGCAACAATCAATCAATCTGCTGCCAGTCGGAAGAGCTCGTCAACAAGGGCCGACTCTAGTTAGCTATTAAAACTTTTAAAAAATCATAAAAAGTCATCAAGAGTCGAACAAAGGATACGAAAAACCAACACCCGACCCAGCCAGTGTGTTTACCCTGCTGCCACCTGGCAAAAGATATGACGTATCCACCGCCGTACCACCAGACTACGGACCAGCTCCTCTCCTCAGGCTGTGAGACTCCTCAATATTCAATTCATCCTCCCCACTCCACCATATAAACTATAGTAACGCGTTAACGCAATATCCTCTTAACGGCGTTATTTTTTTTAACGTGCGATTAACGCTCAGTATTAAAAAAAAGAAACGCGTATTGTATGATTTACGGCCGTCGGTGGCACCTGTAGTCTTGATCCAGAGGGTGGCAGCAGTGAAATTTATTGGATGCCGGCTGCCGTAAAACTCCAAAGAAGAAGAATAAAAAGGGGAATCAGAAGAAGAAGAAGCGGGGTTGGCGGTTCGGGAAAAACACGGTGGACTGAAAAGCGAGGAAATGGAGAAAGGACTTATGAACGGCAAATTCACTGTCAAAACACTGCCAGATGGTTCGGTCGATAGGACAAAAGTTATCTGCACGTACTGTCGACATGAAATGAGTTACCATCGAAGTACGTCGAGTCTCAAATAACATTCGCAAGCCAAACGCACGGCAGATGCTCTCTGCATCTGCCGTGCGTTTAGAAAATTGAAAGGGGATATTTTTTGAAGCCTTTTATTTTCCTGCATGATTTGAAGTGTTGAATAAACATTTTCATAAAGCAAGCACATAACCCTTTCTTTTGTTGTATTATTGTATTCTTTTGTATGTAAGTATTAAGAACATGAAAAAGAATACATTAAGGTACATTTAGAACAGAAAAAAATGTGCCAAATTAAAATAAATTCCGATTAATTTGTGATTAATCGCGAGTTAACTATGGTGAAAAATGCGATTAATTACGATTAAAAAAAATAATCGTTTGACAGCCCTTATATATATATATTTTGTTAAACTCCATTTTGTTCGACAAACACACACGGCCATGTTTTATTTTCTTAAATGAGTTCCGATGCAACTATGCCGCTGTATCACATTTTTAGTATATGATGCGTCCTGATTTGTTTCCATCTAGTTAACTGGAAGGAAAAAGAAAAAGAAAAACACCATCTGCCTTTGGCTGCAGATTTATGTTGCTGCGCACCATCCAGACAACCGGGCGATTTCCTGTAGACGAGCCTCTTAATTTGTTGAGATGTTATTGTCGTGCCTAACTCTGATTGGCACAGCTGTTTCAGACCGGTGAGACCGGTTATGTGACTGACTGAGAGCGTATCTATTAATGTGTTCAACTGCATTCAGCCCCTTTGTGTGCTTTCTGGTGCCACGCGAGACGCCCAGAGACACACTGCCGCTCTGCACTGGTTGTTCTGGCCCTCGGTGTTGATATCAAGTCCACTTCCGATTCCCCCTCCGAGCGGGCCTCGCCATCCTTCCAGTTCGAGCGGATTAAAGGTGTGTCCAATCAGCTCGTGGCATAGTCATTCCGGAGCGCCGTGGAAAATGGATTGTGGGTTTTTTTTGCGGATGGGAGAGTGTGGGAATGGTGAAGGTGTGTGATGTGTGTGTGTGTGTGTGTGTGTGTGTGTGTGTGAAAGGAATAAGCAGTACTGCACGCATTCAGTTTCCTGGACAACAACAATCAATAAAGCATTAAAACGATCACGGGAAGGGGAACAAGATGTCGCAGCCATCTGGAACTGGTTATGGTATTAATCCATTTGGGAAGGCCCGCTCCCCGCATACATCAACTACAAACACAACAGATTCAATAGAACTACACGAGTGTCTCAAGCCGCGCCTGCTGGGAAAATGGCACAAATTATGTTGTTGTTGTATTCCCTGAAAGAGTTTGTCAGTTGACATTGTAGCCAGCAGCAGACGAACACACCATGTCGCGTGAAGATGCAGCGTATGAGCTTATTTCAACTTCCTCTCCTCTGAGCGTATTTGTAAGCCTGCTTTTGTTATCTGATCCCCTGACCGCCTGATCGCCTTTTACGTTAACTTGTGTATTCAAGGCGCTTTCGAGATACCGAGATGTTAACTCCTCCATGCACGCTCCTTCAGTGTTCAATACGCTACAGTGCAGTCCACAGGGTTTCACACTGTGCAAGCATATGAAAGACGGACATCTCCGGCCAAGTGAATGGCTATGTAGCCTACACTGACACCACATGGTGTGCTGTTATTCAGAGAATGGAATATTTGATTTCAACAAGAAGTGAACGGCTGGTCTACTATAGTCTGTGAGCGTATCGAACAGGAAAGACATCTGATGGCCCTCAACTCACTTTTGCATCACTTTGGTTGTTGTTCACCTAACGTTGGATTACCACAGACCAACGAGGGACCGCTTAGCCTCAAAGTGCTCTGCAGGTCCTGATTTGACACTAATAAGGCGATCAGTTTAATACAGAAGCACTGAGGGGTAAGTGATTTTTCATTTATTCTATTTTTCTTTTTTTGGTGATCTATTTTCTAAGTCTGATCTAAATTATTTTTCTCTTGCATGTTTATGACTTGCAATCTGGTGGGGTAAGAAGTTCCCATCTAAAACATATGAAAAAGGAACATTTTTCAATTAGGAAAAAAAAAAAAAACACTCTGACAAAATCACTTTGATCAGACTTGCCTCGCACCGCTATTTATTCAAGAAAAAAAAATATGACTGGCAACGGTGTGTGTTTGTCGAACAAAATGGAGTTTACCAAGAAAAAAAATATATATATATACATATATATATTTTATATGGTGGAGTGGGGAGGATGAATTGAATATTGAGGAGTCCCACAGCCTGAGGAGAGGAGCATCAGGAGTATCAAACAAGAAATCCTAAAAGTCTAACTGGCTACTGTTTTACTATCTGCTAGCGTTAGCTGCTGAACAGTATCTGCTGTCAAATTAGCCGCTAGCTGGTAGATCCAGGACCCCATATTAAGTATTACGGTCGTGCCTTGATATGTCAGTTCTTGATTAAGTAAGTGATGAATCCTGTAGATGCAAAGATACTAGTAACATGATTTATTTAAAAAGATAAATGTTTCTTTCACTCAAGTCAATAGAACCTTGTGAAAGCCCTTTTAAACATTTTGTAACTTTTCAGTTTGTTCTGTGTGACTTTCTGTATTGCAACATTCTTCTCAAATCCAAATTAATGAGCAGATTAGTGATAGAATATTCAAGATAAAGCAGATGCTTTGGATATTTTATGTCGTCCATACTAATGTGTAGCCTATCCAGTCTATGATCAGGGCTAGCTAGCTTTTAGCTAATTCTGTCTAATAAAGCAACCCAAACACAACCCAAACAGTATAGTATTAGTTAATCCTCTGGCCATGAATGCAGCACTTGAAATAAATAATGCACCGCAAAAACTAAAATTGTACAGATTACTTTGCTTATTGATGGAAAATTGTTCGCTCTTTGTGTAAAAGTGGTCACTGTTCGCTTAATATACAGCTTTTCATCCTTCATGTTGAGATATCTTTTTCGGGGGTTTTGGATGATTACTGTTTCACCGTAAAGCTGCATTAATCATTCAAATTGTCAGCGGGTCAGTTACGTCCGCAATTAACGATTAGCTGGCGGACATAGCAGAGCGTTTAGCAGCTTAAGAGCCAGATGTTTTTCACAGGGGTTTTTTTGGAGACCAAAACAGAGCTGAAGTTAATATTGGGTTGAATTTACCCAGGTGCCAGAAAGATGACAGAATTATAGTTAAATGCTGCTTTATGTGTGTTTAATGTGCAAACGCGTAAACGTTTCATACCATATACATTTTTGAATGAAACAATATGTCAGTATTGTGCTTACAGCTTGTTCTGCTGCAAAAAAAAATCAGCGATCACTGCTTTAATGTGCCGTGAAGTGTTTGTAATCTAAAGTACAGCCAAGAAGCTAAAGCAACAGGTCAGAGCAGAGTGCTGCTGAGGACAATGCATAGTGCCTTTTAACCTCGAAAACTGCAAGTCAAAAGCCGGCTATCATCAGCGTCTTTAGGAATAAGAAACGAGGCTCTGGTGAGGGAAGAGAGATCGAGATGGAGCAAAAAGACAGCAGGATAATGGCTTTTACCTCTACTCTTGGATAAAGCATTCGGTATGATGTGAGTACAAGCTGGGCTGCTCCAAACTACCTCCGCCCGTCTCCCCCCTCTCTCGGCTGCCCGGGATTAATGGCGGTCGGCGTGCGCCGGTAGGTTGCGCTGGCCGGTAAACAAGCCAGCAGCCACTCCTGCCTGGCCGCGGAGCACTCCATTAGGGAGCCAAGTGCATTCTGTTTTGTTTTTTTTTCACACTGGATGCACAAATATAACAAAGCTCCATGCAGCAGTTTTAGGATGCGGCAGCAGTCTGTGGCGAAATGGAGGAGATTGAAGATGTATGTGTCCAGGTATTGGGACAGACAGAGATCCGTCCTCACCAAATTACCCCCATCCTATACGCCCCGTGCGGAACACTTTGTCTAAATATATACGGCTGTTCCCACACCCATGGGCGAACGCCTATAATACAACCGCACTCCGACACACACGAATACCATTAAATGCCACATCCTGTAGCAGATTATATCAGCGAGCAATTTCGTGCTCCGTGGCATCATCTGGAAGAACAAAACTGGTGGAGAATAAAAGCCATATTGAGCGATGTGAGAACGGGGAAATCACTGTGACGGTCACAAACCTCCATAAAAAGGTTTAGGAGGAGCACAGACCAGGGATAAGTAGGTAAATACAGACTTGTAATGTAGCTTCCGGAGAGGAGGCTGTTGGCTGTAGCAGGAGTGTACAGTAAGCAAAGAATAAGAGCCTCATCAATCCTTTATCTAATAACATTTTGTTTTGCTCAAATTACTTTCCAAAAGTAGCATTGCTACTGTACCACCCATTAATTCACGTATTTATTTTTATTCGACATTTTGAGGACCTACAAAAAGTTGCACCTGAGAACAAAAGTTTTCGCACCCTCAAGGTGTTGCAGAGCGTGTGGAGCATCGTGTCCGCCGAGGAAACAAAGCATAGAATTGGGTGCAAATTCATGCAGTGTGTGTGTTTTTTTGTTTTTTTTTAATGTGTGAACACATCCAACCTTCCCACCTGTTTACACACTTCACTCCTTCAATCCACATCTGTTAGGCGAGCGCGCCGACGTAATCCACACCCTCGCATCCGCCCCCGCACACGTTACAAGCGGGACGGTCTTTCTCACTTTTGCCTCATCCTTGGCTCTATCTCTAATACCGCTCTCCCCTTGTTGTCGCTCCCGTCGTTATGGAAACTGTAACTGTATCGTTTCCCACACTTCTTTCTCCATATATATATCTCAGTGTCTGTTCACCCGGTTCTCTTAACCTATTCTTAGTCAACATCACGTAACATCGCTTACAAGCTGTCAGAAGCTCTAAGTGCTTCTGGCATTGATCTACAGGAGTTTGAACACACAGAATTATTTATTCATTTTCTTGTCAAGTTCTTTTTTTTAATGGAAAAATAAGTCTGCAACCCCAGCTGCCCCTTATAGTCTTACATGGTCCAAGTTCAAATGTAAAAACAACATCACTGAAAATGAAGCCTAAATGCATGTTTTTTTTGCATTTTTTGACCTTAAAGCACCCCTGCCAGCGAGTGACAGGGGCAAAAACTCAACTTAATCTACCTATTGACACTAACTTTTCGCCACAAACAAGCTCTAGTTGGAAGAACAACTAATTCAAGGAGCAGGAAAGCATAAGACGACATTAACTTGCATGATTTACAAGTTATGACCCTTTAATAAGCTACATATTACTGGATTTGAAATCTCACTGGCTAAATAACGCATTAATCATCCGGAAGCTGGCGTGTAGGTGGCTCAGGAGAGAGGAGAGAGGCGAGAGAGTGGGTCACTTGTCTACACGATCACTGGTTTGCTGTTGCAGGCTCTAGGGCGGGCTTAGAAGCTCCCATCTGCCCAGTTTTTTTTTTTTATATATATATATCTGAGAATGTTCTTATTTTTCCACTTGTTCATAATGTGTTGTTCCTTGGTAACATTAAGAGTCTTTGAATAAAATGCATCATTATTATTAATATTGAATGAACTGTCAATCAAACTTCTGCCATCTCCGGTGTAGAGGTTTGAAGGCGTCTGCTGTGAAATGACAGATACAAGCACAACAACGCATTAGGGATTGCAGTTTTATTGCCATGTTGTCACCAGTTAACCATGAACTACTGTGTTTTGGCCTAAATATGTTACTGAAATGGATCCACCAGACATTTGGGAATAAGAGGAGACAGGGTTTTTTTTGTAAGAAATGCGAACTTTAAACTGTGCTGTCTTATGTGGGGCTTGATCCGCCTGCAGAGACTGGGAAATGACAAACTAAGCCATACCTTCTTTTCTAGCACGGGGAAAAAAAAAGGGAAACAAAAAGTCAGATGATGCCTAAAGCCACCGAGCAAAATCATTAAGGGAATTCATTTCCCCACGAGGGAAAACAGCTTGAAGCTGCGAGAAACACAACAACAGTCTCTCTCTCGCAGTCCCGGCGTTAATCCAGCACCATGTCTGACATACTGTTCGTCTCAGTGCCTCTTTGATCCAACATCACACAGCGGAAGGTGATAGATATCCCATGCAAGGGTAAACACTGCACCATCACTCTGTTGGGCATTCAGCTCAGCGCCACCGAGAGCCTCCAGTCACGCGTGGAGCGGGGAGACAAACGACATCACAAAGATGTGTTGCGTTTGTGATCGATGGTTACAGTTGCAAAACCAATGGATTGCCGCCCCCCACCCGCGCGCGGCGAAAGCAGACACCAGCGCCTCCTCCGCTCTCATTTGCGGCACTTGTTTTTCTCGCTGTGGAGAACATATTTTCAATAACACCTGTGGTTACCTGCTCACGTACTCCTCGTTATTCTATCTGCAGCTGTGGGTTCACCGCTAACTCTGTGATTTGTGACTTAGGGGGAAGGTGTTGAAAGATTGGCGTGTGTGCACCCCTACGTATGTTCGCACGTACACACACACGCACACGCACACACAATCTCACTGTACGGTCGGCCTCATTGCAAAATTGATTTGTCAAGGAGCGGGTTCGGCTCAGATGGGGATGGCGATGTTTGAGCGAGGACAGGCGTAAATCGATCACATCGAGCTGCACGGCATTATCAAATCCTACTCCAACAGAAACCATACAGGTACCCGGTACTCCTGGAGTATCTAGACCACACACACATCATCCACACACAATCTCTTGTGCACACAAACCAGACCTTGAAGTGTATATAGAGGCTTTTCAAGAATAGCACCGACCGCCATATGTACAGCATTTTCTAATAATCCATAGTGTGTATGAACAAATGCAGAAAAAAAATCACTCAGTCACTCTTGTCTGGACATTGTGCAACCTTGTATTATATTCCATGGTGTCACCTGCTTTCACCATACTAAAGAATTAGCTCTAAGTCAGGCAGTTGCTTTGCAACTCCTGTTGAACTTGTTCCTGGAATATCACCACCATCATTTCCACTTATGAAATGGCAACACAGAGGGGACATCAGGGACAAGTTGTTATGGCTGGGTGGGTTAAAACAAAAAAAAGATTCTTCTGTTTGAAACATATTACTGTTACACTCATTTCACTTTTCATTTTCCGTTTCTTGTCAGTTTGTTGTTACGTGGTTAGGTTTAGGAAAACATGGTTTGGGTTGAAATCATTTATTTTACACATTAAACGTCTGTTTGAAAGGATATCTCCTCCGATGTGTGTATTTTTACAGTCTTATTCGCCATGTCGCTAAGCTATGACATTACAGAATGGTGATTGGTCAGTTTTGAACAAAACCAGGATGGTCCGTGATCATGTAAACTGAACTTGTCTCTCTGTACATCTGACACTCAGTGATTGTGGCAGTTTGTTTTATGATATTTGTCATAGTTTTAGTTTGGCTCTGGAACCGGAGGGTGGCCAGCTCAAACCCAGCACCAGCTCACTCCCTGGGCACTATCCAAGTGCCCTTAAGCACCCATAATTCATCAAGGGGCACTGTTTTGTAGTTACCTGTCACTCTTACAACGCACAAACAACTTGGCCATTGCAGCATACCAGCTGTTTGGATAGGTTTAGGCAAGAAGACTATTTGGTTAGGTTTAGGAAAACTTCTTCTCCACAACATATCTGCTTTGTGAATCAAATGCCCTGTGTCCTCCTTTGAGAGAAAATCTGACAACAAAAGTGAGAAATATATATTTAATAGCTGGCTAAGACAAAAAGGAGGAATATTTCCTATCTCTTTTTCCTTTTCTCAACACATTTAACAATTAATTTACTTAAATACACTTGACAACTGAAGCTATTGCAGCAAATACTTTGTCACCTTTTTATTATCATCGTAACGTTTTCATTGTGTAAGGCTAGTGCTTTTGTGCTTTTGACCGTACTGCTGGTGCATTCAAGGACACGCTGACATAAAAAAAATGTCAATGCGGGCTGCCGTAAAAGCTCCGAACCCCGGTGTTGAAAGGTGACACAGCGAAGCCAGGGAACGGGCCGACAAATGTTTGAAATAAAAGAGGAGAATTTGAATTTGGTCGTTTCTGGCACTGAAATGGTTTCCATTCTGGCTGCCAACTGTATAATCTCAGATGTTGGAACTCATTAAATGTACCAACAGCGATTTCAAAACAGTCCCCGCTTGGCAAATGCATTATCAACACATGATGTTAATACACCTTTGAGGAAAAGGGGGGCCGACAAAACATTCAGAGTGCTGGATTACCTGAAGCAGGCAAGTTTAAATTCTTATATAAATTCTATATATATATATATATATATATATATATATATATATATATATATATATATATATATATATATACAGTGACTCCATGGAATAAATTAATCTTAAAGTGATGGTTTGTAGAACTTGCACAACTAAGATCATTTCCATACTCAGATGCTGCAACTTGGGTTTGAAATGGATTACGTACGTGTTTGAGGCTGATCATCACTTTGTTTCCACTGTTCATTAATGCATAAACGTGTCACCGTCACACATCAGCGGCAGATCAAACACGAGTTTGTAAGAATTTGGCATTAATCAGGATGCAATTTTGAAGCGCCATTTCCCCGACAAACAAGCTGTTACTGTATAATTTTAACATCATCTCACAGATAGCACATTGCTCAGTCTACTGTGAACTGTGAAAAATAGCTTGAAAGCCGAGAGGTGCGATGTGCAGGGCTGCAGAAAAAAAAGGCCATCGACTTTTTTTTCCGATGTGAAAATGCGGGAAGAAACTTAAAAGTTTTGCCGAGTAAACATGGCCTCTGTAGACGTATGTGTGCACGTACATATTTAACGAACGACGTTTCAATAAAACAATAGCCGTCTTATCTGGTTGTCCCAGGTTGTTTCCTGGGTGAACATGGAGCTTCACGCCGGCACACTGTTCGCCACGGAGCAAAAGTAACTCAGAAATCCTCAGAGTTCCCTCCCCACACATAAATCCCCGGCTGAATGACAAATTATTAAAGAAAACAAAGATATATGCCAGAAAGAAGGTAAACACTTTGTCAGGAAATAGCTCTCGCTGTCAGCCATACACACCGTGTCTGTAGCTCCTTATATCTTCAGTTCCTCCTGTGAAGAATGTGATTTGGAGCCTTTCCCTCCAAATATAAAGGTGCGCTCCGCAGTTGAAATATTTAGCAGCTTATATTTATTCATTACCTTATGAACTGTCTACTTAGCTTAGCAGGAATACTTTAGTTATTTGCCCCCCCCCCCACACCAGAATGAAACTGCAGTGGCTCTATCTGCATAAAGCATAATTTCATGCCTGCACCTGGAAAATGGAGCTATATATTTTGGGGATGAAAATAAAGAAGTGAAAATTAAGACTCACAAAATGTGCGCACACTCTCATGCTGCACGCTGATGCGCGCACACGCTCGTAACAAACAGCCAAAACATAAATGGCATCGTAAAAGTGTTGGTGCAGAGGAAGAGGAGCATTAGTAAATGACCTTCTTGAGTACAACAGCACATTTTAAGTACAAAGGAATAATGTGAATTTTTAGTGTCTCACACACACACACATACACATACACAAATGAACACATCAAATCAAGGTGATTATATCCTCACAATCAGTATTTTCTTGTGTCTGGGGTGTGTGACCTTGTCAAAAGGAGCTGAATGACCCGAGCTCCCGACTAATCTAATTCAGGCTTGGCCCCGGCCTTGTTCTAATGGACAATCAGCACTCTATATCTGGCTGACATTTTCCTGCGGCTGATCAGCTGCTTTGTCCGTGTGCTGGAGTGATGTTTAGGCCTGTGATTACGCCCTGACCTTTAGCTTGACACGGAGATAAACAGCACAAAAAGCTGCTAAATAACAGCCCGCGCACACTCCGGGATCCTCGGCTCGGGTTCAAGCGTTAGGTGAAAATCGCGTTTAAAAGGGTAATTTTGTGTGTCGGTCAGCGGTAGTTATGTTGGTGGCTGGTGGGAGCAAAAGGCCTTTTGGACAGATGAGGAATAAAGCATATACTTAATCTAAAGCACTTAAAGCAGCATTAACAGTCTGTTTTTTGGCGACTCCAGGACACCATAGGCACTGTTGGCATTGGTAACATTGACATGTGCCGTCAGTTTGTAGCCATTGGCCATTCTGTTACACATTCAATATGAAACATTATTGTGTACATTTTATGAAAGGAAGTCCAAGGCTCATTCCCAATACACCCCTTACCTCTACCACTAAGTCCCACCCCTCCATTTTGCATGTTCACACTGAGGGCTAAGGTCCGATTCCTGTCGGGATAGAGGGGTAGAGTCTAGTTTAACTGATGAAGTGATGTTGTGAACAAATTGCGAGCGTCCATGCTTCTCCATCATATAAATGGCAAGTGGCATTGTGACAATACCAGGTCGCCATGGTATCGCAAGAGAAGTCACCACAGCTGACGGCAGGGGGTGTCTCATTTCGTAGAGGGAGATTTCAACCACTGCCTCTTGTAACTCTGCTGTGAGGGGCAAAGTAGCACCGAAAACAAGTATAGGTAAAAACTGGAAATGGGATTGAGCCCAATATTCACTCCTGAACTCTTATTTCAGCTTGGTTTTTGCTAACTTCCTAAGGAAATATCTGGCTCTTGAGCTGCCAAACACTCTCTATGTTCAGCCGCTAACTTTGTTGCCAGCTGCAGCTGAAAACAAGATCGATAACAGTAAACTACTGTAACCTGAGGGTTAACTTGACTACTCTTGATGAAAAGAGACAGCAGGATGGAGACGGATCACTTCTTGAACAGTGCTTTCATATTTTCACTTCCTGACTCTCACTCACACATGACGCCGAACCAGCGAATCAAGAGCCGGCGGGACCTGGGCCAGGCAGGTTCAACAGGTCACTGTAACGGCATGTAAATAGGCAAATAATAATGGTGTAAACATAAATCTATAAATAGCCAGCTGTGTACACATCGTTAATATATTTTAAGCAAATTAACTCAAACCTATGAATTAACTTAACTTTTGAAATTCATGAATTTGCATTACTTCTGAACCTCACACTGTATTTAATATATACATCAATTATAGTCCATTGTTCATGAAAAATGTGCAGCTTTTTCTGTTTTTCTTATTTCTGTGAGTTATATTTATATATTCTACTATAAAATGCTGCAAACTACTTAATGGTTTAGTTGTAATAATCCAATAATAATGTGGTGAAGACAGTGTTGCTAAATTTAAATCTTTTCTATAATGTCATGCAGTTAAAGTTATTTTTTTGTAGTTGAGCATATGTTTTGTATGTGGAATCCTAATTTGCTAAACAACTAATAAGCTGTCGAATATACGTAGTGGAGTAAAAAGAACACTTTGTTTTCTTCGAAAATGTAGTTTAGTTGAAGTGTGAAATTGAGTAGTAAAAGTACCACAAACTTGCATTTAAGTACAGTACGGCACTTAGAGTTAAGTAGGCACTTGTGTTTAAGTAGAGTACTTGAGGAAATGTAATTACTTCTTACCACCGGGGAGGGCAGGGTGTATCCCAAAGTGGGGAGTCGTGCTTCCAGCCCCTGTTGTATTTATGATTCATAAAGTTTTACCGTTTAACTGCAAACTTTTGGACAGTTAACTTTGGACGTAGTTGCCGGCGCGGTTCTCCTCGCTTCACTCCGCCTCTCCTCATTTGCAATTCACGTTCGCCTCCACGCCTCCAATCCGACGGCCTGTTGGTTTTGTCGCTTCCTTTCCCCCTGCTCCGTCTCTCCCTCATTGATTTCTGCAATCTGCATCTGCAGCCCAAATTAGTGTGATTCTCCCGCTGTTGAATAATCATGTCTGGCTGCCTGTGCACTCATTAACGCTTTGTACAACAAATAAAGTAAACCACCCACATCAAGGCCTTAATTGCCACAACGACTCAGCTTTCACTGAGACGACTGCAGCCCTCCTGATCTATTATGACAAATGAACCGCCCCATTGATCTAAGCTTCACCTTGTCATTCTACCGCAAGCTACGAGAAGGAAAGATGTCGACGAAAAGAGAAAACAACGTGAGCTCTGTTCTACTGAGGCATTCAACTGTATTCAGTACTTGAGCCCGTAGGAACACTTTCTGCATAAATGCAGGCGTATCATGCAAACTAATTTCCCACTTCTTCATTTGCGCACTTGTGTTCAAGTTGGAACGACTCCACGGCTGCATTACAGAGAAGATGGATTGTGCAAACTTCAGCTCTGCATTGAAGGCAAGATATAAGTGCCAGCACAGCGGAGCAAAGAATACAAGCTTGATTACCTCCCTCTGTCATTATTTTACCATCTTTTATTTTCCTCTTTTGTTCCCTGCATTGCACCCTGAAAAATACAGGGATTGTCTTGTGAAATGAACAAAAAGTCCTCCACCACTCTGCCTTTAAGCAGCGGATGATAATGAAGATTATTTTAAATGGACTAGATGATTAATGCATCTGTTTACCAAGTGCCGTGTCTCAAAGATAAAGTGAGGCAGCTGACCCTTGTATATATTTGTGATAGGTCTGTTAAGGACTTACTAATGTACTGTAATTTGCAGATTGTTAATTGAGTGTCAGGTTTGGAGCTTTGATGAAATTATCTGTGAAGACGTCTTGTTTCTTGCTGTGAGTAAAACAACAACCTCGCATATTTATGCCGTTCTCGTCGAGATGATAAACACACAAATGATTAACCTTCACCTGTAAATGCCAAACGATCTTCACGTCAGTGTTGCGAAGACTCTGAAGCTAAAAAGCAGTTTTAATTTGCTTTTAGTGCTTCCTGACTGTATAAAGAAAAAAATAGAAGACGAGACTACGGCCATGGTGGCCGCTCTGCGAGGCTGTACAAAATCGAGTATTAGCACGCTATCATGTGCAGAAATCTGATGCTAACATGCTGATGTTAAGCAGCGGATGTTTAGTCTGTTAATCATCTCAGTTTACAGTGTTAGGATGTCATCTGCTGTAGCAAAATTAAAAGCAATCCATCCAATCCCGTATGTGACCCTAATGCTAGCCTTGAATAGCCAGACCTATTTCCACAGCACTGTGTCAGTGCTGGAGAAAGGTCTGGCTGCACCAACCCTTCTTCTAGTATAGGGGGAAAATGCTCTGGCTTGTTAGCATGGAATCAATGAACCAATCAGAATTGTCTCTGGCAGCAGTTAAGCCGGGATACTTGGTTTGCAAATGGAGAGGTGAGCTACTAGCTTGTTTTAGTTTGTGCCGTTAGCAAACTGGTCAGTGTTAGAGTAACTTGCAGTGACGGTGGTGGTTTTGAAACAGTGTGGTTAGATGGTGCAAGGAAGGGGGGACAAGGCGCCCAATGACATTCTACATTCACCTTCATGGGTTTAATGCATGAATCTACCATTTAGACCTGGGTACAGCAGTGCCACTCGGACTTGCTTTAAATTTTGCCCAGTGGCCACTTGAAGAATTGCGGCGAAAAACTCCCCTGCAGGCCAAAAAACTAAATCTGTCTCTAAAAATTTTGAGAGTGGACCTCGAGACTGCAAAAAAGGTTAATTACATGTCCTCCCTGGCAGCTAGAAACTTGCTTGGGCATATGGCAGGTAAGGCACCATCGTTGTGTTTTTTAATAATGTTGTAGTCAAGACCACCTAAACCGAAACCAAACCATCACCAAGACCAGAGTATCTCGAGACTGAGACTAGACCAAGACTCTTAAGGGGGGTTGAGACCGAGTCAAGACCAAGACCAGTGCGATCTTCAAAAAGTTGTCTTGAGACCACTACCGATTTCTACTAATAAACCATGTTTTAAAACTGTGGTTTGGTGTTAAGAACATTGGTTTGCTACAACCGATTGGAGCAAAATGTGAATCAAAGCACCATGTATATCTATATAAACGTATATACCACCCATTCAAATAAGTGTTGCAATATTTCAGTCAGGAAGTGGTGAACAACCTGACTAACAGAGAGGATAAAAAATCAACCCTTTTGAGAAGCACTGAGTGCATTTAAAAAGCTGAATCCAGTGAAATACAACTGGATGAAAGTGGCTCCCTCCCATTGCATCATCTCTTCAAAACCGGTTTTCTGGCTCGACCCGAACCCATTTCACCTCTCACTCCGACGCCTTAGCTGACCGTTTCTCACAATCACAGAAAATCACCATGTCGCTGGACTTTAAACTTTGTTTCTGTCGTCACAGACAGACAAAGTTAACCTCTCAGCGGGTTGCTAAGCTACGCGCCGCTAAGGGTGCTGGTGTGAAACAGGCGCTGTTCACGCCGAAATACCCCTTTTGAAGTTTTAACTACAAGAGATGCATCGGCTTTATTACGCGGCTTAGAACTTTCTCTACAGCTACTCGAAACTTTGATTTTGAAAAGTGCTCTACAAATAAATTATTGTTCCTTTCCGAGGCTTCAAAACATCCACCGTTGTATGAAAGCCTTAAACTCAGCTGGCTGACTTTGAATTTCGTGTGTGTAACCCAATCGGTTACACACACTGTGTGACTGATGAACATGAAATGAGATGAAAAACACGGATAAAATGGAAGCAAGATAACGGCGAGGCTCAGAATGCGAACTGGATCATAAAAACATAACATACGGTGACGTTTCTAACATAAACACTGTGCGGAATTATGAGTCTGAAGATGAGAACACTGAGACGCAACAGTCTCAGATCCACCTGTATCTTTCTGTGATAATAGGAGCGACAGTGTCAGCGATGTGACAGTTTTATTCTTCTATGTCTTCTTCACGAGAAAATGGGGGTCCTTGAAGTCTCACATTGCACTCACACTCATTTCCCCTCAGGCTTTCATCTTCACAGACTCATGGCTGCCGAAGAAGTCACGAAATGACACCTATTTCTCTGATTTGGTTCATGCCTGTGTGTGGATGCGCGCTTGTGTGTGTGTGTGTAAATCTACGCACACGCAGCGAGTGTGTGCGTGGGTCCACGCGGCCGCGGAGGGACGCGCAATCGAGTGTGACGCGTGGCCGCGGCAAATTGGATTGAAGATGTTAGAAAGACAATGACTCAGTTGCCGCGGGGCCTTTTCCACACAGTGAACTGGACAGAATAGCAAAAGGCCCTTAGAGAGACGAAAAACCATCAAAGCAGTCAATTCTTTGGGGAAATGTCAAAGGGAGCTGTATCCCCATTGCAAATGAGAATACTCCATCTGTCAAGTCAGCTTAATACGGTGTGTGGGCGACCAGTCGCCACAATGAGTGGGAAAACATCGAAGAGGGAGGGAGGGAGGGAGACATGACAAGGAAGAAGCCAGACAATGTCCTTTTCTTTACCCGAACGTCTCGTATTGAGAACAGAGCGGGATTTTCCTCCTGAGCAGACGCCTGTGGCATCACAGCGATCTGAAATTCACCAAGCAGCCCACGGAAATAACATCCTCGTGTTGTTCTTCCTTCGGGGATTTGTCTCTGGTATCATCCCAAGTAGGTGGCAGAAATTGGCAACGGCAAGTGCCCGGATTCTGTTCTCACTGAGAGGGCAAAAGAAAAGGAGCGCAATACACTGTTGACTTCTGTATCCCAAATTAATTACAGCCTTGGATTGGAACAAAGACAAACGCTCAAACCTCTCGAAAGTCAAACAGCAGCAGAGGTACTGCGTATTGATTGCGGGTGAAACTCGGGAACTGAAGGGGAAGACAATGATTTCCTTTCGACGGGCGCTTCTGAAAGAGCGGTTATCTCGGAGAGCGGGCGCGCACACACACACACGGACACCGAGACACCCACAGATTGGTGTCATCCCACTCAGACAGCGTGTCTTACCGGATGTCCGCGGGAATTGACCCATAACAAGGTCCCACTCACCTCCTCTCGCCCCTCACCTCACACTGACGCGAGGGGTATCTCAGGCTTGTTAGTGTCACTCAACCTGCTCCCGGTCATCTCCAGACCAGGCGCCGAGTTCCCCTCCGCATAAAGAGCCAGCCAGCCGCTCTAAATATGAAGCATTTTTTGACACACATGAGCTGCGGAGAGTTTGTTTGATTGTGCCCGCATAAATCTCAATATGTTATTCGCGAATTTGACAACAACACGTGTGGAGGTGGAGCGTTGTGCTTCCTGCAGCCACGTAAGAGTGGATTTTATATTGTGATTGATTATAGTGTACTGTACGCGCGCGTGCATGCGTATGTGTAAGCGCACACATTACACTACTCTTAGCGGGCTCTCAGTTTTAATGGGCTGGCTGAGACGGCGGTGACAAACGCACCCCGATCCTGTTTGTCACGCACGCGGGGCGGGATTCCAAAACGTCAACAAGAGGAGAGCGAGGCAGGAAGTGAAACGGCGTCGCAGTGTCGCGGGGATTAAAATGTTAGCTGCTCCGGCGTAAGGCTGTATAATACACAGCAAATGACGAGCATTTCAAAGGCCGACAGTGCGGCACTTAACCTCGCTCAGCAGGATAACCAAGTGATGCAATATTGAGAGGGGAGTGCGCCCATTTCCACGGGGGAGATGCACTCGTTCAGGGAGAGGGTGAGTTATTTCGATTTATGGCAAAAGTTGCTCTGGGAGAGGTGTTGGCAGTTACACACACACTTACAGTAATACTCAGTTTTAAAGTAAAAGCCTTAAGTTTCCTGGATGAACCAACTTTAATTACACCTTGATGCTGCCGCTGTCATTTTAAATCCCCTGTAGCTTTGTACTCCACCTGAACGTATTGCAACATTAAAGGGCTTGTTATGGTTAAGTATATCTGTATTTTTAGAGGACGCACCCACAGCTTTTCTTAGAAGCTGGCTCCTGTGTTCCAAGTGAAGAAGTTCAAACTTAGCATCCTCAAAACTACATAGTGCTTTTTAACCCTTAACCAGTTCGAGTGATGAACACGTGAATGCACTAGTAATTATAGATATATGCCTAAATGCATTTCAGCTAAGCTTTGTGTTGGAGTTTGTGGTATATTAAATTCTAAATATTGGCACCAAGATTTGTATTTTTACTGTAAATGCACATCGGTTCAAAATATAATTGATGAGCGTCCGTGATGACTGATAACCGGCGTCAGTCTCGGGCCTGTAAAAATCACACCACTTGCAATAACTATTTACTTTCATTTAATTTCATAAACATGAGCCAGGGACAGATGTATTCAATTCATATTTGCCAACTCCGTCGAAGCAGTGAGCTGCTCCGGTGGTGACCAGACTGTATCATGAACCCGAGTTGTGCTTCGTCACTGACGTGCAGTCAGTTGTGCCGCTGCTATCCGCTGCGTAAAGATTGTGTTGATATCCTTGTGTTGTGGAAATGAATAAACCCAATAACTTCTGTTTCTCCATGCGAGTCCTTTTTGGAGGGGTGATCTGCCTGACTGCACAAATCCTTCTGCCACAAATGAACGAATGCTTCGAGGCTTTGATGGCGGTGCCAACACCACACACACACACACGCATACACAGTCGTCAAATGAGACGGTGGGAAATTACAAGCCATTGTACTGGTTGACTGGCTTTAATATTAGATCAAGGTTGTATCGTAGAAATACAAAGTCAGATACACATAAAATATCATCCCGCAAAGGACACATAGTTGATAGTAAGTCATAAATTACACACTGCTGCAGTTTCGATTGATGTATAGACTGTGTGTTCGGCATTCCACTGCAGATTAGTCAACAGAGCAGCCTTGAATTTCGTCGATATAACGATCACACAATGCGCCATTGTGTTTGGAAATGATGATGTGCACACTTGTATGTAACAACTGTAGTGTCTATATGACCTATACAAGCCTGTATAAGCTACATGTGAAGTGGGCTCTGTGTTTGTTTTTTTTCAATACATGTATTCACTTGTTGGATATTGGCTGACTATGTCCCCATCTGCCAATGTGAAGGAGGTGTTTTGTTAACAGCAGCCACAAAAAAGCAATAAAAATCTGATTGACGGTGGACATTAGTTTTTCATGATGCATTTATTTGATTCTCCATTTCAAGGCCATGTTTATCTACCGCGTTTGCTTTCGTTTAAATGGACGGATCAGCTAACAATGCCTTAAAGCGATACTTTAAGATTTTTTGGACATAAGCTTGTGCACAAGCGCTTGGAGATTCCCCAGCCAGCAAACAAATGGAGTTGGATTCGAAATTATGACATTTTCAGGCACAACACAACATGTTTGATTGGTTTTAAACAAACCAAACACAGAGAAAAAGAATCAATTTTATTTCCACAGCAAAATCGTGTCCAGCTGATCAGATATTTGAAGGGAGACCAAGCAACAGGGTTTCACCGCTTCAGATATTGGAAAGTGTTCAGTGCAGCTAAAAGGAACAGAGAGGATGTGTTTTTTTTTTACCAGAAAAAGATCGGATTCTTAGTGAAACACAGCCGACTTCGGATGGCCAAATTTAACAGAATACATCAGCGCCAGCCCTTGACTGCCTGTAAGATGATATTTGACTACATCATGGCTAAAACATGATCTGCCAGTGCTTTAGACGTGCAGCAGGACAATTTAAAAAGGCAATTGAAAAGATGATTGCTGAAAATGCTGGAAAAATGGCCTTGGGGTGGTGATTTAAATGTCATGCCTTTAAAATGACAAATTTCACTCAGTCACTTCTGGATGGATGGATGGATAGATTACCAAAACAAGTACTATAATCCTACAGTCAACTACTGGCTAGTAATTGCAGTAAATTCACAGTAGTATAATGTAATTATTTTCGTTTGGTATAGATGAAAATCACACTGTGGGTTTCTACAGTAACCCAGACACAATTTTCATGTGAAAATCCAGTATTTTGATGTAAAATTGCAGGACTGTAACAAGCATCTGTAGTTATTATAAATAGTATTATTCAAAATTTGCTTGACATGTATAGAAACATTACAGCAATGTACTGTTTTTTTTATGTCAGCCCAACCATATTGCTTATTAGCATCTTGGCATGGTAACCCTTTAGACTGTTGTTAGGATGTGTACCTTGTCGGACCACTTGTAGGCCTGTTAGCTGGTTGATAGCCTGTTAGCCTGTGGATAGCATGCTTACCTTGTTGGACCACTTGTTAGCCTGTTGTTAGAATGTTAGCCTAACGTTGTTGGACCACTCGTAGGTCTGTTAGCCCATTGTAAGCCTGTTGTTAGTCCACATGCCGTTAGCCTGTTAGCATGTGTACTTCGTTGGACCACCTGTAGGCTTGTTGTCCTGTTGTTATCATGTTAGACTGTCGGAATACTGTTACAATTCTGTGTTGCTCAATCACTGTATGGGGCTTTACCCTAATTACAGTATACCATTGTAATGTACCATTTTTACTTTAGTTACAGTCACTAAAAAAGATGTGTTTCTTAACAGTGTAAACAGACGGATGGACAGACGGACGGACAGAAAGGCAGACAGGCAGATAGATATGCAGCCACAGACAGTGAAACAGATAGATAAAGAGGGAGAAGATGCCCACTGTTTTGCATTGTGCCAGACTTCTCCGCCTCCAGTTTCTTTTTCCATCCTCTGCTCTGTCTGTCTCTGAGCATCCCTGGATCCCTGACCAGATTGTGTCCCTTGTTAGGAGTCGGCTGTTTGCGTGTGCAAATCTCCCCGCAGGTGTGTGTGTGCGTGTGTGTGTGTGTGTGTTTATATGTGTGCACGCTTCTGTCTGCGTGTGCTGCCCGAGGCATATCTGGACCCCTATTACCCTCGGCGTGTGGAAGAACAGTTCGGGGCTTTACCTTTTAATGGATGGGTGGGGTGGGAGGTGCAGACTTCTCCGACTTCCCCCTTTCTCTCTCCCTGGCTGTTATTAGCTCACCTGAGACCTACTTGGCAGCCGAAAATATCCTCAACAGAAGGCAGCTGGAGAAAAAATGCCGTCACGCGCCGCCACAATCGCACCCCGGCTCGCACACTCTTGGGCTTTGTACTCAGGGAACAAAACACACAAGCACACACACACACACACACACAGACAAGACAGACACACACACTCTCTGATTATGTAAAACATGTGAACGCAGATCCACAGGGAGCATCAGTCCCAGTTTTAGGTGCGTCACGCTGCTTTGAGGATCCTTGGAATATTGTGGAGGGGGGTTCACATGTAGGGGAATCTGAATTACTGCTCCGCGTCTATGTGAGCATTATTGCGCCTTGTTGACACGTTTCGGCTCAGCGGTACCAGATTTGTTTTGTCGGGAGCGCAGTCAGAATTTCTGTGCTTGTGCTGTAGACGGGACGTTTCTCTCAGGGCTATTTTGAGATGCTGTTACATGCGGAGCCCTGAAAAGTGAAACTGCATGTTCACGCTTATTGGCTCACCTTTTTTTTATTTTTGCCTTTTTTTACAGTTACGTGCTGTTGGCTGAACAGAATCTAATTCTGCAACAATGACTTGTTTTATTCGCAATTTGTTTTTTTCTGTCCTCGCAGCTTTATCGCCAGAATTAGAGTTCGACTCATGCACACATTAAGCTGTGAAAGTGAGATAATAATAAGTTCTTTCTTCCATTTGATAGATCGTATCATTTAATACATACCTATGTAGAAGACCTAGTCCATACAATAATCTTTAAATCTTTTGCTTTCAATCATTTTGTCAGTGAATCTGAGTCACTTCTTTTTTTAAGATATGAGCTGCCGAGTGCCGAAAAAGAGAGACATTAACTGTGACGAGTTAACACAGCAACAAGGCGGCCCACACAAACGACAGCATCTCTACCTCTAGTATGACTCGGTCCCAGTGGCGGCTGCTGGTCTTTCAAGGAGGGGAAGCTCATTTTTCCGGCCTACATCATAAATGTGTTTGTTTATTTATTATATATATTACTATTATTCAGGACACCTGAAAAGACCTGTTACTTTTCCCCACCTTTTGCACTAAATCAATCTTAGGAGCTGACCTGCCCTGCTGTTTAACTCTAACAACATTCATATTATCTGCCATGATGTGCAGCTTGCTAATGCTAGCAGCTGGAGCTGCTGCGCCAGGCTACTGTGAAATGTGACCGCCTGTGAGTGTGAGTGATCGTGACAAAGTCGCTGGGGATCGGTAAAGTCTCCGGATCAGTTCAGAACAACGGAATGAACAACTTGGAAAATGCTCCGGTGGATGTTTATTCTTCAAGATCGCTGATTCGCTCATTTGGCTGTCAGTCAAAAAAGGATTCCGCCTCAGACAGCTCATCCAATCACCATGCAGAAGCCGAGCGTCCGGGCCAGCCCACTGCCCCATAGACCCCCAGAGACGCTGAGCGTCCGATGGGCGGGACAAAGCCCAGCATTTATCCAATGACCGTCTGGTTTCGCTGCAGTGGAACAACCCGCTCTACGCTTCCCCATTGAAGTCAGTAGAAGCTGAGCGTCCGACTGTGGAAAGCGCTGTGGCGCTGCGGGGATGAATGAGAAGGAAGTTGCGCCGGTTACCTGTGATAAGTAGCTGATTCTGAACAAAAGATGAAGGCTTTCTAGCGCGTATTTAGTCAATGAAATGTACACACAGCAGTACATATTTCACCCCTTTTTTTTTTTTTTGTGACATTTTAGGGGAAGCTGAGCTTCCCTTGCAGTCTTAGAGCAATCGCCACTGCTCGGTCCCCTCTATCACGTCCGGAGATCATTTTTCCGACTTTAATGCGTTCCTGAGTTTTTAACTCATAATATGGAGATCACATGGACGCTCCAAAGTAGATGTTACTTTAGAGCATTTAAACAACACGTTAATACAACGAGAGTTTGTCCAAGACTCGTTGCTGCACCAGCACGTTCCCTAAAACCACTAAAAATTGCTTTCTGTGGACAGCAACTCATGGTTACAACCATGTGTGTTATTACCACATTACACAATATGACCATCAACCAAACATTTACTTTCATCTGTGAACATGACGACAAAGTCAGCAAGTCAAGTTGCACGTTATTTTTTGTTGTTGTTTATATGAATTTTCCCAGTCGGCAACTCATTTTTCATGATTATTCCTCCACCACGTGACTGCCAGCCTTTCCCAAACTTAAAAGTGACATGGCCCACTGAAACTTTTAATTTACAACTCTTATGTCGTCACTGACGCAGCATAAGATGTGCCGATGTTGAGTCAGAGTCAGCTGTCCAGTCAAGTAATCTTGCCCTCCTGCTAGATTCGTGTTTTCTGAAATGCCACACATGTAGGCTCATTTAACTACTTTGTTTTTAATGTAAATTCAATCCGAACTTGAAAATGGACTGAACATTAACACTTTTATATATATTGTAATTGACCTGCAGTACCTTCAAGGCCAATTCTTTGGGAATCGCTGCTCCGGGCTACAGAGCATCACGGGAATGAGTTGTAAAATAAGAATGAGTTGTTTTGGGCTCACTCTTCCTGTGTGTTGGTCTTGATGATGGTATGGGTGTGTGCAGACTGACAGGCTGTATAATCAATGCTGGTTCCAGTGAGATGCTCGGCAGCTGTCGTTCACACTTCACGTTTCAATTCAAAAACACTTTTTTAATCTGAAAAAGCCCTGATTTGTTTTTTTCTCTGGCGGCGCGTCGTCTCTCATACCATCGGCAACGGCCCGTGCACAGTTACCATGAGATAAATGGACCGCTCCGCCGCTTTGTTTTCGCACGTGTACGGGTGTGCACGTCAGTCATGGCGGGTCGATAAATAGCAGCGGGTAACGCATGAACACCCACTTGACAATAACGTACCTGACTGAAGTGCCATTATTAATGTATCCTCAGTGTGAGTAGATGTTGAGGAGCATCTCCGCAGCGATAGGGAATCAGAGAGAGAACAACCGAGCTCTTAAAAAATGTCCCTGAGTCACTTTTTACATCCGAAACCACGCAGAACACTGAGAGTTAACATCACACTTTCAGATGAGCTCAGTCCAATAAACCTGCCGTCGTCAGGAAGGTCCTTTTTCTTTAACACGTTTTCGGTTTCTAAAGAGCTCAAATCAATCACCATTAGCATACCTCTTGGCTCTTGTTCACTCAATTAATTAAACTCCAATAGCCCAAGTCAAAGTCTCATGTTGCGCTATCTTTTATCATTCATTAACAATGGAAAGGTTTCAAACTTCAATATGCTGCATATTCAGCAGCGAATGAATTAGGCAAGATGAAAGAAATCAAACATTTGGGGAATGTGTAATTATCATCCTAACTGCTTTGTTTGCCCACACACACACAGCCGCAAATACCCCTGAGCTCCGGAGGGGTAAAGTTCAGCAGATGGGAGAGTAAAGCCGGCAGCAGGTGGCTTCTATTATTTCCAAATACACCCTTAGACTTTCATCACAGCCTGAAAATCCAAAATTGAGTTACAGCAAACGGGCTCACTGCAATGGAAGAAAGATTGCGAGCGAGTAAGTCCTTGCCAGCAACCACACCACTGGTTGAACACACTATATATTCTCCTCTGACTGCTGCTGAAGGGCTACTTGCATGTATTCATAAACGGGCAGTCGGTGTTGTAATGTGTCCTTAATGTGGGAGAGAATGAGATTAAGTCCCCAGTAACAGTCCAGCAAACGGATTTCCCCGTTTCGCGTTCATTTTACGAGTCTGTAAAACACATCTGTTCGTTCTTTATGGAGTGACTGATCACCGAGCCAACCTGTGATCAACGCAGAGCGGCTTTGACACCCAGCCAGCCGCTTGTTTGTAAATGGAAAGCCGTACAACGCTATTAAAAAGTTAAAAGATTGCTTAGAAGCTGTTACAAACCACTTGTGTGTGGCATTATTAAAGACATGATGCAATTAATATGAACAGGATTGAACAAATAAACCCGATTAATGACGCTTTGTCTTGTTTCGGGTGCTGTGTGGCGTGAGAAGTGAGAACAGGCAGGAGTCTTGATAACGCACAGCAGAAGGTCGAACGTGGTGAGGAACTAATAACACAGAGGAGAATAGAACAGAATAAAAGACATGCAGGTATGGGTTTGAGCAGCTCGATAAAAAAGTGAGGCTACAGAAGTAAGTTTCTCAAACTAACTTAAAAGAATATATTGATTCGGCGTGCCTGATCTCTCCTCAGGCAGACTGTTCCGAAAGCGTAGAGGCTTTGATGGAGTAAGGCCGATCACCTTTATTTTTCAAACTCGACTTTGGAACAAAAAAAAAAAAGCCTGGTCCGAAGAAATGAAGCTGCGCTCTACCTCAGAGGGGATTGAGAGGTGTGCGCTACAGCCGGAGGCAGTGCTCGCAAAGCCATCAGTAATGTTTTATGAGCAATTAGGAAACTCGCACGACGGTTAATCCGTCATTCTTCCATCACGGAGGCGTCGTGCGAATCACGAGCGCGTTTTTCCTGTGAGGCTTCAAACAAGCGCGGATTGGCTTTTTCTCTCATTTCCGTCGATGATCAGATGAGAACAGGTCCCAAAACATGTCTCTCCTTCAGCTCCTCTATCTCCCTGAGATCCATTCACAGTCAGCAGCAGTAATTAGTACAGCGACAAAGGCCCGATCCCTCACCGGCTTCCCAGCTGCAAATACTGCCAGCTGTGACAACCCAATCAACAGAATAAATGTTGGCAGTGTATGTTTCTGCAAAGAACAGATCCGTTGAAACCTCGCTTTATGGTGCGACTCAACGATTCTTCGGTTTCAGTTTCCTTTACATGTTGTGACGCAGCTGCACGTACGCTCCGGTTAGGTTTCGGCACAAAAGAATAAGTGTTAAGGTGTTGGAAAAGATCGTGTTTTGGTTTAAAACCCTGTTTTGGTCACTACAATCACAGTTGGAGATTTTTAGAGGTCTTGTAACAAACATCTGTGTTCTGTCACCACATACAGGGCTGGAAATTGTCCAGAGGTCACCTTGAAAATATCCTGTGGTGTCACGCTCACAAATGGTTGAGCAGGGTTCCAAACTGTGGTCAGTGGCTCGGCAGCCATTTTGCCTGCAACACTATCACCGCCCCCCTCCTGCTCCTGACAGGAAGTCAAATCATGAACATGTAAAATGAACGAGACCCATGACTCCTAGAAATGTAAATTGTGCAGCAACAAGGACATGAATTGTGTTGAATTGGCAGTTTGCTGCCACTTGATGTGGCTGGATGTATATATATATATATATATATATATTCCATTTTGTATGCCTTCCTAGCACGTCCGCACGATGCTGCACTCCACGGCAACATTTACTCCGGAAATCAGCTCCACATAATGTTGGATATGCTTCTGTAGCTGCCACACGGTAAACAAAGGTACAGTACAATGTGTTTCCATGGCTTTGTTTGCAGGGCTCCTGCGACACGGAAGTGCCTGATGGGATCCAACACACCGACCGACATTATGACAGCTTTATGTAAATTGTGAGCTGTGAGGTTACACTCATAACATCCCATATGTCAAAATATGTTTTGTAAGCAATACATAATATGTACCGATATGTAACGCAAAAAAAACATGCCATACATCACATCACCCTGACTACTTAGGCAGCGTAAATTCATGCAAATGTATCACAAGCAAGTCTGAATCATGAAATCTGTTATTTTCTGAAGCCTTTTTCACTGAATAAGCTGCACTCTCTTATCATGGTCTGTTGCTAGCTTCTGTTTTACAGTCTCTTTGTATCTTCTCCCTTTTTTTTTTAATTCAAGATCTGTAATACATTTTATGTTCTTTTGCTAATTGTTTTGTATGACCTGTCCTCTTCCAGGTCACCATGGAGGATGTCTGGCCGGCTCAGTTGTCCTCCTGGATCCAGACTCTTTACAGATATTTTCATAATCTACTTGTATCAGGTATTTATCTCCACCAAGGAGGTCATCTTTTCATCAGTGTCTGCTTGTTGATTGGATCGTCGGAAGGATTACACAAAAACTACTTAACGGATTTCCACAAAACTTGGATGATGAATGGGTCTTGGCGCAGAGTAGAACATATTTACCTGTGGTGTGGATCCAGGAATGTTCCCTCACTTTCTTTAACCTTGTGAGATAGGGCGGTTATCTACATTTTTGGGGACTAATACATGGATCTTGATGAAAAAGAAATAGTGAGTTCAGAGGGGGACTGTTGGGCCTTGGCGGAAGTATGCAATCTAATGAGTGCCATTCTAGTTTATTATTGGACTCTATATGCGGATTTGTTTTGCCCGTCTGTACAGGGAACATCTACTGCATGCATGGATGTCTTTTCCCTGAGTCGAATCGAGGATCCAAGGACAGAGTGTCGCACACTGTACTGATTGTAAAAACCCACCGAGGCAATGTGATTTAAGATTTTGGGCTATTTGAGTAAAATTGAGTTAACTTGACTTAAACAAGCATTGCCGGGCAGTGTTTTACGAGAACGATGTTTAATAGGCCTCAAGGACACGCACAATGTGTTTTGGTGTCAAACACTGGCTTAAATGTTGTTTATTAGATAACCTACAGGGTGCATAAA
Source organism: Lagodon rhomboides (assembly GCA_039737535.1). Classification (NCBI taxonomy): domain Eukaryota; kingdom Metazoa; phylum Chordata; class Actinopteri; order Spariformes; family Sparidae; genus Lagodon; species Lagodon rhomboides. The sequence continues at coordinate 19,621,970 of CM077799.1, read as the reverse complement.
AACAATTTACTTCCAATTTTAAATCAGGGGGGTGCTTGTGCTCGACTACAAAGTTCATTAAACCAAATCATTTTCCTCTAACAAGGTCGGCTCTTTGTAAACCAGATTTCACCGACTTTGTCGTACGCACAACTGCTTTGCCCGAAAGCCTCATCTTCCAGACGGAAGCGTTACCGTCGTGCACTTGGAACCGTCAGCGCCCTCAAGTGGGGGAGGACGTGGACGGGCCTCTCCTCATGTATCACCGCGCTCTGTACCGGAGTGCCTCTTGACATTAAGACTTCTTGAGCAAGCCTTTATCTGTAGTTAAAGCTCGGTACACTTTGCAGAGCGGCTGCCATACGCAGCTGCTGTTGGCCTTTCACACCCACTCTGTCACCCAAGTTTAAATGTCAAGCCCACATTAGCTTGTTGAGGCCCTGCATGGATACAACTGTTGTCTGACAGCCAGGGATCAGCCTCACACACGCACACACACACACACACACATGCATACAACAACAATAACCACTAGATTTCAGTAGACACAAACATTTGCTTCCAGTATCCAAATGCTATGAGGTTATTGCTGATATATATTTAACCAATGACATTCGAACTCTATTATTGGTTTTGTAGGTTTCACACACACACACACACACACACACACACACACACACACACACATATATATACATGTCAATATTGCCAACAGGGCACTACAGTTCTCCACTATCTAAGAGGGGACATCTGTTTCTGGTCAGTTTGAAAACACAGATATAGAACAGAAAAGCTTCTTTTAAGGTATTTTACCATAATATTACTACAAATGTGTTCTTTACATTTTTTTTTAAGAAACTGCCAAGAGGGGACGTCTTCTTATCGAAGATGGGGCTAACATAAATCTACACACACACACACACACACACACACCTGTCCTCGACCTGTCACGGACCAGCCACCTGTCACGGTCACGGCCGGAAGAGGCAGCAATGCAGAACAACAAGGCAGGCGCGCAGTTCCTCCACACATACACAACCCCCGAACACAAACACCGCCCAAACCACACACATATCCTCCGTGGCAGACATCATCTCTCACTTTGACACGGCATCTCATAAGTCAGAGGCTGGGGGGAGGAGATGGGGGAGGCTGGCGGATGAAGGGGAAGGGGGTGGGGGTGGCAGGTAAAGGGTGGAGGAGGCAGAGAAGGAATAGGAGGAGTGGTGGAGCATGATAACCCAATTTGTTAGTGGTGGATAAATAGAGGTCTGGGAGGTAAATCACCGCGGGGAGAGCAAATGAAATAAGGATGGAGAGAAGAGGCGGGAGGAGAGGTGGGAGGAGAGGGGGAGGAATGGGCAGGAATAAACAACCTGGGCTAATGTAAATAATGCCAACCCTGCTTGTTGGTGAGAGGCCATATTTCAATATTGAGCATATAAAAAGGCTACAGAGGAATTATAACTGCCTCAGACTGTGCTCAAAAGTCGTAAATCACTCTCGCGTAGCAAGTGACCTATTTTGAAGACACACAAACATTTATCGCGTCGAATCTTTCTAAGTCAGCGTGGTTTAGTCTCTCACTAGGTGTGCGAGTTACGTATATGTGTTTTCTATTTTCTCTCACTATTAATTATTATAAAGTCCAGCTCAGTCGCCAGAATAAAGTGTTGGCACGACATGAACACATTAAAATGTATAATAGGAATCATATCAACGTCAGATCTTTTTCACATGTAGATTCACTGAAAACATAATTTTTTCATCGTTTTTCCTGTTTATTTTGAAGCTTTCTCCGTCAAGTGTCGTGTTTTGCTTGACGCGACCTGTCTTTGTCTTTTTCTCGCCTTCTTCCCCGACAGCGTTCGCCTGTCTTTCATTAGTTAATTAGTCCTCGCGCATTCGTCTTCCCTCATTTGTTGTCAGTTCATCTGCATTGGCTCCCTCATCCTGCACGTCTCTCTGATTCTTCACCTTTGTTGCTTTCTCCGTATCTTTTGTTGCTTTGTTTGAGAACTCTCATTTGGATTACTCTTTATTATTCAATCAGCGAAACCAAAAGCCGTAGCTCTAAACTCCAAAGAGGAAACAATAGACAATATCTCAGGATTTATCAGGAGGGGTGGCTGTTATAAGACAGGGATAAGGTTAAAATGAATTTATTAAGGCTGCTCTGGTAGTGGGCAGTGGAGCTAGGCTTCAGGCTGGTGGCTCAGCAGGTGGAGTAGCCGGGGCTCAAGATGGCGGAGGCTTAGTGGAGGCACGGGTGAGTGTGACACGGAGGATCCACTAGGCTGGTGGCAGAGGTGCAGGAGGCTGGGCAGCAGGATGGCTGAGGAGCTGGAGCTCGGAGGTCCCACAGGTTCTGGTGAAGGCGAGGAGAAGAATATTAGTCACGTAGGAGCACAAAAATAGCAACGAGTCACAGAGAGCAGCACTCGCAGTGTTGTCATATAACACATCGACGAGCAGAAACAATCTGGCAGCGAGTGGAGAGAAGAACAGAAATACACCTATACAAGAGTACTTGAGGTGGCGCTGATGATCAGATGAGCTGCAGGTGTGAGAGAGGCACGAGCTCCAGCCATCCACGGAGGCCACGCCCAGCCTCTGCAAGGTAGCCTCTGAGCACAACACTGTGTGTGTGTGTGTGTGTGACCTTCTGATGTGTAGACAAAGGCACAACATAACTTAACATGAAATACTAACCGGTCCTGTTCCATCAGTCAGCAGTTTTAAATAATCTGCTGTTCCTCGTGCGTTAATGCTCGTGTCAACGGTGAGATGCAAAAGTGGTTTCTGCTGCTGGAGGATCGCTGCGGGTGATGTCATCAATATTTTCCTCATTAAAGATGCATCCCACCTGCTGTTGATCAGAATGATAATCAAAAAAAAAAAATATCTGCCTGATCCACAGACTGAGATCCGCGTACGCACGGAAGAATGCTCCTCCTCCTCAGTTAAATAGTCTGCAGTGTATTTTCTCTTATGCAGTCAAACAGATTCATTGACGAGGCAGATGATTGTGAAACACCAGATGCGGGGGCTTCGCAGCCACGGACCACATACCCATCACTCCGGGAAAACAAGTGTCGCTGTTTAACAGCAATGCTCCAGGTCCTGGCCGACTGGGTCTGAAAGGGAGATGATACCCTGATTGGTTTGATGTACGTATGTTACGCCCAAAACACACCTATGACTAATTCAGAGTCTAAATTCAACCCTTTTGCACCATACACCTTACTTAACTTACTTTAACTAGCAAAATGGGAGGTGGACACAGACTAAATGCACTCAGTGTTAGGATCCCAGTTTTTTATGTTCTCGTTTCCTGTTTTATTTTGAAATTTTACCCTCAGGTCTCGTCTTGCTTTTCAGTTCCTCCTGTGTGTTTTTCTGTCACCTGTCTTTTTCTCGCCTCACTCCACCTGTTCCTCATCCCCTCATTAGTTTGATGGTATATAGTCTTTGTTCTCCCTCTCGTCTTTTTTCAGTTTGTTCCATCTTCCTCCGTTTTCATCCGTGTTTGCCTTTCTTCCCCCCATGATGCCACCCTGTATTCTCCTCCAGTGTCTCCTTGTGTCTCGCGTTGGTATGTTTCTTATTTTCGTTCCTTGAGTTTTCATTTGATTTATAAAAGCTCGCCTTTTGTTCCCCTATTCCTGTAACTCCCGTGTGTGTCTGCATTTGGCTCCTCATCTTGTTTAACCATAACGTATAACACTTAGGGCCCAGACCAATGCGCCATGGGTCGTTTAAAAAGGGCCCTCAGTGAGTTCGACTGCTTTTTACCTGGACTTCCCAGTCGCCTTTAGTTACTCTGTGTTACCACCATTAGTGAGTTAATTTAGGTTCACTTGTGTTCATTACGCCTCCTTGTGTGTCTCACGCTTGCATTTGGGGCCTGGCATTTGAAATAAGAGAACATAAATCCAACCTAAACCCAACTGAACCTAAAGAAATGTAAAGTTTCAACATACCTGTGGTTTGCAGGGACATTGCCAACATTTATATAATTGTATTGTTATAAAACCCTGTTATACATAACCCCTAAATTGGAGCTTAAAGCAGTCAATAGAGTTTTTCCCCTCCAGGGACGGAACAACTCCACCTATTTAACAACGTGTACTCACACTTATTAAAGAATCAATAAACAGTAACAGCGCGTCACTCATTCAACTCTGTCACCGCGCGCTCCCCAATTAGACTCCCAGGAAAACATTGCTCAGCACTTTACACTTTGTTCCTTGCTCATCAGAGTTGCGTGCCAAAAATCTTTACCGAGAGTACTTTGTTGTCTCGGATTTGCATCAGAATAATGGCCCATAAGGGAGGCGCTGCTGAATTAAAAAGGACAATGAATTACCTCTGGCTGATCTGCCTCGGAGGGCGGGGACGCAGCGAGTCCCTCGCTCGCTCTGTCTCTCTTCGTTTCATCTTTCACATACAGATCCAGTGTATGACAGGAAATTATAAACAACCAGCTTTTTCTGGCATTTCATAGCAGACTACCGATCCGTGGTTGTTGCTGCTCACACATAATGGCTCCGTAGAGATCACTATGCAGCTGTATCCTAGTGGTCTGAGGTGTATACCACGTTATCTGTCGATACAGATCGAAAATGCTCAAAAGTAGACGCCGTATCTGTGCTAAACCAGAGGTATACCAAGTCTGTAACGTTTTTAAACAGCGTTGTCCCGATGATAATTCCTAGCACGACCCTGTCTTAAAGAAATTACATTTAAACATGTTTCGACAGGAATATAACCTTTCAATTCCCTACTGTTTAAACTGGACCTCTTTTTCAGTCAGCATTGTTCGGTTGAGGCTTGGGTTAAGCTTCGAGTCAGCTTAGGTCCATTTCACGAGACGAACGATTTAGATTGATTTAATTCGTTTTAAATTAAATCTAAATTTAGCCCACTGCTTAACCGACAACTTCACTACTTTTCCTCGTCTTAGCTTGCATTAATAGCCGCTCTTGGCCGCTCTCTCTCTCTCTCACTTGCTCGACCACACATGCAAACATTTGGTTTCACCGTTTCAACCGTACTAGAAATACAACCGTAGCAGGTATCTCACAATCAGCATGCTCGTTCATATTTTAAGCTATAAAAACAGCCTCAAAAGCCGGCTGTTAGCAGGGAGATGATTCACTTTCTCGTCACACTGGTGTAAACCGGACGTTCTCAGAGCGTTGCAGACTGGCACAATGCAAGGAGCTGATTGCTTGTACATAACATTAATTTTAATTATGTTCTAGCTCCTATACAAGCGGATAATGAAGTGGAAACACATGAACTGCATGGTTGCAGACATGTTTCCTTTTATAAAAGTGTTTGCTCTCTATGTGGATATAAAACTTAATTGGGGCGGAATAAAATTTCACATAAAACAAATGTTGTTGCAAATGAATACAGATAAATGCTGGCAGACGGCGTCGCTCTGCACGTCGCCGGATGTGTTGTTTTTTTAACAACTAGCTGGAAAAGCCTCTAAAACAAATTATGTTTTTAATCATGTCCAATTATCTTATGTTTTCATGATTGAGACCAGTGTTTAGTAAAGAAAGCTTCACTTAAAGTCGTGTCTCTCCATAACATTTCATATTCATGAATAAATAACCAACAGAGTTAACGTTTGGGAGGAAAAACGTCTTTGTTATTATTTATTCAGGCTTTAATTTAAAAAGGCAATATCAACATCAAATTTGTATTCGAATGTTACTGAACTGTGCACGTGGCCCAGACTTGTGTGGCATCTGAGCCCAGCGCATTTCAAACCGACGAGAGGAGCGCGGACAAGCGAACAAAGCGGAAATTCCTCATGTGATCTACAGAGAACAAAGTCTCTCATTTAAAAAAAGTGATGAAGAGAATGAGAATCAAAACATGCAAGTTTTTGTTCAAACGTGATTATGTCATCATTTACCGTGTGGTTATCGGATGGAGGGGCTGCAGACACAGGTGAGATGATCCGTCTCTCTGACTCGCCTTTGCGTTTCCACTGAAGGGCCCGCCGAGATCTTCCGTCTCCGCTGTTTGTGCCTGATGAGCTCCTCGACAAACAAAATGTCACGTATCCTCCTTGGCTCCTCCGCTCCACTGCTGGGAATTTTAACCTCAATATTTGTGAATCTTTAACGGGGGAACGCTGCACAGTCTTCGTCTGGCAAACACTCCCTGACAGGAAATGTTATGGAGAGGCGAACCGGCGCGCTATCTGCCGCGTTTGGTGGGTGTTCACAGGCCAGATGCCTCAAACTGTGCAGAATCACAAATAAAGCTACGCATACGGCTGGTGGCGTTTTATATATCTCATCAGTCGCATCGACCAGTCTCACGTCCCCTGCCACAGTTAGCCGTAAACTGATATAGAAATGCCCTTAAACATCTATTTCCATGTGGATATTTGTGCCCACTCTTCATTAGACCCGTCAATAAGAAGAGTAAAGGTCACATCAGCGAACAGCTGCGTGTATCACAAGCATCTGTAAACCATCACTGCGGTGACATCGCAGTCATCGTTATTACATTTCAGAGGGATTATTATTAATGGTTCATTTACGTTGAAAAGAGACTTTACAAAGTGCTTCACAATTCAGAATGACATTAAAGGATCATTAACGGGGAAACAGTGGCTTAAATGTAAAGGAAAAAATAATAATAAAATCCATCACTCGTGAAATTAATTTAAAATAAAATGTATTGATGTGCCTTCAATTGATATTTTACAGAAGGATGTGTAAAAACTATTTCAATCAGTCACATCAGTCAGACAGCCTAAACAGTGCATCTCATCCCATCTCACCACCTGGACTTCTGGGGTCAAGTGGGCGCCATATGCGTGGGAAATGGCATATGCATCATTTTTTGAGTAAGATATGATGTCATTTCATTGAGGGCCCGGGTCCACAGGTGCATGGGTTGTTTTCATTTCTCATCTTTCATCATCTGTCTTTCATCTCTTCTTTTAGTTGCCTTTTTTCTGTCTAGAACAAGAAGAAGAAGAAGAAGTCCGTAGCCTTTTAAAATTCATAACCTCTGGGTTTTTTTTCCTTCTCTTGCGACGCTGGCTGTCACTTCTACTTGAATAAACTTGGTGTTAAACCTACTCACCTGTGAGCTGTGTTTTAAAAACATGTGTTTGAGCGATTCAGAAAAAAAAACGAAAAAAAAACAATCCAGTTGTTAAAAATAATCACTTCGACACCTTACGCAGAACATGCCAGCTGTACGCGCATTTTTCACAGTATTGCCAGCGCAATTGGGAGAGAATGCCCTGACGTGACAGAAGATGTTATATTCACAGCCGAGAGTGAGTCATGGAGCTCGGAGCGCACGAGGACGCTGCTGCGGCGCGTTGTTCTGCTGTGTAAATGAGCAGTTTCTCTCTCTGGTGTAAAGAAATGCACAGCGGGTCGCGTCGCTTTTCTTGTTGGTCAGATGTTTGCATTCGTTCTTTAAATATGCACTTATGCTCCATTTGGCTCCCATGGAGCGCAGCCATGAAATTAAAGCCTACGGATGCAAAAAACACACACATTCTGAACACAGACTCTGTGTACTGTAAGTTGAATGTGTGTGTACACTTGCACAACATGAGAAACATCGATTGAAGTAAACAAGTAAAACAAATAACATAAATAACATTTTCACACAAATGCAATTTCATGCCAACATAAGCAGCGTCCCCACGATCGGTGTAAACAAAACGTCAGCTGCGACATTTAACGCACCGGGACGCAAAACAGTTTGTTCAGAGGGACAAATTAACCGAGAAGCACAGGTGCAAAAAAAAAAAAAGACTTGCGACAAGTGGCAAATATGTCGTCACTGCATAAATTTAGATTGCTTTTATTTTTTTCTTGCCGTCTTGATAGCGCTCCTCTCTTGCGTCATCTCCCTTGTGCTGTACGGTGACGCAGCTCAACGCCTGTGAAATCTCACAAAGATCCCGCAAAGGGAGAGAGATCGCACACAGGTAAACGCAAGAAACTAGAATTCGTCTTTACACTTTAAACGTGTATTAGTCGATGTAAGTTATTAAAAATGGATGCCGACTGTATTGCTAAAGAAAGTTTTGAAGTGACCTTCTCACTCATCCGGAGGAGGCAGTCATAAGAGACCCAATGGCATTTCTGGCAGCATACACCGGCCCCATCATGCCGAACACAAGCAAGAAGTCATCGACGTGTCGTGTCCGTGTGTCTGTGTGAGCGAGTACTGGAGGGTGCAAGTGTCGGCCAGGGGGAGCGAGCGACTTTGAGTCCTCCTGCTGCAGCTCAGACGTGTGGAGACGGAGCGAGCTGGCATGAGGTCAGGGGGCCCCCTGTGGCGTTTACTAGTCGGCACAGCGTGGAGGGTATGAGTTTGTGTTCTTGTGTTCTTTTTAGAGGCATTGGCAGGGGATTACTGAGTTCAGTAAGGGGACATAAAGAGCGTCAAGGGTGTGTGTGTGTGTGTGTGTGTGTGTTTGGTATCCTGGTGAGAGAGTAAGCGAGAGTACAAGGCGGTTCATGGCAGGGCAAAGAACAATGCTGCAGTGGGACTTATCAGCGGAGGGTTCACTTACTTGTCAGCACTTACAGGTCACTGAGTTAGACTGACGGCCACACACACACACTCACACATACACCTGCACACACACACAGTCACACACAAAGGCACAAATGCTGTTCATGCACCCAGGTGTATGCCGTTTGGAGTCATAGAAGTCAAAGCAAGTACAGTAAGCGCACACAGGCAAGGAAGCAAAAACACACATTAGGACACAAGCATGCATTCTGACTATAGAGACACATGGGGGTTGAGTCACATGTTGTCCTGAAGTGCAGAGGGTGCATCAGACTGCATTAGCAACGAACCCAAATGGCCTATTGTCGTTGACTGCCAGTTGACGGTGACGGACCCAATAAACCGACAGATGAGTGAAAATTCTCAATTAAAGGAGACATATTATTTTTAGGTTCATAAATGTATTTTGTGTTACTAATACATTATGTTCTCTTCTGATTGGTCAGCTCACACACGCCTGAGGCAGCACCGCTAACAACAACAGAGCAGCTGTGCTAAGTCAGTTCTGACGTGCCAAACTAGCCGCTAGGCATCAATTATGCAAATGGGTGAATTTTCCCACCTGACAAATGTTGCCAAAGTAAGGCCGTTTTTACTTTTATTCCCAGCAGGTTGGACTATTGCAATCCTTTTTTTTTACTAGCCTATACGTAAAAAGGTCATCTCCAAACTAGGAAAGGAGAGCACATTACTCATGTTTAAGCTACTCTACACTGGCTATCCATTTCTTTTAGAATTTATCTTCAAGATCTTTTTTACTCACATACAAAACTCTTATAGACATAGCACCTTCTGACATTTCTGACCTTTTAACTCAACAAGTCCTTAGGTCCTCAATGCTAGTATTTTAAAGGCGTGTACCTGCTAACTGTACTAACTGTAGCTGCGGTTAGTGAGTCAGCTCACACAGCTTTGCAGTTAGCAGTGTTTTAGAGGTGTTGTTTTTTTACACTGCCAGCTATTGACTTTTACAGGCCTGGGCTAGCTGGTTAGCATGCTAACCTCAGTAGGCATCTCTGCAACACGATGCAAAGGCAACATCATGTCTTAAAATGTTATTTCTCCACAATTTGTTGAAAATTGTAATATATTTTTTAATGTTTCACTGTAATTCATACATACTGCATCATTAACTCTTCCCGAAGAAGCTCATGGAATTAATTTAGCTATATAGCCAAATGTGGAACACATCAGTTTAAATATATTCATGCAGGCATTTAGTAAATGTTGTGAGTTTGTTGTAAGTAACTCTCCTTTAACTACTTTTATTCATCCGCCTTTTTATATGTTCTTTCATTACATTTTTATGGACTTGTTTATCTTTCTGTGTTTTGTTTTTAATGCCATACTGTAAGGCTCTTTGAGCTGCACTTAATGTATGAATGGTGCTGTATAAACAGAGCTCGTTAAGTTGTTGGATCACCAAAGAAAGATAAGGGACTGGGGATGTTTCACTGCACAGGGGTGTAGTCAAGACCAATACAGATCCAAAATCTAAATATACCTATACATAAATTAAATACAAGTAATTCTGATTTACATTTAGGTTGAGCTGAGAGAATGTGGACCTAATCCTGGCTGCGACTCCTTGTCTCTCTGGCCTCAGAGGACTCGATATATATCCGCATAGATGATTCAACTCCAATTGTAGCTAGTGTGCTTTCGAGATAGCCTTAGCCGCTCATGCTAGCATCATAGCTTCAGGTAGACTGCTCCTCCTGGTAACATTACCGCCTCTTTTTCTTAATAAATGAGTCAAAATGTCTGCGGTGCCAGCGGCATATTTAATGAAACTGCTACACATCCTGTGTTATTCAAGGCAGGACACGGTGGAATCCAACTGTTTATGGAAGCTGGCAGAAGAGGCCTCTAGACGATTTGGCCTGGGCCGAGACTGAGACAAGTTGAAAGGCTCGACATGACTCGTCCCTAAGAACAGAGTCAAGCACTGCAGCCCTGTAAATGTGAAATATGCATGTGTTTGTGAGGCGAGCTGCCACTCAATGATGAATAAATACATAACAAGTGCATCAAAAAACATTTGTAACGTTTCACCTCTCAACCAGGAGGCTCCTTCAGTTCTGACTAACTGGACGGGAGTCGCAGGCTTTTAAACTCTGTGTGAGAGTGTCCTCACAGAGTCGTTAGGGACACGTGTGAGCTCTGAGTTTCAGAGTCGTTAGGGCCACTTGTGGGTCGTTGACTAATACTATCACTTCATTTTCGAGGCAGAATTATTACACTTTGACAAATGTAATATGGAAAAGGAACAGACACACAGCACCACGAACAAAGGAAAATGTGGTTAAAATGATTTTTTTTTTCATAAAGAATAATAATATTATGTGGCCCACGGACATAAAGTTAATAATTTTCACAACGTTCACCCCCGCCACCCTCCTCTTGGAAATACAACTCTTCGTCTCCTTGCTAAAAATAATTTACTTAATATCAAACTGGATACCAGCTCACCATTATGAGCTCTCACCATAACCAAGAGAAATGTACAAGAGGTTATGATTCAAATCAATGCTATGAAAGCTCGAGCTCCCAAAGCAATAATAGGGATTAATGGGGAAAAAATAGAAAAAGGAGGGGGAAAAAAAAGAAAGTTTGATGGATGAAATGCTGGGATACCTGCGAGCCATTATGAATAGGAGTGGTCAAGCTACGGTGGGTTAATCACTCAGCAAGAGCACATCACTGATGTCAGAGCCTTGGGGGTTGTGGGAAAATACCCATGTAGAGTTGAGTTCGAGCAACACTGCTGAATGTTAATTTTGTGCTGCTTCTGGCTAATATTTACATTCATAACTTGTATTTAAGCTTTCGGTCGTGGAATAATTGAAATAGGCGGGTAAAAAAAAGCAGAAAAGGAATCTTGATGCGAGATACTGATATCGGCTCACTGTCACCGGGGCTGAACCTTATTGCCTATTCCTCACTGGCTTCGGAGATATTATCAAAAACTAAATCTCTTTATGGATTGTTCTTCTGTCCTGAGACTTGTATTTCTGTGCAGTTTGATACCATCGCACTCAATATTTCACGGCTTCAGAGAGTTATGTGGATGAATTTCTATCCCGAAGGTGTCTCGTATCTATGTGATCCTCCCGGCGGATTTGAACAACAAGACATCCTAAAGCTTTTAGCGCTGCAGCCATGTGGCGTTGCTGCGGCGCCGAGGACTGCGCCCCAAAAGCCGGACTGAGCGATGAGAATTCAGATGTTGCCGTCCGGGTCAAGGTGAGGGGATCTCAGAGATATTTGTACCTGATTTCACACAGGTTTGGATTTCTTTAAAAGGTGCAAGATTGACCAGCTGAGGTTTCATGTTCAAAACGGATAGAGGTCACCAGAGCGACCGCTAACTGCTGCTAACTGTAGCTGTTGCGGCTTGTTAGTTTGGTTTGCCGTGCATGTGGTGTACCCTACAAGCATTCCTGTGTCAGCCTTCAATGTTCCAGCTTTGTGGTAGTCTCCCTGACATTTTTCACATCTTCTGCAAAGAGCCTGTATCAGTGTTGTTGTTTTTTTTCTTCCTCTCTGAAATACCAACTCAAAGCTGGATTATACGTGTAGACTACTTGTTTTTATTCTTTTGCAGCTTCAGATAAACTCACAATTCGGTCATTAGAGGGCTTCAACAACTCGGGATGCCCAAAAAAATGTGGCTACAAAACACTGTGGTGTCTGTGGTATGCTGTTATTGGGAGCCATTATATATGTCACAGACACAGCTCCTTATAGCCATGAGGAACGCCGCATGTTTTATAAAGTGAAGACCTCTGCCACCGCTCCGCGACCTCGCGCATGTACTCCTCTGCCCCGCCAATATTTGTGTCCTTGTCCGTCCGTGTGGACATAAATAAATTGTTAAAATGGAGTGCGCCTGCATATGTCTGATGACCCAATTCCCTGTCGGGATGCCACGGGTCATTCGCTCTGACCTTTCCCGTACGCACAAGCAAACAAACAGCTGCAAAGAGATGACTTGGCAAAAAGCCTCATATTCATACTGCTATGATACAAGGCCACATTGCAATCACCGCGACAAAAGGTGAATACGGTAGCTTGGTCGATTGCTGCAGGCGACCGAATATGTCCCGGAAAGGTTTAAAATAATTTACCAGGCCACTGATTGGCATCGTCTGCGCCCCTGAGGAGACATTAAAGGCACAGTAAATGGAATAAGAAAGGGATTTGAAAAGATTAGACAAAAAGGACGTTGACTTCGTTTCCTGCTGCAGAAACCTCATTACTCTAAAACATCCCTGCTTCGGAGGTACAGCGCCTTCCAATGTCCCTGGCAGCTATCAGTAGCTATCACCAGGTAACAGAGGAACAATTGCAGTCACTGTGGAAACTGTACCCTTCAAAAGGAAAAGCTCTCCGTTGACCTCTGAAGAGAGAAAGTAGTAGAAACTGAGGTAAGAGAGAACAGACAGGCATTCACTTGATACAGAGCGCTCCAGTGTTCACTTGAAGTCTGTTTCCTCCATCATGATATGTTTCTCCTTATCACAAACGTCGGTTCTTAAACTCTTGAGAGCGTTCAAAACCAACTCTTTCAGCTAGACGAGCAACAGAATCCTGTTTACTTATTAATACGACATGTGGACACACTTTGTTTGCCTGATCCGAGTTGTTTTTAAAGGTCCACTTTGTAAGAAAAGTCGACGATTGGGTTTCATTCCCAACTCGTCAGATATCTCTCTCTGACTACCTTAATGAACTTTAACAAACAGCGAACTGTGAGCAGGCTGATGCTGCACAAGTGAAGCCTGCGCCTGGATTACACCTCTGTGGCTGAGTGATGGGTTGCTGCGGGACACATCAGACTAAAGTGGCTTCAGATAAGGCCTGCATCCTTTTCTGGGCATCTGAGATGTTGCTCAGTATATATCGTGGCCTGTTAGTAGCTGGTATAGCCGCAAGAGTAAATGTTAATTCCCCTGGACTTAATGACTAATATTTCTCCAGCACTAACTGACTCTGAGTTCCAAATTTGCAAATTCCGTTAACCTGTCAGTTTCTGGAAGAGGTCTTTACGAGCCCATCATTTTGGACCTGATCCGCAAAAAGAAAACCCAAAATCCATAAATGAAACTTTTTAATGAGGCCCAATCTGGCGAGCGCGCTCATTTCGGTTCAAACACTGGACATTTTAAAACCAGGAACCAAATTGAATTGTAAAGACCTCGACTTTATGGGACTATTCAGATGAAAAGGCCCTTCAGGCCGTCCAGTTCAGGAGCGCTACATATCTCACTTCACAAGAGTTCAGTTGAGTCAGCACACGCAGCTCGACAGCTGCAGAAGCAGGGGGATATATTTAGTATATCTTTGTACATATTGACATCGTACTGAATCAATTTATACAGGCGTTCTTGTTTTTGTGTCCACCCTGTAGCTGTGTGCGTGCACTCACTGAATTTAAACTTCCAAACATCTTCAGCATCTAAAGAAATCCCCCTCGACAAGGATATTTCTTTTCCCCGATTAACTAAATAAGCCTGAAGGAAAACATGTTTAAGCAGCTATATTTGGGTAAATTAAAGGAGCGGTCTCCTCGGAGACGGCTGCTCGGAGATTTGTACCTGGAAGTTTAATGTATTCTTTATTTGGAAATAACGAGCCTAAAAAGGAAGGGCTATTACACAACTACCTGAATATAAAACATGCGGAGTAAACAACAACCTCGGTTGTTAGTGATAATGATGTGCGGCTCCTACCGGGTGCCATGAATTATTGTTGCTCTCTACTTTCCTCAAACTACCTTTTTTTTTGCCGCTGTCTGCAGCTGTGTACCTGTTTCGTTTCCGCATCTGTGTTTGAAGCGACGGAGAGCTGGAGAGATTCGGAGGGAGACCACGTACGAACACGGAGGGGAGGGAGGGAAAAAAAAAAAGCGTGGCGGTATATAAAGCAGGGCGGGAGATATCAGCCAGCCTACCAGGTGGAAACCGGCTGTGGGCGAGCTCAGAAAAACATTCAAGGAAGTCTCGCTCGCATCCCAGAAGGCAGGGCAGATTAGACAAATCGCAACGCTCGGAGGAAGCATTAGTCATATCCCAGAGTGCCCTGCTCTGGAGAGCGGGCGTTGCTCTGGAGAGTCAGGTATCACGGCTGAAATGATAACTCCGAGATGAATAAGTGTTTGCCGTGTGCACCTGGATCACTCAGCAGGCATCCTGGGGGAAGATGAAAGTACGATTGCAGACACCGAGACAAAATGGAGACCGGGAGAGTGGAGGCGCCGGCCTCGCCTGTTTTGCATTCGGTCCGAACTTTGTCTTATATTTATTCAATGACGCGTCTTGTCCGGATTGATAGAAACCAGGGGCGATGGTCTACAGGCTGTCACTGTTTCATTGGCATCGAAAAAGTAAAACGCAAAGCCCTGAGTTGATCGTGAAGGAAGGAGAGAGTAAAAAAATGCGATAGAGGGCAGAAGGAGGGGCGCAGGAGGACTTTGATGGTTGGAGCGACAGCTGCGTCCCTGGTGAGTGTCTTTGAAGAACAAGAGGAAGCCTCAAAATAAATGCATTAATTGTAGACGTGGGGAAAAATGAAAGACGAGCGATGGAGATGAAGGAGGGGAGAAACAGATTGTGTTTGTCGACTCAGAATAACTCCAGCTGAGCGAGATGAAAGGCCTCGCAATTGTCACGTCAGAGGTTGTGGAAACGCGAAAGTGGAGCTGGCGGATATCGCTGATGTCTGATGAGTTATTTTCATCTCCAGTGACATCTCTCAAAATCTTAACTCTAACTGTTGTTGTACCTCTCAGTCGCGAATACGCCATTCTGGTTGATTGTTATGTCCGGACTGGAACGCACTGGGATTTGAAAAACCTGGAAAAGAGACTCAAAAACAGCCCAGTGGCCAGGGAGGTAACCAAAAACTGCAAGTCAGGACAGTCTCAAGCCTTGTTTGAATGCGATCATTTTGCGAAACCTAACAAAATGGGTTCTGTGCCTCAATCTAACCAGATCACAAGCGCAAAATTGTCAAACATAAAAATAGAAAATCGAGCTCAAAGACTCAGGATGAAAAGTCTTTACAGAAACTATATGCCAACACCAAGTATTCAGGTGACTGGGTTACTCAACGATCAACTATCTCTCTCCAGAATCTCGTGTTGCACCTTGAATACTTTCAATGACTCTGCAGATGTAACTCTGGATGAATGTGAATGCACTGTACAGTAGACTTGTAGTTCTCGAGACCGGTCTCGGTCTCAAGACCACTTTTCCATGGTCTTGGTCTTGTCACGGCCTCGACAGTCTTTGGTCTCGGTCTTGTCTCGGTCTCGGGCCTCTCAGTCTCGCAATGTCTCGGACTGGCCGAGCAGTCTCGAAGGGATTTGTAACCTATAATATCCAGACAGGCACATTTTTTTTTTTCCATATCATTATGCGTCCCCTTCAAGATCAGATTTATTTTGTGACACAGACGGCGTTGGCGCTCGTCCTCTCTCACTCCTTTTTAGACTTTTTCTGAGGTGCAGGGTGGTGTTGGAGGCTTGTTATTTTGTTAGATTTGGGATTATAGTCATGTCAGTCCTTAACAGCACTCAAGAGTCAATCCTCAAATACTGTAGAAAATCAGTCATGCAATTGCTACACATATTTGATTTTTAGCCAATTGATGAAAACATTTATAGTGAGTTCACACACAAGACATGCACTGTCTCTGTATTATTGTGCCTGTAGTTGAAATAATACAATCTCATATTTATACTAAGCAGCTGAACCCAGTATGGTGCTTAGGTTCTACAACTCATGCAAAATGGCAAAAAACTAGTCTTTTTTTGGTCTCGGTCTCGGTCTCGAGCTGAACTAGTCTTGGTCTTGACTTGGTCTGTCTTGGCCTTGGTCTTGGTCTTGGTCTTGATACTCTCTGGTCTTGGTAGTGTCTTGGTCTCGGTTTAGGCGGTCTTGACTACAAGTCTACTGTACAGTAGCTGTTCAGAAGTGGCTGTCATCATGCGCACTGTGCACGACTTCTTTCCTCTCAGACAAACGAGCTCTGTGACCTTGCATCGACAAAAAAGGGAGCCGATCCTAACAATACCATTGTGACGCTCCTGACTGTTCCATGATCTGTAAATCATAAAGTTAGCAACTTATTCGACCTTTTATTGCTCATTATTTTTTTTTATTTTTTCTTACCCGAGACACAGTTGTCAGTGTTTCATCACCCTCAATATTTTCGGCTCCGTGGCCCGAGTCCAACCTCATCCCTCTGCCCGCGATAAATAAATGATATAAAGTGAGAGAAAAAAAAATAGCAGTGGAAGCAAAAGCTTACACTGAGAGGAAGGAACGGGAGGGGAGAGTGAGACGAGGAGGCGACCGAACTTTATTGGTATTATAAGACAAGAGGTGAGGAGGAGTGAGACTATAAATGTTAACGGTCTCTTCCTAAATCACTCGGCGGTTTCTTGTCAAACTTTTGAAAGCGCCTGGGTTTTCTCATTAAGGTCCCCGGTTTTTAAAGCGCGGTCACCACTTTGACGGCGTCAGAACTCTTCCCTAACAACATTGCCTCACTTTTTTATCTGCTTTTTCGCCGACAGGAGCATCAATGATTTATCTGAGACAAGCGAACTGCGGCGTGCGCTCAAAGTGGTTTGAGGTTGGTAGCAAAGGGGGAATAAAATAGCAGAAAAAGCTCCCAGGTGCCTCTCCATAGGGGGACTGCGTCTCTCAGGTGATTTCTGAAGAAGCCTATGAATAGCCCCGGTTCAACCTGACTGTATAAATATCTCCTCCTCCTCCTCCTCCTCTCCCCAACCTGTGTTCCTCCTCTCACCGTTACCCAGAAGACGTCCTTTTTTCGGTTGCCGAGTCTCTCCCCTGCATCCCCTTATTCCAGAGGCCCTGCGAGTTCCCATCCTTTTTACCATAGGCATTACCATACCTTTGATCGCGCTCGCCCTACCTTCTCTCCACTTCATTACCGATGCGTACATCTCCCTCTCTTTTTTTTCAAAATATCTTTGTCCTAGTCAGCAGTTAGGAATGTTCATTTAACAATCGCCTTAGATGGAATTATAACGGTAAAAGGAGATGGCTTTGAAATGGAAATTGAGCTCACGGGAGGCCCCGGTGAGCGCGCCGACGGTCTCTCCTGGATCCCGATGACGAACACCCGGCTTTCATTCCGCCTGACATCAGAGGCAGAGGCGGGCACATGAAGAACAAGCGTGTCGTGGGGAGATGAAGAGATAAGGAAGATAGACAGACACCCCTGTCCTCAGCTGACAAACAGCTGCATCGCCTCCCTCTCCTCTTTTATCTGCACTGCTGTTTCCCTTTCATCTGGCTCGGGGGTTTGATGTGAAGGTACTATTTACTCGTCATTAGAGGCAGGAGTAATTGTGTCTGTCATTAGCTTGATGGCACCTCCGCGAGATTAGATGACAGACAAGAAGCACCGGTGGCCTTATTGGAAGAGGAAAAGGACACATTGAGATCAGAACCGGAGGTCGGGTTTCACTCCCGAAGATGGTGAAATAGATGAGGACCGAAGAGATGAGATGGAGATAAGAGGGAGAAAAAAGGCCTGAAAGACGAAAGTGTCATTTCATACGGCACTGCAGGTAAAGAGATGGATGATGAGGATAGCACCTATGAAAAACAGACAAAACCTAAAATGAACTCAACATCTCACAGAAACGTCTCCATGTCCCTTAGATAATGTATCTCTTGCCATGTGTCAGATACATGGTTTAGTGCACCGAGTCCTCCAAATTAGACAGCAGGAAGTACAGTGATTTAAATTCAGCTACACTTGAGTCCATCGTAGTTCAAAGGAAACAACATTGAAGGTCGGTAGGAGAACTGCAGGGAACTTCTGATGTGATGGATTAAATATTTACTTGGTTTGGGTCAGAAATGTTCACAGTCATGGTCAAAAGAAAGTCCAAAGTTCTGCTGACTCATCCACCAACCCTTAACTTAACAACAGTTTGTATATGATCAAACAGCAATGCCAAATGTCGCTCTGTGCTTATTGTTTCAAGTCGTAGAGGAATCATGCAGCGCAGGCAAAATATTGTGACAAAGGTTACATCTCAATGACAAAATAAATTGTTTTATGAAAAAATTAACAACCCAGCAAGCTGCTGTCTCTTTGTTTATAGAATCATAGACCGGGTGAGAAAGATATATTACTGATATTGTAGCAAATTGAACAAAACATGAGCAGAAATATGAGTAATTCACTAAACTGCATCAGTTAAATGTTGTGCACGGACATAAATAGACCGCCTGTTTGCAGTTGCAATTCAAATAACATAACGCAACAAATCAGTCGTGCGTTTTGTTGTATTCTGAATATTATAACTTTTTTATTACTTACAAAAATACCACACTAGGCACTGCCAGACTCGCTGAAAGATGAGATGAGATGAGATAGCCTAAAAATTCTGGACTCATCTGTTGACATCTGAAGGACTGATATTGTGTTTGAGTATCTGAGGGATACAGTTGTATTGGGAAGAACTAGAACCAGCCGATCTGCCTTGACCCTTTGCCCCCACCCTTTTAAAAGATCCTGTGCAAAGGGTGTGCAATGTGACGGTGGCACACATCTTAAAAAGCACACCCATGCGTACGCAATGGGTATTTAAGTGCAGAAATACTAATGTTGTATATTTGCTTATTAAGGTCATAATTATTTGTTGCATACCCAGTATCGAACTTCAGAGGGCAATTGAGCCTTGATATTGTTCTGTGAGGTGATTGTTGGGCTGGTTTTCACTAACTTCAGCCGTTGGTTTTGTGGTTATAAAGCAACTAAAGGAAATGTGTATGTCAGATTGTTGATGTGTAGGCATGTGGTTTTAATGTTATGTTGTCAACTGACTATTATGACAGTGTATCTCTGGCGATGATGCGGAGAACAAGGAGTGCGACAAATTACTTTCTGCAGGGAGTATGTAAGTTAGTAATCTGTTTTCAATTTTCAAAAGGAACAAGGGGGCTTCAGTTCATATCCTTTGAACACCAAAAAAACACCAAATCATTTCCAAGAACCAGTGTTGGGGGGTCACATTACAGTAATATATTTCTTTTAGCAGTAATATCACGTTACTGATACAGTTATATCATGTCATGCTTTCCAATCCACATTACCGACCGAGGTTAAGAACCCATCCACTCCAACATGACCATATTAATGTAGCCTATGCGTGTATGTAATGTAGCCGAGCCGATAACTTCTTTGTTCAGTCTCTGTGTGACTGAACTGAACCGCGTTTCGTAGGCCTGATGATGAAGCCTAATCCTCTGAGTGCACTTTAACTTACATTCTCGAATCACATACGCCCGTCCTTTCTATGTTCTGTGGACTATAATAAAAAAAAGGCAGAGAAAAAGAGATTTTTGTCTCGTCAGGCTACGTTATAGAAGGCCTGCTGTGTTTCACATGACTGAGCCTACAATTAAAATTTTTTATTTCTATCTCTTAATATATCAGACATTGATCGTTTGTCCGGCTGCACATCCCTGTGTCCAAGACCATTCATTTATTTCAAAAGGTCTCGGCTATTTAATTGTTCCATAGAGGTTTTTTGGGGCATTTTGTTGAAAATAACTAAAAGGTAAGGTGATATATTACTTAAAAATGAAGCAAACTAGTAAATCTGTAATATATTGCATTTTGAAAGTACTTTTCTGCCCAACACTGCCGAGATCTGCCTGGGCTGCTTAGAGTTTTGGTCAGAAAGAGACTTTATAATAAGGAGGAGTGACTTTGAATGGCTTGAACTGTATTCTTTTGTAGTTGCAACAGACAGCGGAGGATTTGTGATGACTGTGAGCTTTTGATGTCTCCCATCGCAATAGCTGACCTCTGCCTTACCCAACTGCTGCAGCATCGTCATGTGGCGTCCGCACGTTTATTTGAAATGATAAAAAACATCTTCACTGGATAGGTTTAAGGGGGATTGGAGGAATGGTGGGACACGCAAACGCACACATAGGATTGGGATCATTTCTTGCCGGTCTCCAAATCACTTCATCAGTAAATTGTTGGATCGTTAGTTGCTTACGTTCAAAAGGTGACTTACAGGAACATAAATGAAAAACAGTTGAAATGGTGAGCGCGTGCCCTCTTCCTCATTTTGCTTCCCTGTAATTAGTGCGAGCTTGTTAATTAAGCCACAAGGCACTCAATTATATTTCTCCTTTTAGAGCTGACCTAAACCTGAGGGAAAACATGTTGAGCCGTCTAAGAAACAATGGCCCCGCTGATCTTTGAGTAATTATCAATTACCATGCTAATTCATCACTCACGTCAATCCCCTCACAAAAAGCCTCATGCAGCCCTGACAAACGTGCATGAACCCTCTGACAAATTGCGCGTCAAAGTTAAAAAAAGCCAGACGTCATTAAAGTGGCGACCCATTGACTTTGCTCCTTTTAAAGCACGCACAACTGAAACACTCGGCCGCTGTTAAATCAAGGATGAAGGATAAAAAAAAAAGGTACCGGACTGCAAGATAAGGACTTTTGTTTTTGTAGTTTTCAGGGGCAGCGAAAGTGCAATATGTTATTGAAGCTTTTTATTTTGCAGAAAACCTTGTGGTCCAACAAACGATGCCAAGCTGCAAACAGGAAAAAAAGGCATTTGTGGGCATCTTGCGCGCGTGCATGCATTTATTAATCTACTTGCCGGGGACAAATTAGACGCCGCATGGCAACTCGGGACGAACAAAGGGATCCGAAGATAGAAATAGAAGAAGCGAGGGGGAGGGGGGGGAGCTGGATGGAACGAGTCCTTTAACCTGTTCATAATTAAGGTAAAGTCTTTGTTCTGCATCCTGTTTCCCAGGGAGAGGGCAGCGCATTCATAAGCCCTTCTCGTAGTGACACCGCTATCTGATTAATTGGCCCCCGAATGCACAGCTTTAAATCACAAAGTCCTAGACACACACACACACAGCCACTCACATGCAAATGCAGGCAGCTTCGCTGGCGCTCACACACACACACACACACACACGTACATGTACACGCAGTAGGTCAAAGCCCCTATCCGCACTGCATTAAATCACAAAGTTAGGCCAAAACACCTACTGATCTTTCCCCATGACAGCACTGAGGCGCAGGTGACCTTGTGGATCGTCATCAGCGGGTGAAGATGAATGTGGAACGCCTATAAGCATGCACGCTCTCCTGCCTGGCCTTTTCAAAATGAGCAGTTTTACGGATTCCTTGTGGACGGGCTTTATTTAGTTTTCTAAAACAGCGGTTCCCAACCTTTTCTTCGCCCCCCTGATGTACCCTCACAGCCCCATCGGATGAACTCATCACCCCTTCATCACCCCCACCCGACTGTCATGTTCCAGATGTGTTGTCTAAATGTATAATGGTTGTTGTTTTCACTGTAAAAGTGGGTCAAGACATTGCTACCGTATCATCTACAAACAATTAAACCATCAGTGTTTATGTTATGTGATCAAGTACTGTTAGTTGCCTATTCCAACCATGTATTCATTACTGCTGGTTCAACCATGTGTTCATTATTTCAACAATCTTTCAATCTCTGATTGCTATTTCAACCGTGCACCTACAATTATTACACATTTCAAACAGTGATGAGAGTTCATACCGAGAGAAAATCAACAGTCTTGCAGAGTGGTACAGAGGGAACAATCAACTGCCCAGCGGCAGCGACGCCGAGGTGGTGAGGCTAAACTCCGAGAGCCAAATTCTTGTCAGCCTTCACTGAGGAGCGGTAGAAGGCATCCTGACTGGAAAACAAGGCCAAGGACAGAAAGGCTCTACGGCGGGTGATTAAAACCGCCAAGAGCATCATTGGTGCCCGTCCACAGAGCATCGGTGAGGTGAGATGTCTGCACACAGCCCAGCCGCAGTCTGTTCACCCTGCCGCCGTCTGGCCAAAGATGTTGACACATATATTCGCTGCCATACCGCCAGACTACGGAGCAGCTTCTATAAGACTCTTCGATTCCCCCTCAACACTTTTTTTTCTCTCTTATGTACCGCTGAGGGGCTCAGTTTCATAATACTGCATTTGTGTTGTAGAATAACAAATAAATGAGCCTTTAACCTTTAACTTCAGCTAACAACCATCTTTCTGCTACTTCCAGCCTCCCATTTCAATGTGTTCGCTTGCTAACATATTGCTGTTTACTCTCAATCCCAGCAGTGTTAAGCTGACTCAATATGTCGATACATTTTTTCATTATTATTATTGATATTATTATAATTTAAATTAGTCTAGCTACTGCCTAATCTTCCTGTCTGGGAATTACTGGTTTGACTTTGATTGTCTTGTACAATTTTCTGAGCAGCCTAAACCGCCAACAACATCACCAAGAACAGTCTTCTATAGGAGCGTAAAGAAAAGCCCTGTATTTCTCCAATCCGTTCAAACACGTGAAAAAATACAAACACATGTGCGGGTATATGAGGGCATCTGATTTTCAATTCCTTTTTCCAACTTTTATCTCAGAATGAGTGACACTCTTGCGTGTTGTACACGGTGAAGAGACGTATCTCAGCAACCACTCTCGTGAGATCAATTGCTGGGATCTATTTTAAGACCACAGAGGCTCCTATGAGACCTCCTCTTGCCTTCTTGCATGCTAGCGGCATACAATAAGGCTATGCCCCTTAGCTCTGCCCGCATGAAGAAGGGCTTTCATCTGATGCACTCCAACATCTGTTCCCCAGTCTCCCTGCGTCAGCCCTGTCCCCTCAGCCTGCTCACGTATTGATAAAGGTCTTGGCCATGAAATATCAGGTCTTGTCTACCAGTAACTGATTGTTTGCAGTTTGATAATACATAAACGTTGAGACTTGCGCTTGTCAGCCGTGCTCTAAAATAAATGCAGCCATAGATTTCCAATTAAAGGTGGCTGGCAGGGCTATTATTTAACTCTAAAGGTAGCTGTCAGGGTGCAGAATAAGCGGGGGTATATAACCACCATGATAAGGCCGCTGTGAGAGGTGTATTTATCCAGCTCTGGACACACAATCTCATTGCGCAGACACAAGGATCCATATAGAGCGTTTGGTTTGAGCGATATCATGAAAAATACTATGAAACAATAGTGATCTGTCAACAGTGGAGATTATACAATTTCTAGAGAGGTAGCTATCTTTAATAGAGTATCTGTAGCTGTATTAGGCCACTGTGCATCTATCTGATCGAAAGCCTCGCTTTGTCACGTGATTAATTGGCTGAATTATCCCATGTCATTCATCTGTGAGTAAATGGTTGAATTTCCAAAAAGAAATGTACTTCATCACGTGGAGATCGCTAAAATTATACCCACCACGAACTTGACCTTTCATTCTTGACCTTGGCAAATTGACAAAATAATCTGTGATATATGTTTAAAGTTGATCTGAGTGGGACAAATGTGTAAACAAAGGTAAGCACAAAAAAAATTGTTTGAAGTCAATGTCCACTTACAAGCTTTTTCTGGACTTTTAACTGCATTTCACATCTTCATCCAATTGTGGAGTCATTGTGCTCATTAATCATCTCGTGGCCTTTGTATAAAACTCTCCGTATAATCAAGGAATAATCTGAATTATCTATGCTGAGAAATTCGAATTTCATTTTGTCGCTGTTTTTTTTTTTTTCCATTTTATATACTTTAAGATAAATCGATGGTGATACGAGATGTCAGATAAATCAATAAGGAAAACTGGTTGCAGCCCAGTCTGCAAGGCAAACAAATATGTTTTAGTAAGCTATAGAAATTAAACAATGTTCAGTTTGTCTAAAGAGGCGTCACATGCACCAACAACGATCCAGGCAGGACGATTCAGTGTCCTCCTCATGTTGTATATACAAGTTTCAAGGTGATTGATTTGCCATTACACAACACAGGGTTGCATAACAAAAGAAACAGTTACATTATTGAATTTGTGCCACGGTGGATGTGAAAACAGCAGCATCATCGGTGATGACAATGTGGTCAGCGGCTTCATATTAAAAGTTCGACATCAGGTGAACACTGTCCGTCAACTTTGACTGTGTGTGAGCACCGAGCATCAGTGACGTGAACACAGAGTCCTCCTCCACTCTACACAGTCTGCCTGTTGAGTGCAACAGGTTCCTCTAGGATGTTGTGGTGGGGACAGGTCTCTGTAAAGATGTGGGCCCAGCGGTGTCGGATTTCCCGCTGCTTGGCCGGCCTGAGTCCCATTTGTCCATTTTCTTTTTCCTGCAACAAGACATTAGCCAGGAGCAGCCTTAAATATAAGATGGGTGAGCGTGACTCCTGAACTGCGATCCCGAGGGTAGCGGTAACTAGCGGTCCGGCTAGTCTGGATAAGCCTTGAAAGATGCCACGGGCAAAACTGCTTTCTTCTCCAGCTGTAATGAATGTATTCTTGCCTGCATGCACTGCCATTGCCATAGCAGCCATATGATAACCAATTATGTGTTCAGTTACTCCCTTATGGATACTGCATGCATCTTTATCTTAAAGCTGAGGCCACCAGAATAAAGCAGTCCATCTGCTTTGGGGATCGACATTTGGGTCGCGTGTCCTGAAATGCCCTTTCTGTGCATCACCCTTGTGCTGTGATGTTATTTGCTTTTTGTTTTCCTTTTTTTTTTTCTTTTTTGCCTGCGTCTTGGCTTGAATACATTTCCCACTCTCCTGTGACCTCTCACATCGAGATGGCATTTTTACCCCGGGACTACAACAGCCAACTGTTGGTCATTTCGCCATGATGAGCAAAGTTTCAACACCGCTGAGTGTCAAGTCCCGGAAAATGGGGTATTTTCTGAGAAACGAGACGAAGAACAGAATGGCTGCATTTTGTATTCATGTAAGACTCGGCGATAATTTTGAGTCAATTTCGCTCGTTAGACCATCTCGACAAAGTAATCAGGCACACACTGTCCTCCCCGTCTAGACGAAGTGAGGACGAGGAAGCACATAAGTTAACAAATCAGCGAGGGCAAGCATGGGGGATGACAGTGAGGTAGCCGGAGGAAAATTTAAAGAAAGAAGAAAGTCAGACAGACAGGCAGACAGAGAGAAGTGTGTGTCTACTGGGAGAATGAGTGTCCCTTATCACTCTGTCCTGTGGTGCTGCCTGTCAGCTTCATTTCTGGATAACAAGCCTCTCCCAGCTTCATTTCAGCCATTCCTCAAAAACAGCCTGCCTCGCCTTGGCAGATGGATCCATGCAGCCTTAGACACACACACAGTGTTCCACTACACACAGCCTGACTCCTTGTGCATGATCCAACAGCATGGAGATGAACGGATCAAAGTAGACAAAGATATGAGCTTGAGAAATGTCACTCCAGCACAAGATCAGAATAGCCCATTTTCCAGAAGCTTTGAAATCCGTCTCCCTGTCTGCTGGTCTGCGTTTGCCGTATACATCTGAATGCCAATCACACACAAACACAGAGATCCGATCTCGCTCATTTGATTGCTCGAATCAGACCAATGTCTCAAGCAGCGCCTCGGGTCAGCGCCGGAAAAGAGACGCCTGTTCGAAACATTCCAGCAAGTCTATGCATACTAACGCACAATCAGACCCGCGTCGAGTCGCGTGGGGTCTCATTCAATCAGCGGGGACATGATTTGAGGAGTGGGGGAGAAAGACCCAAAGGCAAAAAATACTTCCGCCCTCACAAACAAAGTGTCACTCAGATCCTCAGGAGAGCTCTCCTTCATCAAGCTTGCGTTCGATGGAGGCTGCTGTTGTCACGGAAACGATATGTTTGAATCATTAACCCGTTCCATCAAGCCACACTCGCCTCTGAGCTGTCTCCCTCCATCCTTCCCTTCCCTCTCTCTCTCTCTCTCTCTCTCTCTCTCTCACACACACACACACACACACACACACACACACACACACACACACACACACTAAAAACTAATCACCACTTTCTTCCCAAATCCATCCTCTCACTGCTCTCTGGGGACTCTCCACAGCATATTAATCAACGTAATTGAAATAGTTGATTACATCACTTCACGCCTCATCCCGGTTTAAGGGACTGTGTGCAGCAGGCATTAAAGATGTAGTAAAAGAATACGGAGAATGTTGTGGTGTGTGTGTGTGTGTGTGTGTGTGTGTGTGTGTGGCTAAAAGGTTTGAGCACAGATGCCATAAAAAATGTGCACTTCACATAGTGAGTGCAACTGTCTCCACTATGGAGCCATGACTCACACTTCTTTAAAGGAAAGTGCCACGGCATTGATACTCTGACACCGAACCTATGTCGCGATTAAAAAAAAGCCTTTTAACATCTACAAGGCTTCCAAAACTGGATCTGGCAGGGCACTCTTGTATCGTGCGGAGGAGTGAGGAAGTCAGAAGGTCACGGTCCAGTATTGAACACAGGTCAAATGAAAATAAATACAGCGCCGTATTTCATTTAAGTTTTTATCCTCGAGGAGTTTAAATCATTCATCAAAACTGACCTGTTGAAGAGGCTGATGAGCAATGTGATGCTTTCATAATGTCTGTGAACCATTTGGTTATAAATACATCCTGATTCTGATTCATATTCAGGTAGTTTAGAACCTACACTTCAAGATCTGATCACTCGGACCACATTCAGAGGTGGTCTGGGCCGCATCCGATCACATTTTTTAGTTGTGTATGTACATGTGTCTGTGGCCACATTGAAGGACCGCCTTGGCGAAACACGAAAACCACAACAGGCATAATGGATTACACGCTGTCTCATTTCTATGTGCTTCAATGTTGACTTGGCAAACAAACTAAACTAAGATGGTGCACATGGTCAACATTATCACTGTGTTAGATTGTCATTGCGCGGATGTTCGCATGCCGATGTGAATGTTTATGGCCTTAAGCCAAGGGGGCACCTGGGCCAGTTGCTATTTTGCTGCACAGTCCTGGGTGGCTGTGAAGCAGCAAGGAACAGAGGCAAGTCATCCATTTGCGATCAACTCGAGGGCCATGTTTCTGCTGCCTGTCGCATGGCAACGATCCATTACAGGAATGTTCTTCAGATTTCATAGCGATTATTATTAACCAAAGCATATTTCTGTATCAAAAATAAGCACTTGAGCACATAATATATTCTGTATCCTCAGGCACCACAAACAGTTACAGTTACAACCCAGTCACAACATGTACATATCACTAGCCGTTCAAACTTGTCTCAGATACTCGATACTACAGTTTACTGACCTCCCAAGTGAAAGTAAATGACCCAAGTACCAGTATTGAAGCAATGCATCATCACAATGTCAAATGCATGAGAAAAATCAAACAAAACAGTTAAACAACAATAAAAAAACATATCTACCTGTATTTCCCTTTCACTATGGAACTTCTTCAGTCCATTTACATAAAGCAAAATCACATGATGTCCGTCAAAACAAAATCACCGGCCCACAATATTGCTACAAATGCACCTCGTTTTACAGATAACTCTTGAAACTTTTCACCAAAATGTGGTTAGGAATTCACTCCTGCACCTTGTTAACTTCGAAATGTGCGTCGGACAAATTGAATGTTCTTTTTCGAACTGGTAAGATGAAGCCATTTTTAGCTAGGTAGTGAAAAAACAACGGGAGCTAGTCTGAAAAAAAATACTCTTTACAACGAAACAATATTCTAACACGGTCTCCGAGTGCCTGTATCAGCCATAAAACTGTCCGAATATTTATCTGACATCTAGGAAATATGTTTTCTCAGGTTGGAAGTTGCTTTAACCCTTGTATTATGTTCGTTTCTCCCCCCTTACTTTGGTGTTCCCGGTCAAATTTGACCGGTCTGGTTTAACTGCTCTTACATTACCACAAAAAACATAATTCAAACATAATCATCACCAAATTTGATTTAACATCTTTTAATGCTATAAACAATGTTTTCAACTAGTGGTGAACATGCATAACTGCAGTGAATATAAAGATATATATAAAGAATAGACGCTGGAAATTATAATAATAATCAAAACAGAGACCAAATTCGCAGAACATCAGAAAAAATCAACATGAATAGTCATCTGTGTGTGTGTGTGTGTGTGTGTGTGTGTGTGTGTGTGTGTGTGTGTGTGTGTGTGTGTGTTCAAACACAGGAGTGGCATTGTACAGCAGGCAGGTTGTGTATCTCTATTATCAAATCAGATAATTCTTGAGAGGACATGAAACTGCTGTAAGGACATAGTTGACCAGAATATAGGCCTCCCGGACTCTGCATCCCACAGACTGTGTGTAGCCTCATTGTTTGACCGATATACTCCAGCCAGAATCAACAGACCCATGTAGGCTTGGAGGTCTACCTGGTCCAATGCTCTCCACCAAACACACGCTTCACCTCCAGGTTTGTCATGTCCAGTATAATTTACTCCATGGACTCTGGTAAAAAGAGTTGGAAGCTGGACTAGATGTCATCCACACGAGATATTGCGTATCGTGTTGGCCCTGGCGTCATCCTTACAATGTTTTCCACTCTTGCTCTGCCTCTGTCCTGGGAGGAAGAATACCAGAGCAAGTTGCCACCCTTGGACTGGAATGTTACCTCAGTCTCATAAAGGTTCAGATCAAAATTTAGGATCAATGTTTTCTTCCAGTTCTGACACATCCTCCTCTATCTCTGGTTCAACTTCAATCTCCTCTTCATCTGATTCAAAAATTTGGTCCAGAGCCTCTCTGACAGTAAATTGCCTACTCATTGTGGTCACAGAGTAAAATGAGAGCAAGGCACAAATAAAGGTTTATATAGGGTGTCTTTGAGAAGATATGATAGAGTTTATTCTGTAAAGTGTGGTTCACGTGCGGGGATGGGCTCATAAGCACAGGAAAGAGATCAGTTCCTATAACAAACACCTAATTGTTTAGTTTGAAATGGTTAAATCTATATATATCGGGCCTTTGAACAGGTATGATACATTGTTAAGTCTGGAGAGTGTGGCTCCCAGGTGGGCACATAAGCACGAGAAGGAGACAGGTTCCCATAAATGACACCTAATTTTTCAGTCTGAAATGTGTGGTTCACGTGTGTGTGTGTGTGTGTGTGTGTGTGTGTGTGTGTGTGTGTGTGTGTGTGTTGGAGGGTGTTTGTGGTTGTGGTTGTAGATGTGTGTGTGTGCATGGGGATGTTTTACATCTAATAAATGAACATAATCTAGTATTATCCATTCATTTCCTATGCCGGTCAATTTTGACCGGGAACATCACAGGTGTTACAAAGTTGATTAGACCACTCAAAATTCAATGAAAGTGGTGATCAACAATTTTATATGTTCAAATGCCTAGTGTGGAGGATATCATAAGGCCTTGAGGCAATCAGAGGAAAAATAAAATATTTAGGATTTTATGAAGTTGTAAATCGGTCAGATTTGACCCGAACACCACAGGAGGGTTAACCACGTTTAACATAACTGTGAAGCAGTAAGGAACGGAGACAAGTTATCCGCTTGCGATCAACTCGAGCGCCATGTTTATTCTATTATTATTACACCTACTGTCACAAGAAAATAACAGCAACATGTCCCCTAAATGTGAGAGGGACTCATTTATTAAGTAGCCATGTATATGTATAAATACATGAAAAAGGGGGGTGTCAGTTTATCTTTCACGTTTTAATAGAGGCTATTTGTCCAACCTTCTACACGAACATGTAGCTCAAAGCATCGCTTCGTCACACTGTCTACCTATATATGCACATTTTAGCTTTATTTAAGGCACATCCAACTGTCTGTAACACTACAAGAAGAGCAAGGAAAAGGTAATCTCTCTTGTCAGGGTGAAGGTAGTGTATTTCTTCACTTTCTCTCTTCTATTTCCCCTTCCAATTCATCTTCCTCATATCGATTTCTGCCTTTATACTATTTTTCAGAAGACCACAACCACTCAGCCGTAACCTTTTGGCCTGTAATGTCTCTATGCCTCTCAAGTAGCAGGGTAATTGCTCTTCTTTTAGACTTACATGCCAGCGCAAGGGTAAAACAGGGATTTCTGGACTCTTTTGGGTAATTCTCCAAAGATACATGTTCCTTGAGGTTGCTTGAATATGTAAAAATTTGATTTAATGCCATTGTAACAGTGGCTATAGGCATGTCTCGCACACCATGTGGTCCGTAAGTAGTTGAGCTCGTAGCAATCCTGGCACAGTAACATGTAAAGGAAATGAGGCACAGAAGAGAGAAGAAGAATGCAGTATGGGATTTAGTCAAATAACATTACCTTCAGGCTGTTATATGCTTCAAATGGAATCGATGTTTGACACATCATCATTTTGTGGATTCATATTCTGACATACAGTATATTGAGCAACCCAATAAAATGTTTTTGACTAGATAACTGATTGTTCTCTCTCAACAGCTGGAAGGTTTTCACTGTAAATCTGCTACAGTATTTGTATTTGCAAAGGTTATCTGCTCAGAAAATGAGTGAAGACAGCAACAATCGGAGGCGAAGGCACATCTTTCCGAGTTCGATCATGTTTCAGCTTGGACGAAAACCCGCAGCCACCCTGAGCTGTCTTACACAGTGAACGACAGGAGCAGGAAGAAGAGGGACGGCAGGACACTGACGTGAACGTGAAAGTGCGGGGTATCACATCGTCACGTCTGTTTGTAGCCAAAAGACACAGACCGGTCAAATTCATCTGAAAGCAGACTGCTTGCTCTTTATCTGCAGGTGACAGAGCTATGATATATCATTACACCCCTTCCAGCTACCAATAAAGGTCACGGTCAGAGCCGCTGCGCCCTAATAATACTCCTTAAATTGTAAATAATCCAGAAGTGTCAGGAGAAGGACAAAATAATGGCTAAGTAGGGAGTTATAGGTGTTTAAGGGCAATTAGAGGGATTAGAAGAGAGCGGGAACGATTCAGCGGGGGGTTGGTAACATGCAGAGCTTTTTGAGCCAATGTCTCTTAAGATAAAAAAAAAAAAGATGATGGAGAATGACTCTGCTATTCTGACGTGACTGAGAAGGTTATGCAGTGTACTTCAAAATGGGAACTAAGAATAGAACGACAATTTATTTGAAATTAGGGACATTTTTTTCATCAGTGACTTGATTGCGTATTCATGCGTCATGAGCAAAGGCTCTTTACGCTTGGACTTTTGAATATCAAACCGACCTACCACAATCAATCCCCTTCTGCATCTTTCCCATCATTCATCAGAGTAATTTCGCTTGTTTATATCTTGGAAAATCATTCATAATTACACTGATTGATTTTCTTTCTGAGAATGTGTCTGTGATTATATTTTCAGCCACTTTCTTAATGGGGGGCTTCAGGGCCACTCGCCGCATGTTACACAAAACATTGTGGTTACAAAAGATGATTTGCTCCTCCATTAAAATTTCACTGATTCCTTTTGGCATTTTTTATTAGTCCAGAGTGAATCAGAGAACATTCGCCAGCGCAGTATGCTTTTTTCTTTTTGGCCTCCGCAGAGACAAAAGAGAAATATTGAGTGATTCTCCTTTTTTTTATGTGGATATGAAATGTTCATTTGTTGCTTTGGCCGAATCAATCAAGAACATAATCAAGAAAGCTTTGCATCATGTTTTGAAGCATGGCTGGTCCAAAGTTTCATAGGGTCTGGGACACAGTGTGCAGCATGTTACCATGGAGAGGGAAAAAAAAGCATTTTGAACCTTATTTTCGGGACAAAGTCGCCCAATGTTCTAAGTGGTTTTTAATCAGATTTGACTGGAGAGTCCATACATGCAGTTTTAATGTCTCTGTCATCATTAAAAGTTAAGTTACGGCTCTCTCCCCATTCATTTAAAGAGGGGAATAACATCAGCATGCTCACAATGACTATGATACCATATTCATGTTTAGCAGGATTAATATTTAAGACTATCACTGTCTCAGTTAAATGTTTTAGAACGCTAACGCCAGCATGTGCATAATTGACACAGATCACCAAAGTCATTAGGATTCATTCTCTGATTAACATGTAGTCTTTTGTTATACGCCGACGACACTGTGTTGGTTGTCAGGAAAGAAGTTAAATATCATGAATTTATAGTGTAATAAATGTCAGATCACTATTAATAGTGAATAAAACAGGTTCTACACTTTAGACATCACTGTGTACAACAGAGCATGGATATATTTCAGTTTTGAAAAGCATTTGCAGTCAGCATGTGGAGCATTAGGATTGAAGGGATGAAGAGAAACTGTGTCGTGAACTTTTCAAAATTAGTTGAAGAACAATAGTTCAGTTGTAAAACTGGCTTGTTCAGTTCAGCCAGAGGAAAACCGGACCAAAAACGCCTTTAAATGGGATTGAGCACACAATTATCCTTGGTCAAGACAGGAATCTGCATTCTTTTTCTTTCTGATCTATATCATATTTTCGGGAACAATTTGCAGTGTGATATAAATTGTCAAACAAAAATGACTCCACATTTGTGAAGCTGTTTATTATGTGATGTTGTGCAGCCATCTGTGTCTCATTGTTGTCAGCGTCTTCGTAAGCCCATATGGGCTGGGCACTATTTGGTTAATTGCACTTAAACAAATCAAACAACAACTTTTGTATGGCAATCTATCCAGTAAACAAAAAATACTGTTGACGGCGCTTAAGGTAACGAAAGTCAAGAGACAATCTAGTTTATTACCCACAAATGGTGGTAAGAAAAGGAAGAGATGGGCAGCCTATCTATTGACTCCATCTCAAGGAAGACGGAACAGCATGGGCATTGGGAGCAAGCTGGAGCCACAGTGACCTGCCACAGTCGTTGAGGCTGCCTCTCTCCTCTGACGGCCTGGGACTGACATCAAGAGCGAAGGTTGACAAGCTCCAGTTGAAAGCTGTTGTCTCCCTGCTGTCGTCCGTCTGTGGTGCATCCCAAACACCCCAAAAGCTACACACTGCTGCTCCTCCTCTGTCTTGTTTTTGGGGAGAGAGGCAAAGGTCTTGCGGCAAGTGAAGTTATTCGGGATGGATTTATTTTTACCCCATACATATGGCCAGGAAAAAACATCTGTCCTTGTTATTTTTGCTCATATTCAGATTTGCCCTTCCATGTGGGTTGAGAAGTGGTGAAAAGATGAATCAACAACATCTCATTTTGAGGGGAGGGGATATTCCGCACACATCTTTCAGCCAGCAGTTTCAACTTTGTCTTTTTTTCTGACACGATGATACAGCGTGATGTATAATGTATGGCCGTTGAGATCTAAACATATTCTGCAGGCATTATGCCTGTGGCCATGTCCATTATCTTTGCGTATACATATGAATGTATCATTTGGCAAGCGGCATGGAAAGGTGGGAGGATGGGGTGGTGTTTATGTCGCTGTAGATTCTTGCAGTCAACAACCAAAAACTCATGCGCGCGCCAAAAAAACAACAACTTCTAAAGGTTCTAATTACATGACAAATGACTGCGTTTCCCAAAGTCACAGCACAGACTCAGTGTGTGACTTTCCCAGCTCCATTCATCTTGTGGAAGCAAGGCAAGGCAGGGCTGGTTTAAGATGATTTTTATGCAGAGTATACGCTGCCTATTATTCACGCTGTACTGGATAAACAGGCCGATATAGCTTAACTCTGCCAACTGTTTGTCCTTGCTCCTCAAGTAGCTTTTGAACGCAGCTCAGATATAAAGAACATCACTAAAAATCAGCAGAGAGAACGATAACAGGGAGAGTTCCGGACACTTAAAGGTGGGATGAGTCATTCTGGATGAGATTTTTAATGTTTGCACCCAACACCCAAACAAATACACCCGTCCCTTCAGTGCTCCTTCATTAAGTGTGCCCCCAAAATTCAAGGAAGCACAGCTAGCATGCTAATGACGCTAGCTCCACTCACACTCACATGTCTGCTGCTACTTTAGCTAAAGTTCATACAACAGCACGTCTTGGCAGAAGGTAAGCAAATTTAACATAACCTGGCACACAAAATCACAAACATTACAAACTATAGCACCACTTTACTCAGCCACCTATCAGACTGAAACAGAGCAACCTCCACTCCGTCTTCATGCCTTTCAACTTTCTGAGGTCTCTCCACCATTAGAAAGCCTCAATGATGGTGTTCGATCTTCCCTGAGTCTAATTTTCTAATTTTTTGCTCTTCTGACCTTATCGTCTTGCAAACGTTAGCGTGTGCTAGATTTACTGTCCCTCTCTTAGCTAACAGAAGGCTATTGGATAAATGGTGAAAACGCTAAGTTCAAAGTAAGGGATGACTTAGCAAAAACAGTTAGCTAAAGTACAAGTAATAGTTAAAGCTGCTGTAAGTGTTTTTGTCGTTTTAGCTAACTTCCTGTCTGTTTTACAGTTAGCAGTCTCCTCCCTCCTCTGTAAGTCATCACACTTGCATGACTCCTCTTCCTTACTTTGTGTGTTTGGTGGTATACAGCGGTATATAGCGCTGGAATTGCTAGCTTGCCGGTAAACAGGTGGAGCCTGCTCTCCTGCACGTTTACGAGCAGACAGGACCGCCTCTTTATAGAGTTCTCTGTCCTGATTGGATAAAGCGGGCAGGAATACCAGCAAATGTATTTTCTCTTTTACTGCATGAGCCGGGGGAGGGAGAGATATGGGTTACCGACAAACACTATAAGAGTGATTATTATTGGAATAGAGCTAAGCTAAGACTAATTTTATTAAGAAAATAAAACTTATGGCAGCTTTAACCAAA
The DNA here is from genome assembly GCA_039737535.1 of Lagodon rhomboides. NCBI lineage: Eukaryota > Metazoa > Chordata > Actinopteri > Spariformes > Sparidae > Lagodon > Lagodon rhomboides. The sequence goes on along the minus strand of CM077799.1, from coordinate 19,586,783 downwards.
AGTAATTGATAAATAGCGAAAATAGTTCAAATTAATAGTTAACATGTGAAACTTCTGCCACTCCAAGTGGTAATAGTACAATTGTAATTGTTTGATTTCTTGTTTTTGTTATTCAGTCTTTTTTTTTTTTTTTTTTATCAATAACCACTTTCAAACCAGGGGCATTTGAAATCATTATCCCTCATTTCAAAACTGCGCGAGCAATCAAAACTTTAAGTGTCTTAACAGCAAGTGATTGCTTGCACAAGCAAGACGATCTGAGAATAACAACAGTGTTATTTAAGCAGGTGTGGGGAATAAACAGCGTCTAATTAGGGCAGGACACCGGGAGATTGATGCAGAGTCAGTGGAGAGATTCCGCCACCTGTTTGTTTCCTCGCCATTTTTCATCTGCAGTCCCTCTCAGCATCCACCCTGCAATCACTGGCAAGGTTAAGATATTCAACTCAAATGAAAATCAAGACCCTGACGCCACGTCAAGCCGTATTTTATCGTGCTGTGTCGTGTTCAGTCATATCAGCATAAAATCAGCCGTCGCTTGGCCTCTCTGGCATTGTTACGGCAGGACTTTGGCAGATGAGCTGGAGAAGGAAAAGAGAGGCTGGCGAAAAAGAAGGAGCTGGAGCGAGTGGATTATTACAGCGACATAAAAGAAGCTGATATTTGATGACTCAATGTCAATGCTAGAGGTGGAAGCTGTCACAGTGCCTGGACTAGCAGGCTACTGGTTTGTTTGTTTTTCTGGATAATGGGATCATGACTGGATGCAGACTACCAAAATTACCAAGACCTCTTCCTCGAAAATACAAGTTTCAGAGAAGCAGTGGAACGATAAACAAGCAAATTGAAAACATCAGTTTTAAGTGGCCTAACATTAACCCAGAGGGCTGATATATTGTTATGAATGAATATGTCAACAATACCGAGGTGATGGTGCACCATCATCGCAACATCCAGGGGGATGGGGAACCAATAATGCAGACAGTGAAAATTAAACTGTCACTCACTTAACACCCCACAATTCACAGTTACACATTTTATGAATAACAGTGACAGATTGCTGCAGGAGCACGCCAGGAGATTTGATGGCTGCTGAGCAATGAAAGTGGATTTTGAATGAGTTACAGAATCCGTTGATGTGCCGTCATAAATTTTACGAACGGCAAATTCCTCGGCTTGCGGCGTTTTTAGATTTCGAGATCATGGGTGCGATCATGGCGCAATAAGCCGCTCGCGGGTAAAAGCGATGTAACTGGGCCGAAAGTGCCTGGCTCTTAAAAAAAACATGAAAGTTAATTCATTCACACGGATAATCTCCTGAGTGCCAGTGTGTTTGTGCAGCGGCGAGAGGTTGGAGGTCATTTTCTGAGAGCTTCTTCTTGAAACGTAGAAGTAGCAGAGACTCGCGCATGACCTGGAGGGCAGGCCTTACATGCGTGTTGTGTCTTAAAAGGCAAAGACGGACGGAGAGAATAGGTGGTATAAATTATTGTAGTGCAACTGCGGGTCAAGATGCCGAGAAACTCTGTCAATCTCAACACGCATATTTATCACTGGAAGCGGAATTGCCACTATTGTGCTTCATTTCTATGTAAAGATCAAACAAATGAGAAACACATTTTGATACGTGAGCTTCGGAGGTGCTGGTGGGTGGATTTTGTTACCTTTGGACGGAGCCAGGGTCGCCCTTTCCCCGTGTTCAATATTTGTGCTAGGCAAAGCTATCAGGCTAGTGGGGATATGCTCGCATTTAAAGGAGACCTATTATGCGTTTTCGATTATTTTCCTTTCCCTCAGTGTTTTACACAGGCTCTTGTGCATGTTAAAGATCTTAAAAGTAAAAAAAAAAGGTCAAAAAGCTCCTCCATCCGACAGAAAACACTGCTCCGGAAACACCTCGTCAGTCTTCCCGCCTTAAATCACGTGACTTTGTGACATCACACTATGTGTGATATCACGGAATCACACATTTGCATAATTTATGCTAGGCACATAAGAATTGATCAAGCACAGATGCTCTGTTGTTGTTCGTGGTGCTGGAGAATGAGCGTAACATGTCTCCTTTAGATGCCAGACACGAGAGTGGTGTCTATGTGTCGACCAGAAAGCAAATCACAGTACATTTCAGTAGGTTCAGTACATTGGAAACTAACTAGGTCTTACCTCGTGTTGTGCTTGTACATCCGCAGCGTGAGGCAAATTTGTTCCCCGTGTTTCATTTAGAGTCCACACAAAGCTTGAGAGAGAGAACTTCATCCAACCTTATGTTCTCACCTCTGCAAATGAAAAGTGGGCGTACAGTAATGGGCTTCAGATTTGGAACGTTGCACTTCAACCTAACCCGCGTGTCTTTGGAGTGTATAAAGGAAACTGAGCAGAAACCCACTCACACACACACACACACACACAGAACATGCCCACACAAAGAGGGCTGAGTCGGGTGGTCGATTTTTTATCACTTGCTGTGAAATGGCAGCACTAACCGAACGCTGAGCCTCTGAACCGCCCTGGACCCACACAGCGCTCACATAATTACTACAGTGCTCTCTGCACCGACTGCAGTGATTATTATAGTGTTGAAAGACTTAGTTGATTAACAGATTTAATTCATCAACAAGATTCCAATTAATTTGATTAATATTCCGATGAATTCGTCGAGCAGAAATGCAAAACATTTCAGATTCTGAAGAGCGAGGATTGACTGCTTCCCTCCGTGTGTCATCACGGCGAAATTAAATCTCTGTGAAAAAGTTGCTTTGACACTTTTCGCACTAAACAATTCTTGGGTTAATTAAACAAACGGCGAGCGTTTGACAGTGTCAAAGTCACAGTGTGTAAACTGTTTGCCAGCAAGCTTCATTTTGGCAGTCTGTGTGGAGGCTCGATGTTATTACTGCTGACTTTTCTCAACTTTTCTATTTTCATCCTCTTATCTTAGCAGGGAGCCTCCTTTCCAGGGGGGCCCTGCGACGACGCTCAAAACAAAAATCAACAAACAGTTGAACATATTTACAGACACATTCATGCGCACACATACATCACATACATACAAGCGCATTACATAACACACAGGCGCACCGTTGGCTTTAGTTTGAAAGTTATCGCACCTCATGGGTGCTGCAAGACTGAAGGCGGCCTTCCCCCGTTCCCTCCTGCACCTTGGGGTTAACTAGATAATTTGCAAAAACCTGGTTGCAGCTCTGCATATTGATTACAACATGACAGGAGACACGTGGACACATTGGAACAAACAGACGCATACTTACCGTTGCTCTCTCCAGCATGAATGACGAGCGGCAACCCAGGATGGATGGAGCGAGCAGTGAACTCACCCCCGATCCCCTCGCCACAGCACCCTGTCTCTCCCTCCCTGTCTCTCTGCCCTCGCGCCTCCCTCCTCCTCTCACTCCCTTTTCACTATAATTCCCTTCGCTAACTGTACAGCCGCCGCACAGCACCAGTTTAAATCTCTGTCGAATTCTTAAGTGCTTATTACAGAGTTCAGGAGCTTAGCTGGAGGTGGCGCGGGATAGGGTTCGAGCGCGTGGGCACGCGGGGTGTGTTTGCTCACACGAGGTCAAGCAAAGCAAAGGTGCGTTAAGTACGAAGTAAAACTTCTACAGGCCAAAATAAAAATAAAAAAAAAAGAGCAGAGAGATCAGATGCCTCGGGGCACAATGGTGGGAGGAGACAGTGGAAACGGAGCATTTCTCATTCTCTCCTCATCTTCGCTTGAACTCTCCAAACCCCCCTTTCACATGCAAATGCGGCACTATTCAAAGAGAGGTCAACTTGTTCATCCCGTGTAACACACTCGGCGCCCCGATGAATAAAGATGCAGTTCAGACATCCACTGCTCCAAGCATGTACCACAAATGGTGATGGACATGTGGAAGAAAGAGTTAAGATGGATAAAGCGACTGCCAGGATAAAAGAAGTCTTTGGCAAACTGCTTTCCCCGTCGCAGTGTCAGCTGAGGCTTTCGCACATCGCTCCAAAGGAATGCATAAACTCTTCAGAATGACACAGAGCCTCTAAAACATCTCCATGGGATTATAAACAACGGTTAAAAAAAACAGGATTTGGGATAAATGAGGGAATCCGCTCCGGCTAATTCGACGTGGCAGCTGCCGTTTGTTTGTTTGCTCATTTACACAGGTAGAGGAGGTTACAGGTGTTACTCGAGACATCTCACTCCCGGCTTTGATTGAAACTGCATCGCAAGCAATCAAACAGCAGGTGACCTGCTGGCAACATTTGTTAAAGAACACCAAGGAACAATATGTACTAACAACAACGTCGGATGTGTTGTTTTGAATGCCAAAGAAAAAAATAGCTCTTTCACATCCATAGCATGGTATCCATAGCAACATTAACTTAAAGGAACACGTAAAGATTTGCTGCTCTTGTGAAGACACTATATGGTGAGACATTACGATGCCATCATGGTTAATTCGAAACTAATTGTTGTTCGTATAAGTTCTGAGGCAAGCGCAAGTTTGTGATACTTACACATTTAGTTAAGAAAGACCGCCTTCACAGAAGAACACTACGTCAATGGTCCAATGAACAACGTTCAGCCGTAGACGTCAGGAACTGTCGGACCGCCTCGTTCACAAATAGGCACAGCAGGCGGGGTCGCCACGTTAGCGGTTTTCCTGCAGGACTGGGCTACTTTGGATGTTTTGAAGTTTAGGTAGACCAATTTTTCAAGCAAATACGGCCTTGACTCTACGTACTCACTACAAGCGCCCGCCTCTCATTCCCAACTCTGCCAGTTACTGAAGTATTAGCCAAGATGTCCGTCCTCTCCCTTGTCTGATGTACTGACATCGTCACTTGACATGGTCACGGGACAACAAAAGGGTAACTTTATTCCGATATCTCCTGTGTTGAGTGGATGCATCCTCTGTGCTGCTGAGAGCTGCTGGGCTGGAGACGTGGCCGACACGCTGGTGCTGAACCGCGACCACTAGTGGGGCTGAATTTGGCATCTGGGACCTTTAATGATGTTTGCACTATAAATGCACTGGCCAAGGTGAAACGCTAATGTCAGGCGAACTAGGAACTACATCGCAGTCGCATGAATGAACACCACTGCCTACGCTTTGCCCCTCTCACGCTTTTTATCTGGCTTGTTTAAGTGGTAGCGTCGGGAGGTTTTCTTCTCATGGCCGATCAGGAAGATATGTGCCAACGGCTCAAATGTCCCGTTTGTTTGGTTCTCTGAAAAAAAAAGATTAAAGGAGATGTACGCATTAGTACAGCAAACACCTCGAAGAGTGTTCAGGAAAATGGGTGAGGTTAAGAACAAACCGGGAGGCCGTACTGAATCTGAGAAAGGGTGAGTGTTATTGACATAAGATGAAGGGAGCGGGAAAGTCAATAGAGAGGAGAATCTTGAGAGGAGGAGATGGGTATGTAATATTGGATGAAGCACGGAACGTAGAGGGAAATGTGCCGGCTCTCCTGGTCGTTGGCTGAATCACAAGTATAACACCTGACTGCACTGTAAAGCCCTGTATAGAATAAAGTGGAGAGGCGCTTTCAGGATAATACTGTTTGTCTTAATGCTTGTGAAAAAGACGTGAATGTTTGTCCGTCCGTATGATTGCGAAAACCCTCCACTGCAGTGCACGTAAGTGACGGCGCGCTCGCAATCCAAACAGAGCTAATCGCTCTGTGAATGCGGAGGCCTTAATTGCGTTGTGTGCTCATTAGTTGACCAATTTTCCCGTGGTCCATGTGATCCAACACACAAAGTGACCAGGTGCGGTTTTGTTAAAGCATTCCTGAGAGAAAAAAAATGCTAATTAGCCCGCTAATCAGACCTATTTAAAGTGAATCATGGCCTAATTAATCTTGAGTGGCTCTGATCAAAAGGGAATGGGGGTGGGTTTTTTTTTTTGCGAGCTGAAGGGTGCTCGGGTGCGCAGTGTGGTGACGGGGCAGACCGAAGACAGCGGATGATTACAGTATTTGAGAAGATGACGGCTGAAAAAACGGAGGCGCGCTGATGAGACATGATAGTCATCAAAGAGATTTCTTCAGTGTGCTCCCCGCAGTCCTCTGGGATCGTTGCGTGTTTGTTAGATTTGCTAATTGTAAAGACAAACCGACGGCTCTTTGTAAACATGCTGTTGGAACCGAGCGCACGGCGCCTGCATCCCGCTCGAGAGCAAGCGAGCGCCGCTCCCAGAGTGTTGCTCCCAAATGCAAAACAAATTTGCTCCAAAATAGCTCAAAATAGCTCGTAATCACTCCTCTCGGGCTAAACTGACACCGACGTCATGAGCACAGCAAACCGATGTAGCTGATGAAGTAGCGTGAACGGCATGTTCTTACCTCCTACAGACTTGGAGGTGAAGATTTACCCTCACGTATGTTATATTTGATATGTTGACTCATGCTTTTATGTTTGATGTTTTAAATGTTTCGCACAAAAGCAGTCCGGATAAATATCCATAAACTCTAACTCCCGGTCAAATTCAAGCGCAGTGGCTCTACAAAAATGTATAAGTATGGTATTAACAATATGTGTTAATAGTCTTCAGACCTTTACAAAAGTGGACAGGGGGCTGTCGTGCCTTTTTGAGGTTTGATAACACGACATATTCAAAAGTATCCAGACACAGCCAGTGATGAATTCAATGAGGTAGTAATATACATTCTCAACTAACAGGATCGGGGCGGAAATATGATGCAGCCATTTTTATTAGACATTACTTAATGGTATATATTTGCAGTATTAATGAGGTAATATTACAAATTCAGGAATATTTATTTGTTCCACAACTGAATAGACGAGCTGTTCTCGCTGCTTAAAAGTGAACAAGTGAATTTCCCCAATTATTTATTTTTTGCCACTACATAATTGGTGCTTCCTTGTCAGTGAAACACGTCATTACAGCTAGACTTGATTCCTCATTGTGCTGCTACATGTGAGTAAACTGTTTATCAGGGTCCTCAGACCTCAATATTCACCTTTGTATATGTAAAAAAATAAAAATAAATAGTACAATTGAACTCTGAACATATTAGTTATTACGATTTGCATTTATTCAAACAGTACAAAGAGTTTTGCTTGTAATGAAGCAGAACTTTCCTGCCATTGTTTGAGGCACAACGGCAGGTCAACGCGCTGCTGAGAGCTCTGATTGTGAAACTTCGGAAACCAAACAGCAGTCGATGATGAATGCAACCTCTGCGCCGACCCAGTCGCCGACCTAGAATTACCAACAACACTGGACTGCATCTGTGAAAATTATGGGTTTTTTTTGCAACAGCAGGTACGCGGCTAATGGCTTATAATTCTTTTCAGACTGTAACAGCTTAGAACTGTGAAAAATGAAGCTCTCTCTTTACTTATTGAGGATGAAGAAGTCGAAACGTGTTACGGCAAAGCGATGAAATGGGTTTTGCACTTCATTTGAAGACCCGAATACTCCCCGAACCCTCTGAAAGATGAGTGCGAGTTAGCTCTTCCCAGGTGGTAAAGCTCCCCTGAACTTTAATAATGGGACTGACAATCCAGGAAGAATGGTGGACCATTTGTCTTCAAACAGTTTGCCCTCTTGATGGTGCAGTGACACAGCGGGGTCCGTAATGAAGATGGCGCGAGACTGGTCGTCCCATTTCACTCTCAGATATGTGACTTGGCGGTAATGAGATTTTTTTTTTGGTGGGGCCTGTGTCATTCCTGGTCCCCAGCATGCGTCTGTCAGTGGCTCAGAGGAGCCGGTAATGACATTCAGCGGCCCCGCTAAGGACCGCCGATTAAGGGATTGAAGAGGCAGCGGAGCATGAACGTAAACCTTCGGCGCATAAAGCTGTGTCAAGATTGCACAATGTCCAGGGAGAACATACAGTCGCTGCCGTCTCTGCCCGTATCATAATGTCTTCATATTTACTAGAGCGAGTCCAGAAATAGTCTGATGAGACTGAAATATGGACAGAGACTGAAGCAGTGAGTAGTGAGGAGGAAAGAGAGTGATGGGCTGGCATGAAGGATGCATTAGGAGGAAAGAATATGACTCTGTCTAGCCAAGATGGAATAAATCACCTCTGACAAAATGAGTGTATCTAAATCATCAAGACATTATAGAAGGCATCACTCACATGGATCAGTGTGTTTTTTTAATGATAAGTCCACAGATATTCTGGTATTGCTTTCCCTTTGTTAGAGTACGTGTGTGTGTGTGTGTGTGTGTTTGCCATCATGACAAAATGAGGTCCTTGAGACTAGTGCTGCACAATACTGGACTTTCTGACTTTGATGCTATACCTTGAAAAATGTTTGATGTTCCATGCCACAGAGAAAAACCGACACACCATTGGAGGCGTGGGATTTCAGATTTGTGTTGAAGTATAAATATAACAAGACTTCTGTACGGCATGTTATATAACGACAGCGTCTGAGTTGATTTACCTCTGGAGGAGGTGGTTCTATGCAGGCACTGCAGTGGTGCACGTGTCGCTGTCAGAGAGGAGCACTCGAGTATCAATACTGCAAATAATCAGTGTTAAAAGCATTTTTAGTTATTAAGTATCAATATGTATTGATATTTCAATAATAATGGCTAATGGAGACACCTATTTTGGCGGGGACATGGTTGTGGTTCTGTTATTTACTCTTTTATTTTGAAGGTATATCCTCATGTGTCATGTCTCACTTTCTGCTTCCTCCCTTTGTCTGGTTCCCTCCCCTTCTCGCTCCTCACCTGTGTTTTATCAGCGAATTGCGCCTTCGTCTATTACGTTTGCTCTTGTGTTCCTGTGTCTTCCTGTCCCATCTTCCCCTCGTGTGTTTCCGACCTTTTGGTTTCCATTTCCTCGGATTCATTTATTGTTTGTATTTTGTTTTGCTTTATTTCTCGGCCATCTCCTGTTTTGTTATCGTCCTTTTGCTGCTATCTTTTGGACTTCGGTTTTCATCTTTATTTAATAAGGCTTGCTTCTTGTTCCGTACCTACCTGCATGTGTGTCCCTCGTTTGGTTCTCCCTTTGTGGAATCTGACAAGCATATTGAGCATTTTGCCAGGTGTTTATATGTCTGTCTGTCTGCCTGTGGACAGATTTAGTCAGCGCACCAGCGTTCCAATCATGCAGGACCCGGTCATAAAATTTTACAGGTGTGCAGTTGAAATGAAAATGAAGGCCAAGCTGAAGGATGGCCATTGTTTGAAAAAGGCAGCTGCAACTAGGGACGCCCTATCTCTCAGCAGAATCCAACCGAAAGTTAATGGGGTTTATTCCTGGCCAAGATCCATCCATTTGTGGCCAATTCATTTAGTAGTTTCTGTGTAATACTGCTGACAAACAACAAATAGACGGACACGGACTAAAACATAACCTCCCTTGGAGGTACTATAGTGTTGCTTAGTTAGGCAGCCTTGTTGCCTATGCCCGTCCAAAATCAAAAGTACTAAAAAAGATGACATTTTGGTTAATTTTAGGGCTTTTGGTGATTACAGCTAAAAAAAAAACTGATCTGTCTCTGTTTATTGTCAGGATTGGTTTTCAGTGGTTATTTGTAAAACAGAGAATATGATTGTTCTGTATGATAATTGAAAAATCACAAATAAAGTGTTTAAAAAAAAAAAAACTTTCAACACATCTTCAGCCTCTTCAGTAGCAAGTCCTTTGAATGGTGTCCCATTTACAGCCAAGACGGCAAAGTCGTTGTGGAAAGTTGTGTCCAAACTAGCTGTTTATCTAAATCAGCCATCACAAAAGTTCTGACGAGTGTGACACTATAGTTCTTGACTGAGCTGTTTTTAAATGCGTGAAAATACAAATGTGTTGTGAAGCATGTCACTTCGAGTGTGCAGGCTTGGCTTTTAACAGACTTCATTAGAATTGTCAAGCGCGACAGCTGCCACCAAATAAGACAATCAACACTTTGCCACAGCAGAAGATGACGAATCGTCTCCAACACAAATAACAGTGTGTTTGTTTTACGATAACCTGTCCTCACTGATGTACTGAGCTGAAAAGAATGGGCGCAACTTTAAATATGTCCTCTCCTCTATCATTCGGACAATTTTTGTTTTTTTTCGATTCCATTTTTCATCATCTTGCAATGTTTTGCCGTTTTTTTGCCTTTTCTGGCCTGTTTGTCTGACAGGCATAATTTTGCAGCGATAAGCACCTATCACATTTTCCTAAATATCCCATAAATCCTCTAGACAAGCGGTAATGGCGCTCTGTGCCCTTGCTGTCAGATCTACTTTGAGTTGGTGTGATGCCAATGCGTTATTACCCACAATGTCCCGTGGCAGGTAGTCTGCCTTGTCTAAACAGCACTGCCCACCAAGGTAGAAAACCAACACTGTCATCCGGGGAAATTAAGGCCGCTCAGAAACATTCTAATTTTGACGTATTTTTTTATTTTTTTTTAATCCTGCCAGATTCAATATCCAAAGACAGGCCCTTTAACAGGCTTAGTCAGGTGTGTGAGGACGAGCGACAGCGCTAGTTGGAGCAAATTGGGTCCACCCAAAACCCCTGACGTGATTTGGATGAAGCCACAGGTGAGTAATGTGCTCTTTGATTCAGATTTACGCGACGCAGCTCGGGAAGCAATGTTCCGAGCGCTGAACTCATCACGTATGCTCGAGCTAGTGTCAGGGTTTATTAGTAAAAGCGGCCCTCCCTTTGCTGTATGTTGTGTGCATTAGCATGAACATATGTGGCCACTTCCTTTGGCATGAAGGTAGGTGATTGAATTAACGGTCCACCATTAGGGCTCCTACCACTGTAATTTCGTGGTGTCGGGCACGCCTGTTGCTCATTCTCAGCGCAACGTGGATCCCTGTTACGAATCGTTGAAACAAATTTTAATTAATAGAAATAAACCCTTAAAGTGGCCCACGTCAATGAATTCACTTTCTCCTCTCTCTGTTAAAAAGCGCAGATTCCGACTCAGGATGAGGCCATTAACGTAAATGAATAACACATCCCTGCCATGTCAGAGGTCAAACGCCCCTATTATAAGTGAATTATTTCTACAAGGGAGTGAAAAACTAAACTCTATGTCACAAGCCTCCGGCAAGGATTCTATTCAGTTCTGACGGAGCATCTCAACTTGAGGCGGAACTCAGAATCTATTCAGCAGTCAATTTGCCTCCCCGGCTCTGATTATGAGAACTGCTTCAGCAGCGGGGTTTGATAGCTGCTGTAATACTGCCAGACAGTCCAATTTCTCCCCTCGCTTCTTCCCCACGCCATTCAGAGTCCAGCTCTTTATACATAACCTCAACTAAATGCTGTGATACACCATTGACTTGATAACAGACTGAAGGGGGGAAAAGTAAATCACTTTCCCACATCTATGTATTGCAGTTCACTTTTTACAGATGACAAACAAAGGGTTTCAGAAATGCACTCAGCCATGACAGTTTGAACAAATTAAAAGTTCTCAATGGGCGAGGGCAGGATCTGTGATAGGCTTTGACAGCATCTCCTTGGGTTCCCTTTCTTCGCTTCTTTCCTTCTCTTTGAGAGTCCCCTATCAGTAATTTGTCTGCATTGCCAGCCATGGACTGATTGTAATAATGCTTCTATTGAATAGCACAATCAGCCCTCTGGCCGCATATGATTTTCCTTGGGGATCGCTCCCTCTGTCTTCGCAAAATAGGAAAAAGAAGAGAGGAGAGAGATTGGTATCATGCGAGCATGCGCAGAGTCAAATTCATTATCTTTCATTGAATTCAAGCTAATATGCTTAGTGAGTACATATCCTTGAGAAAATGAAGAAAGGAGACAGTTCTGGAAAGGTGAAGGTCAGTCCAAAGTTTAACACACTTGAAAGTATACCAATGCTTATGGCATATTTGTTTCATGGCACTATCCCCGTGCAGACTGCTGATATTTTTATACTTGTTTTATAGTTTCGTGATAAAAAGAAATGTCTGCAGCGAGCCAGCCGGCGGCCTCTCCTTGTGAATTGTAGATGTGGACAGTGATAAAAAATCTGCTATTTCCTCTGGCGGCTTCAAACGGGAGCGACTGCTGTTTGCATGAGGAACACTTCCCTCTGGACTCGAGCCACCAACACAGCAAGGCTTGAAATTGAAAATTGGAATCCATCATCTAATGGCATCCACAGAGTGGGTCTTAAGTGATGATTGAAAGCTTTGGCGCGATGCCCAATGGGGTTCTCGCATGAACCCTTTTAGGGTTTTAAGGTCTGCAGCATTTAACACCATGCCCTGGGAGAAACTATTCGCGCCGTTTGAAAGCTTTTCTTGTCGCTTCTGTTATCTGCACCCGTGGCGTGGGGATCGTAGCTGGTGAAGTGGTGAACAAGCTTTCTCTTGAGAAAATGTGTGTTGTTTTGTTGAGGCAATCTCCAGCGCTTGTTTATAGACATGTGCTCCTATACCAGTTCAGCTTGTTTAGCGTAGAACAAATCAAATTCAATTTGAAACTGCTTCTGCACTACTCTCCACGGGTTGAAACTTTCAAGCAGGTGCACTTCGGAAAAAAAGACTCCCAATCAGGGATGTCAGAGTATTTTTTGGATTTGACAGCTGATGAAAACACCGGCATAACTGAGTCTGGCCAGAACTGTTTGAAAGTTTCAACCCTTGGAGAATGCAGCAGCAAGTTTCTGCCTTCTGATTCACTGCTAAAGTAGCTTTTGAATTATTAAAATCTGACTATTTCTGTAATATATTTAAAGTCAAGCGACTGGGTGTGACGATTCATGCCAGAGTCAAGGAGCTACACAACGTTCTGAAGGACTGCTTGATTAGTCTGTGGAGGGACAGCTTCATGTGAATAGATTCACACGGGACTGATATAACCAGGGGACCTTTTCTCTTTTTTAAAGATTGCAAAGCAGAAAAATTATTCGTTTGATAAACACATTTAAAGGAACATTGTCTTATTTTAGATTACACAAATGTTATTTATTGGTTGTTGAATTGTTTTAGAAATCAAGTGGTAAATGGACTTGCACACACATTCGTACACTGATGGCACTGGCTGCCATGCAACGCGCCAACCTGCTCATCAGGAGCAATCTGGGGTTCAGTATTTCGCTCAAAGATACTTCCAACATGCAGCTGTGTGAGGAATCGAACCAGCGACCTTTAGATTACTGGACAACCCGCTCTACCAAGTACTATCTTTGTAATCAGGTGTATTTAGTCACAATTTGTCCACATATAGTGTTATTCTGGGGCAGTGCTGGGATGAAGAAGTGCTCTGTGACGCTGAGAGAAGAAAAATGCTGCACGTTGGTTTATGATAAACAGCCGCTAATGCTGCGGTAACAGAGGGCTGTCTACACAGCTATTAACAAGCCTACAACACGTAGGGTGATAAAAGCACAACACTCACCAGACACATTCAGCGGGCAGACAATCAGCTCTCACAAAATGACTTTTCTGTCTCTGTGATGTGAGAGTTTCTGTCTGACAAAGCTCTGGATAAAGAGACAGAACCAGAACTAACCTCTCCCCCATTTTCTTGGTTACCAGGGAGACGGGTGACGAGTCCCATCCCCATCGGCGCCTTTCTGAAAAGTTGAGAGATTATCGACTCGGAGTGGCCGCACAGAGAAGGCTCTGAAAACAGACGGTAGAAGTAGTGCATTTTCTCCAGGTGGCTGGTAGGTACAGGTATACTGTGTGTTGTGTTTTGTTTTGTTTTATCGTACACCTATTAGAGGAAATGTACATGTTAGATTTGAAGAAAAGTGGCTAAAATGTGTCTTATTTAAACCAAATTTCCAAAGATACATTTAAATCAAGCTAAATTATGGAAGTGAACTGAATGTTAACTTAGCAAGGAGTCAAAGGTCGAGTCATACAGGACTGCTGAGAACAAGAATCCTTCCTCTGGCTCCAGAAGACGGCAGATTTAAAAAAGATCCAGGAGGACAACAGATTGTGTGAATTAGGAAAAGTCTGCTCTGTATTATGATGAGTTAGGAATACATCTATTAAATGAAATGTACGTTCAAATATTAACCTGGTCAAAATGGGTTTCTTTCTTTATTGTTTGTCATTTACATTGCTGCTCTGGTTTTCTGGTCTCTGTCTCTGAAAACTGGTGCCTTGTGAGCATGTTGGGGTTGGACATGTTCTCTGTGCATGACACAAAGATAAAAATCATTCGATCAAACCTTTGCTTTGACCCTCAAAACATGAAGGTGGCAGTGGTGGTGGTCACGTGCCTGCTCTTACCTACTCCCCAACTGCCGCCAGCAGTAGGTAGTAACAGTCCATTCAGAAACCAATTGTGGCATTCCTAGTCCCACTAATCAATTAATGCACTCAGTGTGTCCTGTTCTCTTCATCTGTATTTGTATTTTCAGCCTGTTTAAATCCTTGGAAAGCAGTGATGATTTAGCATTAACCAACATAGATTAATGGGATTTTGCTTTGTCAGTCCTGAGGCAGGAAATTGACAGAATCTGGGCAAGAAATCCCCGTTTCCCGGCACCTGGAATCAATCCCAATCTAATATAACACTATGCCTTGTATACAGCCCTCTCAATCCTCCACACACTCTCACAGCACTCAAGGTAACAAAATTAAATGTTTTCTAATTTAAAGACAGACTTAGTGGTGAGAAGAGAGCCATCACATTTGTTCTCTGCTTAGTGGACCTCTGCTCAGCTCCCCAGACTTCTTAAATAATGCATTCTCTATGAGGTGCCCCTGTGATTCTGTATGAATTTTTAAAGTTCAATAAACGTTTCTTATCCACTGGCCATACCTAATGGCACCCATTACTATTTTATGCTCAAGTATTTTGCACAGTGTTAAAAGTCTATGGCACTGTACAATATTACTTCAACAGCTTCTTTCGTATCGCTGCCTAACGTCTGTCCAAAACTTTAATTTACATCTTTACAGGCGGGTGACGATTCATCAATGCAAACTAAAGCCGTGTTTAACATTTAAAAGCTCGTTACTTCGAGCACAAAACCTGTGCACCAGACTATAGTCAGACTCCTGATCTATGGACTCTTAAGGCTCTCTTTAGCCTCTTACATGCCTGAAGCATGAATGCATATTTAGCATTGAGCTTGTCATTTTTATATTCTTCCATTACCAATATTCTGGCTCAGAAAGAAGTTATTCAAGTGATCTTTTTTTCTTCAATTTGCTCCCAGTAGTTAACTTAGTTATATTACAGAACGGAGATCATCAACTGGCGCCCCTTGGGCCACATCCGGCCCGCCAAAGCTTCCCATCCGACCCGCAGAATATTGATTGTTCACAATCGGAAGAGGCCCATCCAAAGAGTGATTGTACCGTAAATCATAGTTTTTCCGTTCTACAGAATCAGATTATTCTCCAACTCTCTCTAGTAAGTGGACCCACCGTCAAGCCACTGGCTCGAAGGCTGGCCATTCCCTGGAGCAGTGCTCTGGCCGGACTAGAGGCAAAAGGCGCCACTTGGGTTTATTTATGTTGGCCAACTGCTGTATTGAGTCTCTTGAGGTCCTGCTGAGAATAGGACTCTTACATTTGTAGTTGAGCAGTAGGTTTTGTATTAGAGTGCGTTTTTCCATCCAAAGCCGCGAGTCCAAGAGAGTAGTTACTGAGTCCGAAACTGAACGTGACAGCCATTCTGTTTTTTTACGTCCAAAGCCCGCCCAGGTTAATAAAAGCTGAATGAAGGTTGAAAGTAACAAATGTGTTACGTTCAAAGCATTGTGACATAAATAACGAACCCCAGCACTGAATAGGACATATAGCCTCAACACAGACAGTAGCTCCATCACTTATTATCACTTATCACTGATTGTTTTTACAGTTTATTTTCATTAAAAGAACTTGAAAGCACCATGTCAATTTATGTGAACCTGACCCGAACCCTGACATAATGCCTGGCTGGTCCCGTTGGGTACCGGCCGGTTCCGGTTGGGTATCCATACTTTGTATTGGGTTTCCCATGTTTTTTTAGGAGTCTGTTTAAAGTGATACTGGCTAATAAGAATAACATCAATTTTGTTAGAAAGTGAAAATATTAATAGGCTAATAAGCAGTACGTATTTTTTTCATGACTGTGGTGACCATGTCAATCGGTATTTCCTCCATTCTGTTAGAAGTATCTTTATGTGGTTGGTTTAGAGTAGGAATCCATTTACTTCTGTTTTTAGAGGAAATCATAATGAACATATTTGGTCCCTTAGCAGCACCCGTATGTATTCCGAGGTTCAGTTTACAATAAATGTCAACCTGTCCCTATCTCCATTATTAGTTAATAGTTTTGCAATGTGTTTGCTGACTGCATCTCACTCAGCAGGCTCGCTTGCTTAAAATGTTAAAATGCTTGAAGGTTTCCTGTAAATTAAGACATTGTGATAGGAAGGCAGTTACGGGTTAAATACATATTTTTTGCACTACTTTTATTTTTCTGCAGAACGTCTGCTCTGGCTGTGCTCCACGGGGCTGCTACCGACTCGAACGGCATCATGTTCGTGTCACAGAAATTCAAATCTAATCATTTGCAAAGCTTCATAAAGAAGGGATGGAAGATGAGACAGAGGTCATAGCGGAGTGAAAGGAACACCATTTACATCTCTGTGGAAGGATTATATAAAATTTAACACCCACTACCACAGCGCTCAACACCATATGTAGGTCAGAGAGTGAGACGGGCTGACTGGGGGATTACTTTGAGTTGACTGACATGTTCTTGTGAGGATTTCCTCAAGCTGTCACAAATCTATAACATTAGGGGAATTATTAGTAGAACTGCTGGTGTCTTGACTGTCAGGGACGAATAAATTATTTTGTGACTTGAAAATGTATTTACATGCTTCAGATTGAGGATTGGGGGAAACTGCTCGGCCCTATCTCTTTGTGTAAAATGTTTTTTGAATCTTTTTTTACATTTTTTTGTCACACTGTTAAGTGCGAAATGGCAGAGAGTGAACTTTGGCTGATTTCTGACAGTATCCTTTTCATATCCATGACAAAATGCTGAGACCCTGGAAGGAATTTCTTTTTTTTGAAATTGCAATTATCATCAAGGACCCCTTTTGGCATTAACAAATTGAGACCGGCTCGCCAGGTTTTCAGATCAGGTTTGTGCCTAACACGCACTCACACAGCCACATTCATTGTTACTGGTGGCATTTTTTTTTTCCCTGTGGTTGGTTGGCTGACTGGTAGCAAATGTAGCCTACGGCGTGTCTCCATGTTGACTAATGATGCCTGCACAGCAAAACAAAATTGAAAAAAAAAAACTTTCACAATTATTAATAGACACAAGGGGAAGTTTTCCATGCTAGGAGCCACACTTACCCTGGAACATGACAACAAGGCGCAGATAATTTGTTCAATTATCTAAAATATCTGAGGAGTGTGGCGGCCATATCCCAGGGCAGCACACAGGAGCGTGATTAGGCCTGGCAGTATGAGGAGTGTGTCTGCGTGACACAGTGTGAGTCTCGGAGAGAGAGAGGTTGCTGTGCACGTGTGGCTGAATGAGCCGCGGATACCGGACCTGGTGTTGATACTGAGCAAGAATACGAAGTTCTTTCAAGGAAGGACAGCTGGTGTGGAAGTAGCAACACAAAACTTTTCTCTTTAAACATGTTGGACAGGAAGGACACAAAGTCTGCAGGTGAAAGTCAGCCTGAAAACTTGAGTATTCACCCAGAAAGTAAAAAAAAAAGTGTAAAAGAAATGTGTACCATCTGGGAGAGCATCCGCGAAGGTTTAACCTATCGTGCTAGCCTATCTTTGGTACTAGCCGGGGGAAAGTCGATGGAGGAAAGTGGAAGGACTAGAAGTTCTTTGCCTATTACATTTGCAGAAAAATGCCCAGGATTCGGGTGATCAAGACTAACAGACATCCAGATGTGTATGCATCTGGACGTCAGGCTGGTTTATCTTAGGGGCGGTGCATAAAAGGTGACTGTGCACCAAAGTGGCTTTGATGCATTGGAGCACGTTCATACAATTGGACATTTAACATGATAAATTTGTTATGTTGGACCCAAATGCAGAACACAGACAGGCAGGTTAAAAAAGTGAGCTTGAATCACAAAGTTTAAATCCAAAATTTAAAGTCTCTGCATGTAAAGACTCTGCATTTAGATATACTCCAGCCAGAATCAACAGACCCATGTAGGCTTGGAGGTCTACCTGGTCCAATGCTCTCCACGTGTCCCCAAACACACGCTTCCCCTCCAGGTTTGCCATGTCCAGTATAATTTCCTCCATGGACTCTGGTAAAAAGAGTTGGAAGCTGGACTTGATGTCATCCACACGAGATATTGCGTACCGTGTTGGCCCTGGCGTCACCCTTACAATGTTTTCCACTCTTGCTCTGCCTCCTCTGTCGTGGGAGGAAGAATACCAGAGCAAGTTGCCACCCTTGGACTGGAATGTCACCTCAGGTGCCTCTTCTTCTCCATGTGTCCTCTGGAGCCTCTTCATCCGTTGACTGGTCAGTCTCATAAAGGTCCGGATCAAAATTTAGGATCGATGTTTTCTTCCAGTTCTGACACATCCTCCTCTATCTCCGGTTCAACTTCGATCTCCTCTTCATCCGATTCAAAAATTCGGTCAAGAGCCTCTCTGACAGGAAATTGCCTACTCATTGTGGTCATAGAGTAAAATGAGAGCAAGGCACAAATAAAGGTTTATAAAGGGTGTCTTTGAGAAGATATGATACATTGTTTATTCTGTAAAGTGTGGTTCACGTGCGGGGATGGGCTTATAAGCATGGGAAAGAGATTGGTTCCCATAACGAACACCTAATTGTTTAGTTTGAAATGGTTAAATCTTTATATATGGGGCCTTTAAACAGGTATGATACATTTTTAGGTGTGGAGAGTGTGGCTCCCAGGTGGGCACATAAGCGCGAGAAAGAGACCGGTTCCGATAAATGACAGCTAGTTTTTCAGTCTGAAATGTGTGGTTCACGTGGGGGAATATATGTATGTGTGTGTGAGGATCTTATGAAGTTGTAAATCGGTCAGACTTGACCCGAACGCCACAGGAGGGTTAAAAAGCAGCCCGCTGGTGTAGCATTTGTGGCATTCACACCGTTGGTTTCATTATGGACAGTTTGAAAACACATTATCAAAAGTGATCCAGAGATGTCGCCTTTTTCATGCCACGCATTCTTCTCCCTTCTCCATCTCTATTCTAGAAGGAGCAACTATAACATACCAATTTCCTTTCGGGGAACAGTGAGGTATTTCTGATTCTGATTGTTATCCGTTGCAACAGTACACACACTGAACAAAAGTCAGCGACGCAGCACCTTCAGTCCTCTGCACACGATGTGTTCAGATATACGTATGCTGTGTAGGTAGCTCACATTTTGGTTGCTCGCAGAATAAACGATCACAACAGTTACTCGCAGGAGACAGTATTAAGTGGGAGGCAGCCGCTTCAGGCCGCAGTGATTCTCACTGGTCTGTGTTCAGTCTCATGCGAATGAGACGGACAACTGAAAAACTCAGCTAAAACCCATCCTGTGTAGGCAGGATGCACCAAAGTATGAAACTACACAAACCCTCTGGCTAAACTCTTCTCTTCATTTGTCCAGCACGGACTAAATGTGTAACGCAGCCTTTGACAAACTTAACATTAACACAAAGGAAGTTAAAATGTTATCTCCTCTAAAATATCCGTTAATGATTAATTCCTGCTGCTCCGACAGGGCACCGCGGGGCCCTCCCCGTGCCCTTTTTATTAGCATCCAAAAGTTCTCCAAACTACCCTCATTCGTTTCATTAAAATTCATCCCATTACCGTTCAACATATTACTATTCAATACATTATCCTATCTTTGTAATGAAATGCAAAACCCAAGAGACAAGGGGCAGAGAATAATGTTATTAAATTATAAAGAAGATTTTCCAGACGCTTTCCGGCCTTATCAACTGCTCAGGTGACCTAATCCCTTCTTCCCTCCTCCCTCCTTCCTCTCGCCACCTCCCCCTTCTCTCCCCCACAACCAAGAATCTGCAGCGATATCCATTTGTGGTCCGCCCCGGGCCGAGTTCACATGCATAGAGGTATCTGTCGAAGATAAGGTCTACGCACTGCTCCGACTGTGTGCACAAGTGCAGAGACGCTACAAGTAAAAAAAAATAATCAGAACGCAAGTCCATTCTGCGGAGCTGCGGGGCTACATGGCCTGAGAAGAGAGATAGAGAGCGACCTGAGGGGAACTTCAAACTTCGTCCCACGCACACACACACACAAAAAAAAGATAAATCTAAAAAAAAAAAAAAGTACAAGAGAAAAGTTCTCCTTTCTTTTCCTTTTGCTTTAGTATTTGCCGAAGATCAGCTGCTAAATGTTTTATTCAGCAGGCCTTGGCTCGATCTCAGAGGGCCTTTGATAGCGGAGCTGCACAGGCCTAAAGAGCAGCGCAGCACAATACTAAAACGCCAGGCGCGCTGGAAGGAAGGGCGAGGAAGCGTGAGTCGGTTTGTGTTGAACCAGGAACAGCCCTCCCGATATTGAAAGTGAGCCACGATTTTGTAAAACTGTGTATTCTACTCGATGGAGGAATCATTTCATACACGTCCTGGGAGAGTTTCGGAGGGGGGGAGTCATGTTGTGATGCCAGTAAAGTCATTCCGTATCTCCATAAGATGCCTGCCAGCGGAGACACTGCAGTAAACTCATATCGCAAAGTTACGACTATAAATACACTGGTATTCCTCAGAGCCAAGAGATAGAAAGAACTGAAATACTTAACTCTGGTGTAATGATACAGCTTTGTAAGAAATGTCTGCAATCTGGGGAAAATACCTCACCTCACATGTCTGCAGCCAGCCGGCGATGTTGCACTGCAGTGAAGGTCTCGCAGAGTACAACGAGTTCAGAGTTGTATCCCTGGGTGTTTGAACTTGGCAAGGCAAACTCCGGAGGTTGATTTTATTAGCTAGAGGAGGCTAGATAATTAACATTAGCTCAATAAAGTAGGTTGAGAAACAAGCCCCAAGCAGCAGCCACTTTGACCCAGTGGCCGAACTGCGTAACTGCAAGGTAACGTGACGCACACAAGCCCTAAATAGACAGTCACAACCCTGCAAAGTGACTTGTTTCACGATCAGAATTTGATCCCTTCGGTCATATAAAATTTTTAAAGTCTTTTTTTTTTTTGGCTCAATGTGCCACAGATCAGCTTTCACAGAAATGAACCGGGCCCAGCCTTCACCGTCGTGTATAGATTTTCCCTCAACAGGTCCGTGTTTCGAAAAGCTGTATCTGTTTTTTTCTTTAATCCTTCCAGTTGACAGATTTTAAAACTGGAATTTTGTAAAAGTTGTTTTGACTATGCACTTGATGTGTACTGTAATACTGTGCGAAGAGTTTGAGTGTCGAGCTTGTTTGTTCTCTTATTACAAAAAAAGGAGAATTATAAAATTAGAATGTGCTTTTGGTCTAACACGACCCTGTTTGGTGGCTTTGTTTTCACACTTGTTTGGATTCTCAAGCAGAATAATATTACAAGAGAAAAAGGCTGTTAGGATGAAAATAAACACATTTGTTCGGCCCAAGCGGCTCTTCTGTCATGTGGACCGCACTCTGCATGATGCAAATTGCATGCAGTTCGTTGCGGTTCGAGTTTTTGGCTCTGGTTTTGGTTCCTGTTCCGTGCATCGGTCCTGTTTCTTGTGTTCTCAGCTCTTCACTGGTTTGTAGTTCACTGGTAGACTTTGGATTGGACTGTTTTTTATACAACAAATTAATTTTGATCAAGTAATAAGAGAGGAGGCCAGGGGTCTGTTTTGTCTCATGCTGAACTGAGGACGCTTTGAGTGGTTTCTATGGTTACCAGTAATAGGCAGAATAGATCATATCACAGTGATATCACGCTAATAACAGTCACTTCTTATTGACTCAAGCTGCCTAATTAGGTCTCCAACATATATGTTAGTGAAGGGTTGTTTTTTTGTTTAATGAGATATTAAAGCATCAAACCTGGATCTTCTATGAATAAGACGTATACACTTTGACATAACATCTTTATAGTTGTAAATTAAATTGCATGTAGGCTAGCACAGGCGATTATACCAGGAAGTGAATGTAAACAACACATTTGGTTTGGATTCCAAATCTACTGAGAGCAACACCTGTAAGCAACGCTGCTGCCTGATTACAGCCAGAAAATCATCATCACCAACAAATACTGAATGAATGATTTATCTAGAGCAGTGCCTGTGAGTCACCGTCTGTTTAAAACAACAGGCCCAATTTGCCCAATTGGAAGCCAAGGGCAGGGTTTCTATGAAAATACAAACCTTAGTAATGTGTTTACGGCCGCTGGAGTCACACTCCCCACAACATGCGATGATCTGGGTTTCGTGCTAAAGACCCAGAGCCGCTAACTACTTTCTTTGCGTTTGTCCTGGCACGACCTGATGATCATTCTCCATGCACATTTTAAATGCGATTAGGAAAATAGGGGATAAATGATGAGATGGGTGTGATGACATTAAAATCCTTTCAGGCAGTAGGCGACACTCTGCATACCCACTTGGATCCACGGGTCTTTTACCGCGCTGTTCATGTGAAAAGGGAGAGCGAAAACCGGCGCTTCACCAGTAGATAACAGGCACTCTATGCACATGGTAACACACATCAGGTGTTGGAATATAAACCTGTGCGTGGATTCAGTGAAGGGAGTCTGATATCCGATGAGTGAGTTATGTCGGTATCAGAACCTGATCTCGAAGACAAGAAATCAGAATTAAAAAAGGAACTTAAAGGAGCAATATGTCAGAAACTTTGTTTCAAACATTCAAAAATTAACTAAAATTGTCAACCGGAGGTGAGAAAGTTTTAAAGTTTTGTCAAAAACAGCTATGTACTGTGCTACAGAGATATCAACTGAAGTTAGCATGCTAACCAGCCTGAAAACCTTCTCCCAGCGGTCAAAGCTTTCTGTGCTCGTGGTGTAAACACCAACACTCCCCCGGTAGTCCAGCTAGCTGCACAGCTAACAATAGCCACAGTCTTGGATGTATTAACGGAATACAGTTAGCAGCAGTTAGCAGTTACTTTTGCGGTATGCCGCACCTATTTGTTGGGAATATGAATTCAACAGGTGGCTAATTCTTATGTGGAACACACTACAGTAAGCTCACAACACTCAAGCATATAACACCATTAATACAGCTACATTCAGTCTTTGTTGTTATAGACAGCACAGAAAGCGGTGTCAAAATGGAAATGAGTTGGCTTCAGCTGAAACAAACGCCGCCTGATGACTGACGGCGCAGGCGCCTAGAGGGTGCCCTGTGAAATGTAGGGCTCGTGAGTTCAGCTCTGTTCTGCTTCTTCTGCAGGCCTGACACTAAGGAAATAAAAGCTTTTCTACATATTTTTTTTTTTCGCCCCATACCTCTGCCGTCCCTCGTGCTTTTCAACTGAACAGCATGGCCTACATGTTGAGGCCATTATAAAAGATCCTTATAAAAGATACACTCCGCCGCCACCGGTTGAACGCCATTGTGTCAAACAACAGTTGCACAACAGGTGTAGTTTCAGCCAAGCAGTCTGATTAATCAAAGCCTCATTCCGCCCGTTATGATCATTCCCATGATGCAACGAGAGCAGCGGTATGCCAAATACTGTGAGAAATGGGACCTTCTTTGGCAGTGTTTGCGATGCTGTTTATTCCATCAAAAAGTCTGCATTTAAGTCTGAACGAAACTCTTGAAACAATGCACATAATTTGCTACAAAACACCCTAAAGGACTTTTCTAAGTGTGACTCAGCCAGGACTCATACATAACCATATCACTGCTTTGTGCACCAATACACGTTCTCCCCTCTGTGTTTATGTGTGTGTTTGAGAGTGGGGCAGTGTTTCACAGCCAAAGGCATCACCATTATCCAAACTGACTTATTCAGGGACATTGTGAAGTGTGTGTGTGTGTGTGTTCACATGTGCGTGTGTGTGTGTGTGTGTGTGAGGCTGACGTGGTGAGCGTGTCATTCTGCAGCGGGGCGACCTCATTCTGTCATAGTGCCAGAGCGCCTGCCTCACGAGCAACCCCGTCACCGTGACTCACTCATGCATAAGCAAACTCACAAACACACACACACACACACACACACTGTACACAGGGCGTTCATCACTGTTGTGAGTGGGTAAGAATACACTTTCCGGAGACAACAGGGGCATTAATACGCAATTTGTACATCTCGACAACAGTGTGTGCACACTGTTGTTCTGAACTTCAGTAAAAGTTGACAGAAACGTAATGACATCACTAGAGCTCAACGTTCCTCTGCTCATTTAGAAATAAAATGCACTGTGAAGGGAGTAACAATCAGACGACACCTATTTTAATGTTCCTGTTGAGCACTTTAAAAGATCTTGGTTTACATTTCCGACGACTGTCCTGGTAAACATAGATGTAAACTATTAATGTTGAAAATATCAAATAAATTAGCCATGCAGATGTTTTGCGACGAAGGAAATGTATTCTACACATCTGTGAGACCTCGAGGATAAGCGAAATGCATGTTTCACCGGGCTCCTTTCTTCTTTTTTCTTTTTTTAAAAATGTAGCCGCCCAGTAGCCAGGACATACGCTCAAGCTTGACATTTGTAGCCAACACATTCGCATGATATTCTTAATAGCCACCTTTTACATCAGGAGGTGGAGGGGATGGACTCGGCGATATTACGAGCCAAGAAGGTTGCCAGATATTTGTAAGGACACCTGTTTACAGCCGCTGGTGTGGTGACAGGCCAACAGTTCGGTGTTTTCTTCCCCTTCTGTGGTTATTGTTGGTCGACATTTCCTGCAGACTGCGGTGTCTAACGCGCCGTCGTTTTTTATAGAATGCTATAAAAACGTTCACATTGGCTCCGACGCAGAAGTGCAGAGGCAACAAACTTCTTATGTAAAAGATAGAGATCTGCGATGAAATGTCCCATTTTTTGCTCCATATTCCCTTTATTAAAAATATCACATCTTTTTATCGGTGTGGTGGTGAGTCACCTGACCTTAACACATTTCAATAACTACTTTACCTGACGAGCGAAAAAATAGGAAACCTTAGAAAAAGCTATTTAACTAAACCTCCCACTCCAGAGTTTGAAAGTCATTAATGCAGCTCTCTGTGTATTCAGGTACTTATGTTGCATTTACAGTGACTTCTATAGTGACACTGGCCTACTTAATACAGCAGCGGGAGAGAGAGGAGGAAAGGGTGGGCATCAGGTGGATCGGCTTCAGCTTGTAGTACGTGTGACAGTCCAAAACTTCAGCTGAGTGAAAAAGTATCTCAAGTACGCTAACTGTATTTAGAATATACCTGAAATAATTAAAACGCTGCTTCTCCATAAATCAAGCTTTTACCTTCCAGTCAAGGAGGCCATGAACGCACCTTCTGTCAAGTATCTCGTTCTCCAGAGACTCGGAGGCAAATATTGGACCTTCGAACGCAAAGTCGAGTTCTTCACAACAACGCAAGCTGGTTGAATTATGCATGACCTTTATGTCCTGTGCTTTGTGTCACAGGTTGTATGTTTATACATTTCTGTGCGTTGATATTTCTACCACCACCAAGGCCGATGTTTCATAGGAAAGGAGAAAGTCCAGCAGCATTTTTCTTACCTTTCAGGCAGCCATGGTTTCTACTCCTTTCAGTCAACATACGACAGTAAACTTGCCAGTCAAAGCGATCATCATGCTTAACTCTGTGGTTTGTTGTGTTTGCTGATACGTGCTGGTAGGCTGCTCCAACAGTGAACTCAACATTCCTTGGAGTATCTTAAATAATTCATGTACTTTCCCACCGAAGTCCAGAGCTTTCGTTTTCTGACCAAGAGTCAAGAATTATTTGTTTTTTAAATTGTTATGTAAGTAACATAACGTACATGAATGATGTCATTTACGTGACGTTACGCGAGTTACGTGACTGAAATGAGTTATTTTAACCCAAAGTATCCTCGCCAAAGAGTCTCGGTGCCAAATTCTAACTAAGCTGTGCTGTTTGACAATGGTAATATCAGTCCAAAAGTAACAATATGTCATAGTATGTGAACTGTTTCCCAGCAGGCTTTATAATGAAAGTCTAACCGGATGTTGCATATAACATCACGTGACCACGGAGCCCATCACATGCAAAAATGACGGCAGAAGGGTAGATAGAGAGTCATAGTCTGAGTCCATTGACCAAACTGCCGTATTTGACAAGTTAGGAGTGAGAACGGGTTGACAGAATGCACTGTCACGAACTATTGACCATCTATCTGTCCACCTGCATGTAACGTAACATAATGACGTCATCACTGCGGCCAATTCAGGGCAATTCACTGGCGCCTCCACCAGTCATCACCACCGGTCGAGGGCCGCCTGCTGGAGGGCTGTTTTCACGGGGGTTTAACTTCGCTGAACGTCATCCACAAACTAGTCAGAAGATCCACCCAAAAGACAAAACATGAGCGAAAAGAAAATGGGCTATGATACATATCCCAGTCCCAGAAATAGTTAAGTTTTAATCTGTGCTGAAGTATTCAAAGGGGTTGAATTGTCCTTTAATCATCCCACTACTTCAGTGTGAAATTATGCCACCAAGAGGGAGGCAACTAAACGCTGATCAATGGAGGTAAATGTAATGAGACCGAGTGACTTCCTCTGAACAACAGACGCAGGAAAAACCCTTGATTCTAACCCTTTTAGACCACTTAAATCAGTAGATCATGCAATATTCACTAACTGCCTTGAGCGCTGCTGGGTGTCTTCGGCTCAGCTCAGCGCCGGCTCGGATGCTTCAGATCCCAGCTCGAGAGCCTCTGTCACAACATGCAAATCCACGGCCCTCGGGAGCTCGCGCAGGCATTGTTTTAGGTCCCGACAACATCTGCGGTGACACACAACGTTGTCTCTCGGAGCTCATCTCTCAGGTAAGGACGAGATGAGGCGCGCCTTCCTACCGGGAGAGGTGGTAGTTACAAAAAGTACAGAGCGTGAAAAACGACAAAGAGACGACAAACAACGAGAACAAAACAACACGAATAAAGCGCTTCACAAATATGACACATGGTTATATTCTATAAAGTGCCTGCATCAATTATGTACAGTGACTAACAAAGGGACGTAATGAAATACTCAGTATGCACGTCACATTAAACGGTATAGAAACACAATTATGTGCATCGAATTGCATCGACAAGATACATACATAGAGGAGATATGTGAAAGTACAATTTATTTCAGCGCTGTGAATTGTATGCCAGTGTTCCCTGCATATTAAAAACTCTTCCGGATGCCATACACAGCACAATCTAATCAATTAACTTACCCGCATAGCAAAGCAGCATGTGTGCACAATGTGCCTGTTAACAGCTCGTCCATTCCGGAGCCGATAAAAGCCTCACGTGCACACGATGCAGAAAGTGTTGATAAAGATGAGGCATGTAACAGTGCAGTCCGGCGTTCCTGTCAGTCCCCCCCCTCCCAGTGGGCTCCAACCGAGGGCCATTTGAACATGAAGCATTGAGCAGTGTAATGGCTGTGACACAAAGAAAAGCCTAAAGCACTCAGTGTAACACCTCAGGGGTGTCTTCAGCCTCCCAGCCCCTCGCAGCGCAGACAGTTTGGAAGTGTTGTCCAAGACGGAGTTCACTTTAGTTCCTGATCCTCCCGTCTGCTCCCGCCTCCGGGGTGTCCAACCTCGACAAGGCAGCCATCCTTTTCTCTCTTTTTTTTTTTTTTTTTTTACCCTTCTCCTTCACAAGGATTATTAATCTCTCCCGCACACGCTGCCGTGATGTTTCCTCCCCAGCTACCGGCTGCAGAGAGCTGTGTGCTGCCCATCGAGTGCTAGAGCAAGTTGAGCAGACTATTACAGATCTGACACTCCTCAGGAAGTAAAGTTAACCAGGTCCTCTTTGTCAAGTGCCTCCAGTGTTACGATGTTAGTTTTTCATTGTATTTTTGTTTTACAAAAAAAAAAAAGAGAATTTCAAGTAGAACAGGTTGTTTTTGCTCCGTGTGGCTGAGTAACGCTCGAGTCAGACGAAGCACAATGACACCTCCGTTTGTGGATTCTGAGTGTCAGTTAAATTGCTTCTCGCTGCACGAAGCGGCTGCGGTTTTATTGCAGGTCGCTTACGACACAATAAAGACAGGTAAGCGCACCAGCTCTGTTTGTGTCTTCGCGTGTGAGCTGTAACTTGAGATGCCGCTGCAGAAAATCATCCAAACTGTGGACGCATTGGAGTTTCTATTGACGGACCTCGCAAAACAGATGTTGCTCTTCCTGCTCTGACGCAGGGCGATCATCGCACCTGGGAAACGCCCATGTTCCGGTTCCCAGAGGTTGGACAAATTTCAAGGAAGGACAGGCACAGACAGGCTCACGCACCTTTTACCTCTTATTCTATCCGGATAACACTAGCTAGTGCGAGCCGACTGACGCACGCACAATGACGCATGTTCGATCCGGGAGGCCAGGCCTGCCACAGTGAGTTCAGTAGGTGCAACGTAAATTGCTCATTTCAAGCCTAATGAATGCCACCTGTTCACAGAGAGGCACACATTACATTTTTTCTTTTATTATTGACGCAATGAGAATTTGCACTCAAGTCATATGAAGCGATTAGAAAATATTGACATGGTGCGGACAGCGCGTCGTCAAGGCAGCACTGCACTGCTGGGAGATAAGATGGGGCGGGGGTGACGACGTGGTTGGGAGGCAGTGGAGGGGATGTGACAGCCGTGGAGTCGGACGATGGAATATGATATACAGTAGACGTTGAATTTGAGGATATTTCAGGGTCCCCTGACAGCATCCTGCATAAAGACCGAACTGAATTGTAGAAGTTGCCGGGTCGAAATACGGCTTAAAAATCATAACATCTTTCAGAAAAGTTGTCATGGCGACGTCACGTTTCGCAAAAATAAAGCGAGGACCCGAAATGCAATCGCTTTAATTAACAAAAGCTGTAATTCAAAAATCATACAGTCCCAAAAATCCAGACAAGCAAAATGCCAAAAACTAAAACTAAATCAAAGTACCTACTGAGAAGAACACAGTACAACTCAGTGAAAACACAGGGGACAAAAAACTTGGAACATACACAAGGAGTCGCTGGAGCAGGGAATCACAGGAAGACGGACGAACTGACGAAGACAGAAGAAGAAAAATTTCAAAGTAAAACAGGAAATGACATGATAACAAAACAGGAACGTGACAGGCAAACTGATGCCGTTAGCACTGATCTTGCATAAAGTCCCAGTATGTTGGATTTAGGAGGATGTATATGCAGAAAAGTACATATTCATCGTGTATAATCGGCTGAAGAAGGATTCTGTGTCCTCTTGTACGTAGTCCACCATGTTGCACCACCATGCTTCTACTGTAGCCCTGAATGGACAAACCAAACACTGGCTTGAGTTGAGTTGAAACGTGCGGTCGCTGAGCATTTTGCAGATCACGTTCGATATGAACATGTTGCCACTCGCCAGAGAATACGTTGAAAAAGAAAAGTGTAACGTGGGAAGCATTGTGTTTTATTTATTTCTCTGAACTGAACTGCTGCTGCAGATTTGCGCCATTTCAACATCATTCTGGAGCCAGAGTTTGACACTGAGATTTGTTCCAACATCATGATGCTCATACAGTATACTACTTTTTTTTTAAGCATGCTGGCTTTTGTGCACAGTTGTAACAGTTAACTTAGCAGCAGTGTCTGTAAAGAAGACATTGTATAGTCGTAAAAGTGTTGACGTCCCATCTCCTAATAATGCGCTTTTAGGTCTTCAACACTTCTGCAATTAACAATGTTCATAACCCAAAGAAGTAAGTCGTTTTACTCAAGGTGACCGTGCATTTCATCTGGTCGCCTGTTGCTATAATTTCCCGGGGAAACATCACATGATGCGACGGGGATTGAGCGACGTAACATGACTGAAACTTTAAAACATCAACTTGTCCGTGAACATTTCTGTTTGATTCACTTAGATAGATTTCCATTGGTAATGTTGGCTGTTTAACTCCCATGATCCAGTGCCACTTCACATCCTCAAACTGCGTCTTTCGGTGGCTTTGTTTTGATTGAGGGACCCCTAGTGGCAGAAATAAAAGTCTGTGCCTTCGAAAAAGCCCTGACCCCTCCTCTTTTTTGAGTTTTGGTTGAAACCCTCAAACCTTATCTTTCCAGTCCTCCCCTCTGCTTTCTGACTCTGCAGTTTCAATTTCACAGTCAGCGAGACTGTGATTGACTTCTTTAGGGTCTTTTCTTTCACCCGCCGTTGTCTCTGACATTTTGCCTAAATGATAATGACAGGAAAATTACACTGCTATTAACGGGTTAATTATTGGCATTTCGCTAAGCATTTGTGGGTAAATACGGGGGAAGGGGACGCTTGTGTGCGGATCCCACAGCGATTCCACCACCACGCTGTGAGGCGCTTTATGTGGGATCTGAGGGAAGGCATTGATTTTGGAGAAACAGTCAAACTGTGTGCTAAACGTCTCAAATTATAACCAATCATCAGAAGTACTGCTAGCAGCTTTCCGTACCAAACGAGTCGGTTTGCAGGAGATGCTGTTTATCTGACTCCGAGAGAAACGTGGCGCGGTCGCGCGAGTGCTGCGGTAATGAAAAACAGGTGTCAAGTCCGATGCTTAAAATCCTCCATCTGCGCTCGGCCAAGAGAGAACATCAAATTCAGAGCGCCCCCGATGATATGCATCAATTACCGCGTCCAGTGCCTTCGGGGCGTTTCGTCGCTCTGAATGTGGATTGAGAATACAGCCCGCCATGTGTGATGCTTTGCTCACTGGGCAGATGATGGTCTTTCGCGGGGAAAAGCTGCGCCTGTGCGACCGCCACCTCATCGACTTTCTTTACGCGTTTTAGGAACAGGAGTCCAGGATCTGAGAGACCCGGCCGAGAGCGAGAGGGAGCGGAGTCCTGTTTCCGCAGCCCCTCTCTGTGGATCACATCCAGGTACATTTGCCACGTCTCCCCCCCTGCACACGGCGGCAGTAATGGTGCCCCCCGGCCAGGACTGTGCGCTCTGCTCAGCGTGCTGTGGAAATCACCCGAGGACAGCGGGCAGAAACACATTTTAACCCACGCCGCTGACATCCATCTAGCCCTTGACACCGCAGGCTCAGACCTGTCTCCTCTGCTCAACAACAACATGGTGGATCGCGATCACGGCGCTCGACTTAGCTCTTCAGCCACACACACACACACACACGGGGACAGGCTATTGTGTTCCCAAACCAGCTCACATGAAACACATACTTCAGATCATTTGGATCCATGAAAAACAAACGTTACATAGATATGAATAAAAAACGCGTATCCGACGAGCTAAACTGTCAAACTTCATGGGGCCCTGCCGCCACGAAGCGAGCACACAAACACATGTGGTGGAAGCGATTAAAATTTAAAGCGGCGGCGTGATCAGATTCCCACGTTTCCCCCCGCCACGTTATCTTTCGAGTTTGATTGTTTGTTTGCTGTCAGGACGACAGCCGCCAATTACAAGTGACTGGCGCGAACGAGACAGGCAAGGTGTGAAGCTTCAGCCACATCTCTCTTTTAAAGAAACTGAGCAACGCCTGAGAGAACATTCATTTCACGTGTAAAGGCTGAAGGACGTTTTATTATTTTTTCCGCACTTTGCTGGTGGGTGTAAAGTGAAGGCGTGCAGGCTCGGAGTACATGTAAATCAGAGCACATCTATTTCAGCGTCACCCTAAGCTACCCTGACACGCTACCTTCAAGGTAAGAACAAAGCGATCGCCATAAGTAACCCCCAGCGCGGATTGGCTTTCTCTTTTCCTCGGCTGTTTGAGGACATCAATTCGCACAGTATAGGGGTTTGCACAGACGGTTAACTCCAGCTAATTATAATGAATTAGTGCTGTATAGCTCCACCTGCGAAACAAATAGACGTGTCCCCGTATGGCTCCCGGCTTCGTGTTTCGCTGCATCTTCCTGTCTTTTAAAGAAATCAGTCATTGTATAAACAGGATGAGAGCGGTGGTTACAGATGGTTTCTGTGATTGACATTTGTCTGACTTGTGTCATTGTGATTTTCTGTTAATCGCGTGGCATATTCCATTAAAGTTTGTGAAGTGGCCTTTTGTCGTAGCTATAAAGTGTACATTCTGTTGTAAAGAGCAAGCAATAACCCCTGACATTACCTGCGAGAACATATGGTGTTGTCAGTGCAATAGAAATGATGCATAGGGACATAATGCCACCATCATACCACCAATGAATACACGTGTCCCTGTATGACTCTGAGGTTTGTGTTTTATGCTACGATTATGAAATAAATCACCAACGAGGATGAAAGAAGTGGTTACAGATGTTTCCCTACAGTTCCCCCTTTCTGTGATTTAACATTTTCCTGACTTGTGTCTTTTGATTTGTTCAGTCGTGTCAATTTTCTGTAAAAAACTTGTGTGGCATATTCCATTGAAGTGTGTTAAGTGGCCTTTTGTCAAAGCTTTTAAGTGTATATTCTACTGAAAGATGGAAAGATCAAGCACAACACCCCTGACATCAGCTGCCAGAACATATGGCGTTGTCAGCGCGATAGAAATGATGCATACGGACATAATGCCGCCATTACTGGTGACATCTCATGTTAAATGAAATACTTCAAATACACCGCAGTGTTATGGACAGAATTTAAAGCCCCGCTCCAGTGTATTTTGGCATTTTTATGATATTTCATATTGTCATTACCCAACAATATCCTGTGCAGGCCCACCGAGAAGACAGCAGAGAAGCTCCTCTAAGGAACAGGGCAGTGCATGGTGTAGGTACATAGCGGGCGTGTTCTCAGAGGAGGGGATGGGTGTTGGCCATCAGAGCATGGGGAGAGTCTGGCTGGGAGGTTGTCTGATGGCAGTAAATGTACATTCTGGTCATTAATGTGATCATTATAAACTCTACAGCTCCTCAATGCACAAGCGACTGCTATCGCTATCCATGCTAATTTTCCTGCCATCACCGACCGTGCTACTCTTAATGATGTTGATCTCGCAACAAGGTCAATGGGCTATTAACCATTAACCACCACTGTCTGTTTGAAAAAGACTGTCAGCCGCTTTAAATCAAATCTGAAATGATCGCAGAACGTGGATAGAAAAATCAACAAACGTCTCATTTGTACAGTGCCAATTCTGAACAAAAGTGCTCCCATGACACTTTCCAAATTGAGCAGGTTGAGACCATACTCTTTAATTAATTTACAGAGGCCAAACATTTCCCCCATGAGCGAGCACTTGGCAGCAGTTGCGGGAAAAACCCTGCTTTGTACCAGGCAGAAACCTCGGAGCAGAACCAGACTCAAAGTGTGTCATTACCAATTTCGACGAGGTGTTTGGAGACTAAATACAATGTCCTTGATCCAAAGTTCACCATCAGCGTTACAGTAATGTACTAGGCGTCACTGATCTGGGTTCTAGTTTACTTATTACCTGCTTTATGTTGAATGGCTCTCCTCATTTGTCATCTTTTGTTTCATGCTTCCTGTCTTTGTATTCTTTCCTGCCTTCTGTTTTTTGTGTTCAGATGCGTTCCTTCAGTTAATTAGTCGCTGTGTGTAGCTGAAACCAAATATCCACCCTCTGGACCTTGGACTGAGCCCTCGCTGTCTTAAGCCAATAACAAAATGTATTTTATTTCCTTCGTAGCCTTTATGTCTACATATTTCTGTATCTTCATGCAGTGAATATTACTTCTGACCTACCTGATTCAGTAGTAATGCTTTAATTAAATCACTGTTTTACATATTAAGTTCTTCTACGTCATGTGAATGCATCCCCAAAGTCTGCTAGTCTGCAAGAGCGGTGCAGTCCGGACATTCGGATGCTGCCCGCGTGTTTCCGCTGTTTCAGTTGCCAAGACGTCTTCGTCTCTCATCAGTGTTGCTGCTTTTGTTCTCAGCCTCTCTGGTTTGTTCTTAGTTGAGTCTTTTGTATTTCTTTGTCGTTTTATTGGATTCACCTCAGCCTGCTTCATCTATTCCTGTTGCCTGATAGTTTTTGTTCTTTGGATGTCAACATTCTTTTATTAAAGACCGGCCTTGGTGCATTAGCGAAAAACCCTAACGCTCGGCGCAGTCACCATTGTTAGGGACAACACAAGCGCATGAATCTGCTGCCGTGCTGACTCAGAGTCAGATAAAGGGAAAGGATAACACATAACGTCCAAGTTAATCGTCATCCCGTCAACTTTAAGATATCAACGGTGCGTGGGCAGATCCTATTCCAGTCAATACATAAGCACACCAAGCATTGATCAGTAACCAAAGCCCCTGTGTTTTAAATCCACTGCCACCATTTGTTCATATTACGCACAGCGCTCATCGATCGGCTGTTGATTAAGCTAACTTAACAAGGGGATAAAAGCTGGAAGGCCCTCTGGGGGCTTCTGCCCAGCATTAACCATCTCTGTCTGTGTGTGTGTGTGTGTGTGTGTGTGAGTAAAAGTGAGCTGACCTGGCCCGACCTCCCTCTCGCCTTTTATTGAAAAGCTGTCTCTTCTCAGGCGAAAAACTCTGTGACCCCAATATCCTTCAAACTTCTAATACTGGAAACAGCTGGCCCTCTTCACAGAGCTCTCTCTCTCTCTCTCTCTCTCTCTCTCTCGCCTATCTCATCTCTGTTTTGCGCACGCGCACACACACACACACACACACACACACACACATAAGCAATCACAATCACAAAGGATATTACACTATCCGCTTGATCAATCAACTTCCCAGAGGCGCATTTACCTTTCCCCATCTCAATCATGCAGCTAATATACTCCCTTTCTCCTTGCTCAATTTCACCAACGTGATGATGCTGGAGGAGCGCTGGCAACTTGTGGCGGGGCACGTGCGCCCGCGTGTCACATTTTATGACTAATTACCACAAAAGAGGGGGCTTGACTGTAATTTCCGCCGTGACTTTTTCGGAACGGGCTCGCGCGGGGACAGAGAGGCGGGAGAGAAGGAGGGAGAGCAGAGGGTTAATGGCTTCCCGTCAGTCATCGGTGATGAGCGAGGCTCCACCTGGGATTTACGGTTGGAAAAAAGAAACACTAGCGGTTGTTGCTAAAAGGCCCACGCGCCGGCGCCCCAGTCGCAAAACCCGCCGACTGATCCCGTTCGTTATTCCCTCGTCTCAGGAGACACTTGATTGGGACGGAAATAGAAGAAACGGAGGAGAAAGTAGGAAGGAAGGAAAGGGCAGAGGAGAGCCCAGCACATGGCAGGGAGGCTGTCAGGTCAGGAAGCCAAGGACGTGAGAGATGAAACATCGCCCGAGCAGAGAAGTGCATGTCCTGGCTTTTCTGGCCCACCGGCTCCCTGGTTCGGCGGTCTCCTGCCCTCGCTTTCCTCCCGGGAGATGAGAGAAGGAAGAAAAAACACTTGTGAGTGAAATGGTGTGAGAAGGAAAGGCTGAGAGCAGCGGCAACATTTACGCAGGAAGTGGCATCTCCCCGGTGGAGGCGGCCTCCTCTCCTTTATTCGATGAGATGGAAGAGACGCAGGGAGCGGGGTCGAAGAAAGGTGCGAGGGAGGAGGTGGTACGGAGGACGGAGGAGGTCAAAGGGAAGATGATGAGGGCAGAGAGACCGAGCGGCTCGTCTCGCGAGCGGAATCGCTCTCGGTTTCAACCTCACTCTATAATTTAACACAGCTCTCGAGGCGTCCTGTAAAAACAGCCTGGTATCATTCCTCTGAGGCGAAACTACAGAGGTTTAGAACATTTCACTGAAATAATGAGGTAATGATAAAGAATATATACTGAAACATGTCATGGAGCTTTAAGCTTGAGCCTCGTCAACACGGTTAATTATGGGCAATAAAAAGCAGTTGTTAAGAGTGGCCTCAAGCAAACTCGGCTTAAATATGAAAAAAATATATATATATATCAGCAGACTGACAGCAAAATGTTAATAGAATAATAAAATAGTTGAAACAGAACATTAGAGTGTGCCTAAATCTTCAATACAGCCATTCTGCTTAAAACTCTGCCTGCCGCTCGTCTTTCACTGATGGTTTCAGAACATTTTCCTTCTGGTCTTTACAAAACATGAACTGAAGCGCCGCACGATCCTTTTCTTATCACATCTTTATACTAACGGAGGAGGAAAAAGGAGAAAGGACCAGAGTTTCTGGTCAGTTTCGAGATGGATATTGAGTCCGAGCTGCAAAATATACATTCGACTGTGACATTGCCAATTTATCGTACATATCGTCGGTGATGTAATGTAACTAAACCCATTTGCTCAAGTACTGTAATTGAGTACAATTTTTGAGGTACTTGTGAGTATTTACATTTTCTGCTACTTTATACTTCCACTCCACTACATCTTGGAGGCACATATTGCACTTTCTACTCCAGTACATTTATTCAATAACTTAAGTTATTAGTTACTTGCGCCCAAAGTAGTGCATTTTTAAAATATATTGATTTCATTCCGGTCGGTACAAGTTGTACATTACTGTGATCATTTTTGCTGACATTGTGTTTACATGCATGTTTGCATAACCAAGTGCTTTTCCGTTCACATTTAATTTTTTGCTTTGGTCGAGTGGTTTTATTTTGTTTCATCCATTTATAACATTATATTACTATTTTCACATCTCAGTGAATGAATTAAGAATTAAAAGTGCATTGCTCTTTCAACAGTTATTGCATTAGTATGCTATTTTATCATCATTATATCGGTGGTATTAAATGAAAGGGCACCGTGGCCGTCTGTACTGTTGCTTGTTTACTGGTTATCAGCTGAGCGTCCTGTGTAGCAGGAGCCGAGGCATTAATGACGATCATGACCAACTGCGAGAAGCTCCTTTGCCGTAACACGAGCATGTTTTCGGATCCTGTGTGAAAACATGATTCCAACCTGGACACCATTCAGTTTTTTTAACACTGCGATTACTATCCTCACCTGGCGTGGATTCAAAACGACTAGAGCCTGTACTTTTTTAAAGCATCCAGCTTGTTTGGCTAGAATATTCGTCCCTCGCAGAAAGTGGAGACTTTCTTACACAGACACCGAGCCAAGGTACAAATGTCCTTGGCAGATACCAGCAGGTTTTCATTCATTGCTTTGCAGCAAAGTACTTCTGCTCTCTTACGTGTGTCATTCAGCGACAGCATGGCGTCGTAAATATTGAAAAATCAAACACAAAGGAGTTGCTGGGTAAAGCAGTGATGGAACGCAACAAAGCACTCTGACTTAAGTTTGTACATTCGTACAACGCCGAGGTATTTTGAACTTTGCATTCATATTTCCATTTGATGCAACTTTATACTTCTGCTCTACTTGTGCTTCGATTGGCGGCTCAATGCATCGTCTCAGGCAGGTTCTACTGACATCATGAAAAGTTGATTTTTTTTTAAAGATGTGCGGGGAGGCTGTTGCTCAGGGGGAGAGCCAGCGTCCCTGGTCTGCATGTCGAAGCGTCCTACACCACAATCATCATATATATCAGTATGCTGACAGCAACTACTGCACAATGAGTACCTCTACTTTTGATACTTTAATTGCATTATGCTGATGATACTCACATATTTAAAATTAAGTGAGGTTTTGCATGCAGTAGGGCAACAGCTAACAATTTCTCGATTAGTTGTTTGGTCGTTAAAGTCTTCTTTTCTCTGTGACCCAAACATAGTCAGTTTATTGGCATGGAAGAGTAAAGAAACCAGAAAATATTCACATTTAAGAATCTCCAATCAGAGAATTTTGACTTTTTCCTTCTTAAAGTTGGAGATTAATGTAATAGTTAAGAACTGGTTGCAGCTCTTTTACTTTTACTCGTAGGGGAGATTTTTTCGCATCGTAGTTCTTTTACTCCGGTAAAGGATCCAAATACTTCTTCCACCAATGGCGCAATGTGATTACACTCACACAAATTAGCACTGGGGACAAACTCATTGCACATTTAAAGACTGTTCTCTCTCAAAAGGGAAATAACAGTCCCAACATAGTGTATCTGGGGACGCTGCGTGGCGCCCCATACAGCTTCGCCTTCAAAGCCTCCACAAAGGGATTTTTATAGAAAGAAGTCTATAGCCATAACACTTTGAAATGCGAAATGAAAGCTCAGACAGATCACTGCGCTGATTTTCTCTTTATGTCTCTGCCTGTTAAGTTCCCAGCAATATACCGAGAAAATCCATCAGTAAATTAACTCAAATGTCACGGACACTGTAAAATGAGAGCGGTCTAGACAGAATTAGCGCTTTTCGGTTCTGACAGAAGCCGAAGTGAGCCGGAGAGGGGCCGGAGACGCCGAGGGGATGAAAAGGGGAGGCCGGCCTCCTCTCATGCTGCAAAAGCGACTGCTGTGTTTTCCTCTGTCTTCTGTCAGTCAGACGATGGAGCAGTGAGCCTGTGTGAGCTGCCTCCATCAAAGTGCGCTTCTTGCCTTGGGCTACTGGTGTGTACCACTCTGTGATTTGGTCTTTATATCAGCCTTGCCGAAGCCGACACACACACACACACACACACACACATACCCCCATCAGTGTTGTTAAGATCCATCTGGGTCCCCTGATCAAAGGAGAGTGAAGCACGGGGGCCTTGGAGGACATCTCTGATTACTACCGCCCGAGGCAAGCCACGTCATCTACATCAGCCGTATCCCACCACCATCATCATCATCCCCACCGCCATCATCGCAACGCCGCAATCAATACGCCACCGCGAGGCCCCCGCGGGAGCCGCCGCCGTCCTCGCCTGGACACGCGTGATATATATGCTCAGCACACAGGCCTGGATGAATCATACGAAGGCATGTGCAGCGCCGTACACCACTCAGGTTGAAGTCAAGTGGATAAATGTGTTCTTAGTCACTGTTGTTTACCGCTGTTGGGTTTATGTTTTGCTGGTAAAGTGTCCCCTTCGCAAGGTCGGTGCACTCAATTAACCAAACATGAGGGGAAATGTTTTACCTTACTGCATGCAGTCTGATGGACGACCTCCACATAAACGCAGGAAGTGAAATCCAATAGCTAGAATGACTGTTGGCGATGGCGTTTGTGCAAGCCACACATGTATTTAGAAACTTTACTTTTCTTTAGGCTAAATTTTTGTTGCGACAACGCTGTGCTTATGGTTTTGTGAGGTTTAGGCACAAAAACACCTGATTAGGTTTAGGGAAAGATCATTTATTGGCTTTAAATTACTGCTTTTGGTTTTGCCGCTTCAACCTTTCTCGATATTTGCTGCAGTGACGTCACCGTCAAATAATTAGGGTCTGAGAGGACCGAAATTTCATTTGTGTTATATGTTGTACATATGGCATATTTGACAATAAAGCTAACCTTGAACCGTGCGCATGGAAACATTTATAATAACTGTAAGCAGGCTTGCTGATCCTTCATCATTTAATCATCTCACCATCTGAATAAAGCGCCCGTTAAATATCACTGCCCCTTTGCCTTTAGACCAGGATTTTGTCGGTCAAAGGTTGCAGTCACTCTCTGCCTCAAGACAGCTATGCGCCAGACCACGCCTCGTTTTAAGACTTAAACACCCAGATGACCTCAGGTACATTTGCTATTTGTGCAGTGTGGGCGCTTGGCATGGAAATGACAACTGTATCGGTCTGAAGCTAGCAATGCATCGAGCCGAAGATGTGTTAAAAGGTGTGACATTTTAATGCGAACGTGTATTTTATGTTTACATCTAATTCAGATCACTTCGTGTGGATTTGTCATCGCGCTGACATTTAAGCGTCTCCGTCTGTTGTTCCTCACCTTTTCTTCCTTTTGTTCTCAGATCGGTGTTATAAAAAGAAAAAAGAAAGCTACATTAACTCAACGTAAAGAACAAGAACATTTCCACTTTGTGCTTCTTCTGCATTCACGATGGAAACAATCAGCACAACACGTCCACCCTGAACACCTGTTCACACTCGTGTGTTTTCAGGATGTTTTCCCAGAGATCTCTATCCACACGGATTTCTTTTCCAGCTGGCAATCAGCAAAACAGTGTCCATCACAGTCAGCCAGGGTAAGGTTCAGCAGGTTTAGTGTGAACACGGACACACAAACAGACACATTTGAAGAAACATAATGTACATATGCAGCCAGAAAGAGACGAAGGATAAAGCCACGAGGAGCAGGATTTGTGGAGCAACGTTACTATGCTTTACCGCGTCCCTTTTTCTTCCTAGCTTATTTCAAGCCGGAGTGCAGAGCAGTATTCATGCATGCCGACTCAACTACACCACTAACATTTTCTTTTTCACGGCCAATATTGCCACATCTCTACTTTTCAGCTAAATTGCCATCTCACTTCCTGTCCCCTCCATCTTCTCCCACTTCCTCGCCTACTCTGTCCTCGCTTCAGTGCCAACGCATCGGATTTACCGGGACGATCCAAAGAAGTACATTGTGCACGCACGCTCGCGATCACGGGGGGCATTTGGAAACACATGTACATGTTCAGATACACCGAGGCTGTGAATAATTAATGAGGAGACGTGTTTTCGAGAGCAAGACGAAAAAATCTGAAGCCCTGTGAGCGGCCCCAGGTGAAAATAAACATTTTGTGTAGACATTGTGTCGTGCCACTTCCTTCAAGAATTCACAGTGGTCCTCGTACTCCTCACTTTATTTTCCAACCTGTCTCCATGCAAGAGGACCTATATTTTTACTTTTCATATAAGACAGCATATAGAACAAATTCTGCCTGTGTTTTAACACATTTTTAAACTATCCTTTATGTGAGGATAAAGATAGCCCAGGGCTATCATCATCAAAATTAAGAAGGTCTATCCACTGAGGAGCATGAACAAACTCAGTAACTATTAATGTACCTGTCTAATGTCTTAGGTGACATTTTGGCCTGTCGTTGGGTATCCACAATGCAGAAGACGTTACGGATCTGTAGAGCATGAATGTGTCATGTAAATGTCATTTTTACTTCAAATTTGGTCTGACGGTGGCATCGGAAGAATAGTGAGGAGTTGACAGAACATCGTGAAATCATGAATGAAAGGTCAGTGGTGTCACTGTGAATATAGAATATGAATTTCATGGAATATCTGCAGCGAAACAAGTCAGAAACAAGAAGTCAAAGGGGGTGCACACATTCATACCGGAGAGGACATCTCCTGACGCTCATTAATGCAGCATTAAATCACGATGGAGCAGTGTTTGGACACACCGCTAATGTATATTGTACTTTCTATGATTAATTTTTTTCCTCGAGCTGAGAAAAGCTATTTAAAAATGCGTGACATCATCAAGTCTATGGGCAGAGTGGGAACTCACGGGCGAGGCCAGTGGGGGAAGCTCTAATGCGCTTATTCAGCGGGTTGCGTAACCAGGAGGTAAACCCAGAAGCCAGGAAGCTCTTTCTGCCCTATGTGCCAATGAGCAATTCTTAGTGGACTGAACAGATGCCGCCTTTGCATTCACAATCTAGTTATTTTCAAAGGAGACATATTCCACTCATTTTTGGGTTCATCATTTTATTTTGTGTTAATTCTGAAAAAAACAGAGCAGCTGTGCTAAATAAAATTTTGCTCGCCACGTGGTGACATAGTGTGATGTCACTAAGTTACGGGATTAACGGCAGGACTACTGATGAGGCGTTTCAGGAGCAGTGAGGAGAATCTGTCGGTGCAGACTTTGACCTTTTTAACATTCAAGATCTTTAACATGGAGCCAAATAGGTCCCCTTTAAAATCTATTGGACAGACACGTCATCATCCATTGCTGTTAATTAAAAAAATACCAAAATAAAAATAAAAAGTCACATTCAAGCAGTATGAGCAAATAAAACACATTTTATTTGTACTTTATTTATTTACTTTTATTATATATATACACTGTACATGTGTATGTGCTTGTTTAGTTTGTTTGTTTGCCTTTCCATGGTTTTATTTTGATAGTATAGTTGAAGATAACCAGGAAACGGGATTAGAGACAGGGTGGATGACAAGAGGCAACAGGTCTGGTTTGACCCCGGGGTCGCTGCGACAAGGACACAGCCTCCATGCATCTACCAACCCAACTCCAGCGAGCCCCTATTTTTTTAAATTTCAGTTAAATTTAATTACACTGTTTCAACTGTGCATTGAGCACAACACGGAAACACACAGAGGCAATTTATTTTATTGGCAAATATCCGTCAAAACTCTGAGACTGACAAAGTATCCCCTTCGCAATGATCCCCTTTCAAAACAAATTACAGAGCTTGAAAGATGAGTGACAGCAGCTGGAGTACTTAAACATGAATCAACGGTTTTCCCTCCGAACCGCCCCGTGTGTGTGTGCGCGGCCGTGTTTGTCTGTGTGCCTTCCAGAACGTCGACCCGGGCCCTCTTCTGTCGTTTCAGTTTCAACCGTGGGTTCGATAACCTCGCACACCGAGCGTATCAATTGATCCGCTGTATTGATCGGCGGTCAGGACACGCCAGCAACACAATGAATTATTCACTTATTCTATATTTTTTCTTACACATCCTTGACCATGCTTGAATTACGTGAACTGTTTCATCCTGAAGCCATCGATCGCATGTTTGCGGAGGGAGAAAAAGGGGCGTTTGTCCGCGTGCGTGTCCTTGGATAATATACATCACGCCTGTGTGCCTAATTGCGTGCGTGAGCGCGGCGGTCTCGCGAGGCTCATCAGCGCTCACTCTGTCAACTTGTCTCTCACTCCCAAATCCTTTAGTATCTCTCGAGTGAGCGCTGATTTATCTCACTCGCGCACGCCTCCATTAAAAGCGGAAGCCAAATAATTACTTAAGGTTAAACGGGCGCTTGAGCAGCACATAAAGCTCTCGTTTGTCCCCCCGCGTCACTCATTAATTCATTTGCATTCCCTTTTTGTTAACTCGTGTCCTCTGCCGGGGGACTGGCCGGGGCTGGCGGAGGAGATCAGAAAGGCTTCGAGCTCTGAAGATGAAAGTTAATGATTGATGATATATTGACTCCAAGTCCGATACGTCCTGCTGGGAGGACACATTGAGGCGCGGTGTGAAATACACGTTTTTTTGATCCGGGAGCAGGAGCCTGCTGGTAAAAAAGGGAGGAGCTGCATTTGTCATTTTTTTTTCCAAAGAGTTCTTCTCGTGGCAACGAAAGCGAATCGGCTCGGCTCTCTGTGAGTGATGCATCCTCGTCCAAGTGAGCGGAACAAACACATTTAAAAGCATGCGAACGCCTACACCCGCGCGCCTACTTGACCCGTTTGCTCACACCTGAGAGAGCCCGGCGCGTTGAGATCATTTTCCCTTTCCAATCCGCGGAGTTTTATGAGGCCGCACGCTCAATTAAGCCGCGTACCCAGTTAGCCTGTTTAGCCTCACCTCTCCCTCGGGAGAGTGAGAGCTCGCCCGCGTGAGCCTGCCGTTATATAAAATATGTACTTACTGTTATGAGAAGTTATGCGCTGTGGTTTACGATAAACAGTACGTGATGCCGGAATGAGTTTTAAGTAAGAGCGTGGAGGTCACTGTGGATGACACACGCACGCACACACACATACACCATCACTGCAGCAATTATGTTTCTTTTACAATTCGCCTTCTCGCCCCTCCTTTTGAGTTACGAGAGAAAGGACAGGGGTCTCGTGGCTGCTCTCTGAGGCCGCAGCCACACTGTCACCAGGGTCATTCTCAGTGAGTAATTACATTAGATCCAGGCCCTCAACCCCGGGCGCTGAAAATCCACGCCCTCTTATACATCCCTCTCCCACGCAGGCCACGAAGGGGATTAGGGGCTCGGGGTCCAGGGTTCGGCCTGCCACAGCAGAGCAGGGCAAGGGCTGCAGTCTCCTCTACAGGGAGGGGAATTAGTTTGGGGCGGACGGAAGGAGGAGGAGGAGCATAGAAATCCCACATAAAGTCAGTGGACACGGAGGACGGAGAGAGAATTAGCGTGCGGGGACGAGGAAGGAGGGGAGCGATCGGATGTGAGCTTTAATGAGGTGCTCGGCTGAGCAGCGCACAGAGCGCTGTAGGTCGTTGGTTTCCTGGCGCGAGGGACAAAACATCTACCGCAAATAAAAAGTGCTGCTCTGAAATGATTACATTTTTAATTTTTAGCACTGCTCACGAGGGGCTAGCTAAAAAATCTGCACGAATCATCAACTCTTTTTAATATTACATTTGAATAATATGAGTTATAAAAAAATCTCATTACTTCCGTACCAAAAGTCCCCACTGACTGATAACAAACATTTCCATCTGCTGGACCTTGCGATTTTATTTTGATAAAGTAATTGGGCATTTAAAAATACATATGCACAGATATTTCCGCAATCAAAATCATGATGATCCTCTTTGGTTCAATTCTCAATTCTCTGGTTTTATCCCAGGATAAAAAGTTGGCAATTAACGTTTCTTTTCTTTACCATTTTTGGCATTTGTAAAATATGTTTCCTATGATGCTCACATTACATACTCCTGACTGCC
Organism: Lagodon rhomboides; assembly: GCA_039737535.1. Lineage (NCBI taxonomy): Eukaryota > Metazoa > Chordata > Actinopteri > Spariformes > Sparidae > Lagodon > Lagodon rhomboides. Next base: position 19,542,397 of record CM077799.1, on the reverse strand, counting down.
AACCCAGTGACTACAGTTTGAGACTAGATTTCAACATTTGTAAGTGTGAAACCACTGGATTGTTTTAAGGAGACCTCGGGACACTTTGTGGTGACGAAAACAGATTTTTTTATGAGACCTCAAGACATTTCCAGCCGTGTTTGAAGTGATCACAATGGGTAATTTAAACCAAACTGATCTTTTCCCCAGTCCGACCAAGCAGTTTATGTTATATTCTGATTCTGTATTCTGTATTGTCAGATTTTCATGGTGTTGCTACATATCAAATATTTTTTTTATAATAATAATTTTTTCTACTGCAAACTTTGAACTGCTTTAAAAACCACAATAAGGATTATCTTCAAGAGCTGACAGTACATTATCTTATCATTTCTTTTACTCCTTACTTTTTTTTTAAGAGAAAGAATCATGAAAAAAACTAGGCTACAGCTCCAACACGAGAAAGGGACCGAAATGTTTTTTTTAATTAATTTTTTTATAAATATTCATGAAACAACAATGGTGACCTATAAAAGAGAAAGAAAGACAGAGGGTGAGGAAGATAGACGGAAAGGACAATGAATACAGCAAGTTGTATTTGACCAAAAGCACACATGCTAGCAGGTTAGCTCAGGCTGGTTGGCTAACTAACATCTTAGAGGTGCAATATGTAGGAATGTTTGTTGGAAACATTCAAAAATGTATCAACAGAATGTAAAATATATCATGTTGAAAGGATATCTCCCGAAGTTAGCATGCTAATCAGCTAGCCCCAGCCTGTCCTGGTGTAAAGCTCATGTGCTAGCGATGTAAGCACCTACACTTCCCTGGTGCTTCGAACCACTAGCTATTTTGCTACCGGAGCTAACTGGATAATGGTAGCTTATTTTAAGCAGCATTTACTGCTTGTTTGCTGCATACAAATAATCACAAACATGACAGTCCAACGTTATCATGGTCGGGTAAGGTAATAAGCAAAGCTAGTCATCAGCTTTTCACTTTCAAAGGAAAATAACCAAAGCAATTACAGAACAAACGATCAAAGCAATCTTAAAGCAATAATGATTGCAGATTTTGACCCACAGAAGCATTTCAATGTAGGCAATAATTAAGCAATTACATCAGGTTTACCAACATCATCATCATTATGATTATGATCACGATCTTAGGCATCGCCACGCTCTTCTTTTATATCCATCAGGCACACATACATCCAGCTTATCTGAAAGTCTCAACACCCATTTAAAATGTTTGAGCTGAGAAGCCTGTGAGCCTCTATTTGTTTAGTAATTTCATGACTGGCTAACCTTCCGTCTCTGGGGCACATCTGTGACTCAGTTATAGCCCTCTGTATGTGTGTACGTGTGAGCATTTGCACTTTAAAACAACATCACCTTAATGTATACCCGTTTTTTTCCACACACTTTTTTTTCGTGTCTTATCTCCTCAGCCAGAGCTATATACAAAATGTTTCTGACTCATTGGCCACATGTACGCAGACTCGTATTCACCCAAAGAGCAAGAATGTTTTCTCACTTTGAGGTTGTCCGGTCTTTGCAAGCGGTCTTTGTAGTCGTATAAAACCAAAACCCCTCTGAAGCCGTTATAATGGACAAGGATTTTTTTCTGCTCTGATATACTGACAGATCATGTCGGCTTACCTGACTCACAAATGCGAAAACACCAAACATTGTAAAGCATGAAAAGCATTTGCATTTGTCACAGTAGACTTAGCAGTGGTGACGCCTCCAGGCGAAGTGAAGAAAGTCTTTTTCCAACTGGCATGTTGTTGGATTCTTAAAATGTGTCATAAAGCGCCGTGTTAGGCTTATTTGCATTTCTATTGCATTCTGTATTGCATTTCCACAGCAAGAGGTTGTCCTGGGTTACAAGGACCAAAGCCAGAGGGTCCTCGACCTCAGTTGATCTGTGATGGCATGAATTCAATGTGCTGTCATTAAAGCGGTGTCATTGCTATGTTTAACTTTCAGTAGTTCTGCAGCTTCAGTGGCTCGTCCAGTTGCTTTACAGCTAAAGGCACATTGATAAAAGTCACCAAGGTCAGAAACAGACTTGACTCTGTGTTTAGCAAAAACTGATAATGGTGGATGGAGCCAAGTGTTAAAGTAGAAAGCAACATTAGCCACAAAAAGGGTGCATGCCCTGCAATAATGCAGTGGTTTATAGAGTGTAGGGGCAGTACATCCAAGTTTAAGAAGGCCTAGCCAAGCAGGAAGGGAAAAATTCATTACAACATCCAAGACAGACAACTGAGTACAGACAGCTAACTTATGAATAGTTTATTTTCAGTCAAAGAGATATCAAAATACAATTTTATACCAATGAGATTAGCTGCAAAGACTTTTCCATAATCCATCATGGACGTCACAGACGCAGTCGTCTGGAGGACTTTGCGTGGGACTCGTGAGGTGCGTGCTTCTGTTTGGATTTACTTTTTTAGTAATTCCATTTAGCCTCAAGGGCTTTTGTAAATCAAATGAGAAGAGACACCCTGAACATTTGGTAAAATCTGAGAAGGAGAACCAAGAATAATTTTCATTCCATCTAATGGATAGTCCTCGGTTTTTCGTTTCGAGTACAGAAAGTTTAGGTTAAATTATCAATAGGCAACAGGTGTCAAGCAACTTTGCACAGCCACAATGCACGGGAGTGTTCCCCAATTCAACATTCCGTTAACGCCAACATATCCTCATACCAAAACTGAATAGGTTGTGAATCCCGAAACAATATCTATCACCGTTCCCAAAATGTACCGAACCTTTGCCATACGCTTGCAGCTTGTTTAGGTTTAAGGAAGAACAACTTGGTTATGTTTAAGCAGTAAAACTACTTGGTTAGGTTTAGGAAAACATTGTGGGTTGGGTTTAATAAGTCCAATACTTATGTAGCTTATTACTGGACTTCTGGTGTCACACTGGACCAGAACAGCACTCTCCTGGACGAAAGTCCTGTGCTTGTTTCACCAACCATTCATCCCCAACCTCATCCCAGTACAGACTCATTGCTCGTTTTACTACTTCAGCTGATGTCCTCCTTTGCTGCCATAATAATTACTACAACCGCCTAACTGCCTAACAATAAATGTCAATATGGATAAGCTGCTTCCACAGACAGGCTGGTTAGTACACATTAAACCGACCACTGTGTTCGGATCAAATAGTCCTGTACTTAGAGCCTGGGAACATAGGACCTTGGGAACATAGGATTGTGGGAACCCTGGAAAAGCACATATGAATACAGGAGGAATGTAGGACGCTTTGTCATGTTCCCATTATTTGCCAAATGAATATTATGCATGGGAACATAAAAACGCCTCAGGAATTATGACTTATATAATCACTGTACAGTTCAATCAAACAGACCCAATGACGATGCTCATACCAGGGAAAATACATGAAGAGAGGCATCAGATGACCTGCCTGTTTTGCAGTTATGTCCAGTTTGATTTAAATCACAGTGCAGCAAGCTACAGGTATTCTCATAGCAGCTATGTGGGGAATGTGATCGCTGTACAGCAAATATTGTAGAAATACCAAAAATAATTCCAATCGCTCAAAAAGTCAAGATTGTTGATCTTTCAGGCATTTATTCAAGTGCTATTAAAGCTCTGGAACCTAATGTCAAACCACAGCCGGTCTTGTAGATGTTTGGCCTGATTCTGAGAATCCATCTACAGAGATAAAAACATGTGTGTATTTGCAGACCTGCGCATAATTCCATCCTGAAAACACAACAAACTTCTAAGATGTCAACATGTCATCCTTGTACATAGAGCATGACCAATATAATGGTTGGCTTATATTATTGGCCAACCGGTAGATAGAGCCTGACCAATATAACGGTTGGCTGATATCATTGGCAAGTATTGTCCTATCATACATATATGGGTATCAGTGTATATGTTTGGGATAATTTCCAGTGAAGTGTACTGTTTCAGGGAACTGATGTCTTTCTGGACAATAAGGTTCATTGTTAAACTGTAAAATATTCCACCTCCATTACATTCATCTGTCACAAGCGTTTGATAACCTCATTTGGGAGATCATTGTAAAAAAAATCTACCAATAAATCAATATAGGTAATTGGTCGGGCTGCCCTTGTAGCATGCTAGACATGCACATGTACAGACTCATGTGATCAGTGCCTCTACCTGGCTCTAGCTGTAACAAACTGGTCCAGTCATGTTTCTACCAGCTAAGATCCATTTCAAGAATCAAACGCATGCTCTCACCCCCTGACCTGGAAAAAGTCATTCGTGCATTCATCTTTTCCAGACTGGATTACTGCAACTCCCTTCTCTCCGGTATCAATCAGAAATCACTCTCTCGCCTCCAACTGCTACAGAATTCAGCAGCGAGGCTTCTAACTGGTTTTAACAGACGACATCACATGACCCCAGTCCTAGCTTCCAGTCATTGGCTCCCCGTCCGTTTTAGAATTGACTTTAAGATTTTACTGGTCACTTTTCAAGCACTCTTGCGTCTGGCCCCGACCTATATAACAGACATGTTAATTCCTTACAAGCCAGCTCGCAGCCTTGGATCCTCAGGCGGGGCCCTTCTAACTGTTCCAAAGTCGAGGCTAAACACTAAAGGTGATCATGCCTTCACCATTAGAGCCCCTCGGCTTTGGAACACCCTGCCTGAGGAGATAAGGCTCGCAGGATCGGTAACTTCTTTTAAATCACTTCTTGAAACCCATTTTTATAGACTTGCCTTTATGCAATGTTGTCCTTTTGCTTTTGCTCCTACCGTTTGAGTTAATTACATTAATTCATTTGTTTTGTTTATTTCACCTATTAGATTTATTCCGTCTCTTTTTTTTTTGCTTATTGTATTCATCTTTATCATTATTTATGTTTTTCAGTTATTTGTTTCTAATTGTTTAGCTGTAAATGCCATTTATTTTTGTTTGTCCAATTTAACACTAATATGTATGTTTTACTTCCTTCTATGTTTTGTCAAAGCACTTTTGTAAACTGTGTTTTTAAAAAGTGCTATATAAATAAAGTTTATTATTATCATCATGCATGTCCAAACTGTTTCCTTAAATGACCATGAAAGATGGCTGCACTGACACAGAGAATTATCCACTATTGTGCCTTTCACAGACACACGATGACTCATACGTCTCCGCCATCATTTCACCACTCTCTATTCTTCAAACCGGTGGAAAACGCTACCCATGGGTCGAGTTACATCCACCTTGTTCGAGATGTTAGAGTGAACTAAACCGAAGTCGAAGCTGGAAGTAGTTTCAGCCCCCCATCTGAACTCTCCTCTTCAAATCTTGTCTGTATGACAGTTATACACTCTGGCAGTGTTGGCTGGTGGCCCAACGAGTCGTGCCTCGAGGTGGGGTTCCCATCCCGGGGAGAGGCACGGACTCGGGGCGCGTGGTAGGTAGTCGGCTGGAAGGCTGTCGACGCGGGAAGTCCTCCCTCTGTTAGTTCTTGTTAATCCACAGTTCACTGACAGGTGTTAGCAGCAGCGTCTCGGTTTCACTCTGCAGCATTCTACAAATTCACCAAATGACTTCACACCGTCCTCCCCCCCTTCCTCCTCCCAGCGCTGAAACACTGACACACGCACGCCTGCACACCTGCCTCCCTCTTATCGCCGCCAAACCTTGGCTCGCTCTCCTCTGCTGTTTATTTGAGTGGCAGGGATTTTTTTTCGATTCTGCAGTTTGAAACGCTGACATATGAGTCACTCGGCTCCCCCCAAAAGACAAACAAGAGCCTTTGTCTCTCGCTTCACATCAATCCAAGGCCTCCAGTCTTCACCAAATGTCTTTTTAATGAAAACTGCTGCGTCTCATCACTCAGTGAGTATCTAATGGCTGCTGTATCGCTGCAGGTACCAGAGAGAGGTAGGGATATCTGGCACAGGAAGGCAGAACCTGGGACCAAGAACACCGCACACGCGCACACGTATACGTACATGCGTGCACACACTCTCGCTGCACGCCCACAAACACTTTACATTTCAGCCTCGCTGAGTATCTGGCGAATCCAGAAGTGCATGCAATTAGTCTGGCTTCTCTTGCTCCCATGACGAGCAGGAAGAGTGCGGGTTGTTAGAGCAAGATATTTCTGAGTTCGTTTAATCATCAGAGACTGTGAGGCGTGGAGAAAAACAAGGGAACGGGAACAAAGCAGTTTCCAATAAAATGGAGTGGCTAATGAGGACTAAGTCTTAAAAATCAGACTACAAAAATGAGAGTATAACCATATATATGCACATAATCATGCGTGGCAGGTGAAAACCGCATCAGCGATGACTTGATTGCATTGTATATGCCAAATCAAGGCACAAAGGGTAAAATCACACATCTTACTTCACATTCACTTCCCCACCCTCGCTTTCCCTCCCCGTCATCTCCTTTTCCTCCCATCTCCCCTTCCGCTCACTGTCTTTCCTCGCCTCACCTCACCTGCCCCTCCCCTCCCTTTGCTCGACTCTCCTCACCGAGTGGAGGATTTGCTTGCTGATCCTGATCCCACACACAAAAGGAGGGTGGATAATCAGCTTCCTCTCTCATCCGGCCTGAATCGGTCCTCTTCAGAATTCCCACGCGATGCCATGCCTTCCGAAAGCGGACTGTTACCCATTATCCCTCATCTACTCAGCCACTCATCCCTAATCTTTGGCTCTCTTATCCCCGCTCCTTTCGGGTTCTGCGCTTCCGCGTCCAGCAGGATGGACACGATTCAGTTTGAGATGAGGTTACCGTTCGGAGCTTGCATAGATGACCAAAGACACATCCAAACAATGTAGCACTGTATTTTTCAGTCGACTTTAGATAGTCAGCCGGTAGCTAGTTTTGTTGCAGCTTTGCCATAAATCAGCCTTAATTAGAGTGATGCTGGGTGAACTGTGTCCAATATCCACATTTTTATTCACACTGGAAAAGTAATAAAATACTCAAAAAGTGTGCTGATGTTGGACCATTGTCTCATAATACAATACACAGAAAATTAAGTTCCGATGAAAAAGCTGGAATAAATTCAAAGTAATTGTGTTTCGAGGTGAAACAGCTCCAGGAACACATAAAAAATGATCATTAAATATTATGAGAAACATTTTTTCTTTGTCTTTGTGAAATGTGTTTGGTATTCAAAAGCTGCAGTTTGAACGTTGTGTGTTCTCTTCTTTACAAAACAGTAACACAGAAACAGTGTAGTATGACGATCAGTATGCAGTGCATTGCCATTTGTACGTTATAATCTACAGCCACGCTAGTGCCACAGGTGTGCACGGATGTGGCTGTGCCTTATTATTGTTTCTAATTATTCCTCTCACTATTGAAAGTAAATTAAAAAAACAGACTATAGAGAGAATAGAGACACTTCACGTCAGATGTAATGAATGTGCTGCCTTTGCACTTATGTCTTTTATTGTGAAGATTTCCAAAATGTCTCTTTGGACCAGGTTTCAAGAGGCCACGCATCGCAAAAGAGAAACGGATAACTGCGGTTAATAGACCAGCCATCACCGCGGGAGCAGGACTTTCTAACCCGACCACTCCACCTAAAGCCCCTGGTCACGATGCTGCTGTAAACTTTACTGATCTAGCAGCAATAGATGGACGTGCAGGTGTTTTTTAACGAGTAGACTATTGCAGTCGACACAACTCAAGGTTTGACTTTGCTGCAGCAGTTGTGATAGACTGTTATTGAGGAACTTACTGCAGCATCGAATGAAGAAACAAAGCTGCAGCTCGCCTCCGCCACATCACTTCTTGACGCTATCACATGTTGCCAAGCGACAGTAATGAAAACCAGTCCCTTCAATCAGTGCAATGTATAAAAATGCAATGATATCATTTTTTCTTTTGGTTTTTGCAGGCCCAACTAAACTAATATTGCTTGCCTACGCTACATTGCTAGCAACTCTGTGAGACCGAACTTGCGTGCTGCATTACTTCAAGCTAACTGCTAACTTCAGCATGCTTACATGCTCACAATGACAATGCTAACATGCTGATGTTTAGCAGTGGCTGTTATAGTGATCACCTTGGTCACCGTTTAAGTTTAGCATGTTAGCATGCTAACATTTGATAATTAGCACACAGTGCAGCTGAGGCTAATGGGATTGTTATTAGCTCTACAACAAGAGAATCTCATGATGCCGCTGGATGTAAAGCCAGTAGATCAACAGTCATTACTATCCACTGTCTAGAAACCTGGAACATCTGTAACCTACCTAATTTTGTGCCACTACATCCAGTCGATGTCTGGATATTTCACTGGATACTTGACCTCCTGGTGTTAGTATGCTCTATCCTCTGGAGAACATGAATATCCGTACGAAATGTAATAGAAAAGCCACCCAGCAGTGATGTTTCAGATCCCTTGTTTTAAGCCTCGCCGCTAGCACAGCTCGAAACACAGAGCCATTGTCTTCTTCATAAATCCCTTTTGCAGAACATCAACCTGTTTAGTTGATTGTAAACACCTCAACTTTCCTTTGTGTAGGCTCGTGTGAGAATGAATCTGGCTGTTTGTTTCATCCCAAAGCGCAGTATGTTTTAGAGGGTTTGTTGACATCATGAAATCCCCTTCAAGTTACGCTTCAATGATGACAAATGATGCGCTGTTACAGCAAACGAAATGAAGATGGAAGATGAAAGTTGGAGCTCAGACAGGAAACGACAGATCCCGCTGCCATTTAGCTGCATGACAACACATGAACTATGGCCATTAAATTAAAACAAATGTTCCCTTTCCTGAATTTGAAAGAATGCGAATATTGAACAAGGTTGTAATTGATTTATTCCCCAGAGTCGGGGAACTTCTGTGCAAACTGCTTTTGAAGCACAGGATTCCTGTGTATACTTTGTGCGTAGGCAACCAGCTCCCAGGAGTGCTGCCTCGTGTTCTTACTTTAAATGAGCTGTCTCTTCGACTTTTAAGTGAAACCTCCGACCTCCTACCAGTCTGCCGCTACAGTTCCTCCTATTGTCTGCTTCCCCGTCTTCATTTTCCTCCTCTTTCCACACCCAAAAAGGGAAACTGTTATCGATTACAATTCTGCTCACATCTCCTTTTCTGCTTGTGTGCTCCGCAGCTGCTTTTTATGCTTTTGTTGTTCCTTCTCCTCTACCTCACCCGCATTCAGCTATCAAAGAGCGAGGAAGGTACACGTTCCTTCTCGCTTGTTCATGCATTTTAGTGTAAACAGATGATGCAAACTTTGCGCTGCATACGAGAGAAGGCGAACCAATCAGGCGGAGCCGGATCTTGATGCCTTAGATGGCCGATGAGAGGATATCTATCGCAGCAACGTTGCATTACAACACGCTGGATTTGGAAGTCACAAAATGAAGCATAAAAGGCAGAATGAGAGAGAATGATGTAGCAGCAAGAGACGTGCATGGTGTGTGTGTGTGTGGAGCATTACTGATTCATACAGGCCTCTGATCCCTGGCTGTGTGAGAGTAAAGCCCCGCTCTCTCTCTTCTCCGACTTCACATTTCAAAACTCATCGCTGGGCTCTTGGTATTCCTCAGACCGAGCCCCAAGAAGAATCAACTATCCCATTCACCCATCAATGATTCACTGTCATGCCCATGGCTGGAATTTAACAACACACGGCCGCGGAAAGCTCGGACGTGTGTGTGTGTGCGTGTGTGTGTGTGTGCCTGCGCGCTACGGAGTAAGCCATTTGAAATTTGCCAATTCGAGAGACGGTCACCCCGTGGAAATGCCTCTGAACAAATCACTTTCAGACTGTGTGTAGCCTTTTGTTTTTTGAGCCGTTACACCACAAAGGAAGAAATTATTTTGATTGCATCCTGGCTGCGGCATGAAAAGAATAAAGGCATTCCGTCTGAGTGCTTTGAATAATTAAGGGCGGGAGTTTGATATTGACGCCAGACTGCAGGTAGATTTGATGTAGGTCCAGCTCTTACACAGACGTCCCGGAAAAAATCAAAGCCCTCTTTGACGTGCCTGTGCATGACAGACGTCCTTGATGAATCATAAGAGAAGGCTTGGATCAATACACCCCTATTGGTTGGCAGGCCACTCATGTGGGACACTCTTTTTGTCAGCCAGGGATGAAAAAAAAAAAAGACGCAACGTTTGATTGCATCATTCCTTTTCGTCTGACGTCCAGATCCCCTACGTGGTAATTAACGGGGAAAAAAAAAAAGGTGGCGCAGACAGACGAACAAACGCAGCTTCAAATCAGAAGGCCTCAAGCTTTTTTTTTTTTTTTTTTTACCAAGAGTCAGCTTTGATGGCTCTCACAGATGAAACGGCCGACTTCTTGAAAGCGAGGACAATTTTAGGAGTGAGTCCTGACTGGAATTTCTCATCAGGTGAGTCATGAATATGTCATTTTAAGAACAGGGTGCCTTAACATTGCCTTAGGCCAAGCAGCGGTTAGGATGACATCAAACCTGCCACTCCGCTGCTTTCCGTGTTCGTCTTCATCTCTGAGGTGCTCCTGTCGGCTGTGTAGGTCGAATGCCCAGTGGTTTTTAAGCCTACAAATGTTGTCTTGAACAGTGGTCGGTGGCTTGGCAGCCTTCTCGCCTGAAATCTGCTAAAAGTGGGTATTTGTCTTAAAAGCAATAAAGACTTGGAAAGTAAGAAAAGGGAAGGCGGAATCAGGAAAAACAGGAATGGAATTAACTGAGTTTAATCTCCTTCTTTTGGTTAAATTATCTATTTCATGTTGTGATAACAGGGGTGCTTATGATCTGGTCATGACTTGGGCAGTAAGAGAAGGAAAAACAGCAGAGGGGTAGAAATAACCTTTGTGGAGCTTGACGTTTAGTTAGGCCTGAATTTAATCTCCTGAAATTGGATTTTTATTTCAACTTCATCTCATCTTAACCCAAGACATGGGAGAGAAATAAGCTGTATTGAACTCACAGCTCCACAACAGCCTGACAGGCAAACAGATATGTCAGGTAGCAGGATGCAGGGTTATACTGAAGACGGATTTCTAGCGCGAGGCATCACCAAAGGCAGCCCGGCGAGCCTGGCCAACCCCCGTATTATTTTTAGTCTTGTAATGTTTCAGCACTGAAGCGTCTTTGTGCGAAAGCCCTTCTCACATCTGTCCTAGCTGACGCGCACGTCAGCCTCGGCGCTCGGCCACATAATCTCACGGGACTCCTATCACACAGGTGCCGTTATTTATTTATCAGATGCTCGACACGTTCGCTGCCCCCAGCGAACGCCGTCTAACTATCTGTCACTACAAGCTAACAGAGCTTTGCGGCAAGTGTCCCCGGCCCCCAAACATCCCCTCCATCAAGGCCCTCCAGCCCTGTTTCTAGGCTCCTACGGTCTGGCCCGCGAGTCTGTGTGATCTTCACTGCAGGCATTACTCACTCCACAGTTCTCCAGAGCTGACAGGTGTGTGATAAAAATGTCCTCGAAGGCAGCGCTGCCCTCAGCTCTGAGTCAAAGAGACGTCCTTTTCCTGAGAAAGCGCCGGACGTCGGTTTTCTGCTCTGCTCTCTCCCTCGCTCTCTCTTTCTCGCCTATTTAATATGAACAGACAGAGGGATAGAGATGACTCCGGGAGCCGAAAAAAACCCGTGAAACTGAAGAGTGAGTGGGCCTAAGCCCTGGGGCAGAGACAAATCACCTGAGGCAGAGTACAATTCTACTTTGTACTTGGAGAGGTTTTTTCCCCTTCAATGTCTATTTTAGTCATGAATAGGTATGAGCGGAAAATGAGGTATTTCCTTTAATTAGAAACCCTAGGTACACGAGAATGTGATCTTTTTGTTCTTTGCCTAATTAGGCTGCATGTATCTAGAAATATGCATTGTGTTCTTACCTGAGTGTAAGTTCGGGCCACCCTTAAGGGGTTGACCTACTAAAAAGTTGCAGGGATAGCGCGCGCGTGTGTGTGCAAACTTTACGTGGCCATTCAAAGTGAGCAGTGGGTGTGTGTTGTGACAAGAAAGTCACGACACCGCCTGTGAAATGGCAAGCAAAGGAAGAAAATGTCAATTCCCAATGTGGAAAACCACGTAATGACTCTCTCTGAGGAAAAGGGTAACACACACACACACACACACATCTATGGACACACTCTTGGTTTTTACTCTTGCTATACCTTCATCTGCCCCTCAGCAGACAGCAGGTCTTTGGGGAGTCCTGACAAGAAGTGTGAATTTCTACGTGTGTGTGTGTGTGTGTGCGTGCGCGAGCGTGTTCTTTTTATCCTTCGACTCACCCGTCAAACTGAACCAGGTAGTTCTGGGAAGGTTAAGACAAGGAGATCTAGTTTCAGAGACAGACAGGAGAAACGAAAAGTGAGGCAGAGAGTTTTGTCAGGTTTTTGTTTTTTTCATGTTGTGTTAGCATTCTGACAAATGCTGGCGCTGACCTGAGCCTTTCCTCGCTTCTCAAAGCAACTCTCCTCTGCCCACAAACCGTCGGCGCTTCTGTCCGTCAGCATCGCAAGATTCCTCTCCTTCACAAGCGGCAGAAACATTCACGTATTTGCTGGCTCTAATTAAACAGTACTACAGCATATGTGAAAAAAGCAGTATAAAGCCTTTTAAGCTGCATCCAGTGATGTCACTTAGTTGTGCAGTGGCATTGTGGGTAATGTTGGTGCAAGATTTTGAAAAAGGTGAAAAAAGAACTAGTCCAAAGGGATAAATAAAGCGCGTGTCAGTTTCTTGGGATTGTAAAACAATCAGCCTGAAAGAATTAAAAATGACAGCGTTAGAACCGCTGCATGATTTTCTTTGCCACCCAACAACCTTCAAACAAACTTTCTCCTAACTTGACTCTTCTGTAGTCGCCGCCTTCGTAGGACAGTTTACACATAATCGTGTTACTAATGAGGTATTTGCATGTGTGTATTTGCATGACAGTAAGAAGGGATGACAGGAAAACATAGCGCAGTGTTTGTATTGACTCGTAGACGCGTGTCCTTGTATTCCACAGAAACCAAAGTCAAAGTGAAGCTGACAATAAGGCCCGATCCCATTTCCATTTTTTACCCCTACTCCTCGTCAAGTGTCCCCACCGATCAGAACAGAGTAACAAGGGAAGTGATCAAAACCTCCCCTATGAAGTCATCATTTGTCGTCGATGGTGTTTACGTAAAAAGACATGATTGGACATTTCCGATATGTCTGTATTAAGTAGCCCCAGCGAAGATTTAAGCAGCAAAACTAAAAGCCATATTATAAACTTGACAGAACGGAGGAAACTCTCCAGAGGAAATAGAGACCACTGGATAATTTCCAGCTCTTTGTGGCAACCCAAACATGTATTTAAAGCCAAAACATGATCTTTTCCTAACCCTAACCAAGTGGTTTTTGTGCACAAACCTAACCAGATCGTAAGCAGACATTGTCATGGCATAAAAATACAAAAGTGACCCTAAAGAAACGTAAACGCATCAGTTCCACTTCCAAATGAAATGTTCCCAAACAGGTCCAAACAGTAAGATAACTGTTTTTCCTCCCCTGCATTATTAAAATAAGAATCAGTGTGTGCACTGTTCAGTCTCTTCACATAGTGCTGCACTGAACTACAGAACAGTGTGTGAGAACAGGGCATGTTCTTTGAAGTTCCCATAGACCTGCTGTATCAGATGTACTGTAACTGTCAAACTCGTGTCTCTTGCGATGAGAGCAGAGAAGAAAGAACACCTTGATCTGTGACGCAGAGAAAATGTGAGTAACTAACATATAACCTTGATCAAATGTGATCTAATGTAGATAACTAGCATGTCATCTTGATGTGTGCAGTCAGTGCTGTGTCATCCCTCCCCATCACCCTGCCCTCCTCACCTTCTACCCTCTTCCTTTTTTTTTTTTTTCTGAATCATACATATTTCAAGGGTGGTGCTTTCGCCTGCCACAGAGCTGCAAACCTGAGGAGGGTCTGAGGGAAGTGAAGGAAGCCGTGGAGAGCCTCTGCTGTCAGAAGCAGCAGCTTCTCCTCCCACAGCAGAGATTGAGAAAAGGAGCTGCAGATAGACTGTTGCAACATTCACTGTGGCAAGGTTATCTTTGTGTGCTCGGGCAACGTGTGTGTGTGTGTGTGTGTGTGTGTGTGTGTGTGTGTGTGTGTGTCTAGCATGATATGAAATTGCACCCACAATGTCACTCAATGTGTCGAGCTGAAGAATTACCTGCAGGTTTGTTTTCATCTCCTCTTTAATTAGTTTATGGAGTTAAATAAAAACTCAGCAAAATTGCAAGATAAAACCTAATCATAAATGTATGAGATTGTGGATTGTGAAGAAAATTAATTCAGATTGTCTGTGTATTACAAAGCCATGCTTTATTCCTTAAAGCTTTCAGATAGCAATAATGTGTTTATATATATAGTTATATATAGTTATAACCATAACCCCCTGTACATATATACATATATATAAATAAACAAGCACAGGACATTCATTTAGGAGACTGCTGTTTGTGACCAGTGTGAAACCAGAAGTCAATGGTAAGTAACTTTTACTAAATTATTGAAATTAAATCATGTATTAAAAAGTAACATCAAACCCTAACCCTTAACCTTAAAGACTTATGTAACGTAGATTCAGAAGTCACTGTGATTTTAACTCAAACCACGATGTCTTGCTAAACCTAACCAAATAACTTTAGTGCCTTAACCTACCCAAGTAGTTTAAGTTTTGGAACCTAAACCTAATCAAGTAGTTTTAGTACCTAAACCTAACAAAGAAGTTTTGGAACCTTAACCTAACCAAGTAAGTTTTAGTACCTAAACCTAACAAAGTAGTTTTGGAACCTTAACCTAATCAAGTAGTTTTGGTACCTTAATCTAACAAAGTGGTTTTAGTACCTAAACCTAACAAAGAAGTTTTGAAGCCTAAACCTTACAAAGAAGTTTTGGAACCTTAACCTAATCAAGTAGTTTTGGTACCTTAACCTAACAAAAAAGTTTCAGTACCTTAACCTAACAAAGAAGTTTCAGTACCTTAACCTAACAAAGAAGTTTCAGTACCTTAACCTAACAAAGTAGTTTTGGAACCTTAATGTAATCAAGTAGTTTTGGAACCTTAACCTAATCAAGTAGTTTTGGAACCTTAACCTAACAAAGTAGTTTTGGTGACAAAACCAAAAAAATAAAATTGCGAGCTTATGATGAAGGTCCAGTGCGTCTGACGCTCATATGCTGCAATGGTCATGTTGTTTTGGGAACGGTGATATATGTCGTTTTTGGAGTCAGTGGCAGTCAACAAGGTTCTACTCTGTCGTTTAGGTATGAGGATGTGTGGAAAACTGGTGCAAACAGCTCGAGGCTGCCGGTTGTCACAGTGAGCCACCACGTCTCAGAATGCAATACTGTCGCAGAGAGCTGAATCTGACCTGACCAAAAGAACTGAAATCAAAGAGCTGGTTTTGATTTAGAGACAAAACTGACTTTTTCACAACTCATCTGCAGAGGAAACGAGCAAATGTAGCAACTGATGCCAAGTGAGCTCAGAGACATCAGGACACAAGATCCAGCAAATGAAATGGAAACTTCCTAGGCTGCCTAAAACGTAAGCTAAGTTCTAATTTGGAACGAAAACAAAGGAATACGTAAAAACCACTTTGAGCATGCACACTGCTCTGAAGAAAGCATGAGGTCTCTAAAATAAGGTTCTTTCTTTACTCAAGGCACCAAAAGCCTTGATGAAGATTGGACAGCATTTCTGTTGTCATTAATATCACTATTTCGCAAACAGTGGGTGGTGTGCATGGGTGTGTGACTGTGCTGCGGCGTGCGCGCGTATATCGATGTGCGGTTGATGGAACCCCCCAGAGTTTTAACGCGTACAACCGTTGACCGTGTCTGAGCTGCCTGATTCTGCTCATGTTAATTTAATGAGCGAGCGGCGTGCACACCAGGAGCTGGTCACAGTGTATCACGAAGCCAAATGAGACTTTGTAACAGGCTGTCTGAAGCAAAAGACTATCAAAATCAATAAGTGCTGCAAAGAGCCAAACAGAGTCGGTGCGCAAGGTTAACAGAACGTGGCTAGACAATCGATGATATATGACTACATCAGATCATCAGCACGCACACGCACACTCCCGACACTGCTCTAATATTCTCATGCCTGCTGTTGTTGAGGACCCATTAATGAGACCATTGACATCCAGCATGGACGCCTTCTTCCCTAATGCATCACGGTTTTTATCCACATACATCATTCACATGAATGCAGCGCGAAAGGCCATTAACGTCTCAGTCGAACGTGATTCCGCCGTCGCCACACCAACTGTGAAAAACACTCAAGGTCAGATCCCTTTTCTTCGTTTCCAGGAGCGTGGAAATTAAGATTTATTCTGCATAACTAATTCATTCCTACATTCACTATATGACCCTGCACAGTAGCGGATTGGACGTAGGTATTTATCTCAATCTACCCCTGCTTCACTATTTCTGCCGCCGCTACGACTGCTTATCTTACGAATCCAGACGTGGGTGAACGTCAGATAGACAGATTTCATGTCACTGACTAAGACGCAACTTTAGCTTTGTATTTAACGACATCTCGAGGAGCGTATTCACCGACAGAGAGCCAGACAATTACAGCGAATGGCACTGCAGACTTTTCTCAAAAGCGTCTCTTCCTGATTGCTTGGTTTTTATTTCCCCTCTCCTCAAAACCTTAAACTCATCATTCTTTCCCTTTGCTTTTGTGCATCGCATTTCTCTGGAGGGCCAACCTAACTTTAGCCTCTCATTATATGCCAGCGCATTGTTTCTGCCTCTCCTCTCCCTTGCTGGCGTTACACGTTCGGCATTTTATGATTGGGTCCCCGAGGACGGTTACTTAGTGTCTCCTAGAAGGTAAACATCGAGAAAAGTGTCTTTTCACATGCGACAGCCACGGTGCCGCGAAGACGCAGATGGTAAAAAAGGTGCACGCATTTCGACTCGCGCGGAACGCATCTTGACATTCAGATCACACGGATTGATATTAAACATCAACATTAAGTAGTGCGGGTAATGAAATTGCCAGACACATGGCCATTTCCCTCACTTCACTCTTGTCGTTTGTCATGTCACCTGAGTCTCCAGGGGGCCCTCTCGCTGACAGTCGAGAACATGAATGCCACAATGCACTAAAGTCACTCATTTCTCTCCCAAGCTGTCACTTAGCACCTCCCCGAGCTCTGCCTTTGTGCCTACCTGTCGGTTTTGCTGTCTGCTTGGATGTCTGTCTCTCTGTGTCCCTGTCAGAAGGTCTGTCGAAACTTTGTTTTCCGCCAGCCATCACAGCCTTTATCTCGCCCCGGCGTCGTCTGACAGGCGCGCACACACATTCACACACAAACACAAACACAAACAAACACGTTAATCAAGGTACTTTGTTAGAGAAGTTTTCTGCAACTTTCAGTAATATCAGTCTGCACAGGCCAATCAATACCTCTTGTCAAAATGTTGTTGCCTATCCACTGCTGTTATTACTACAGCATCGCGTACTGAAATGAAACTATACACGGCATTTAAAAGATGAAGCCCGCATACAAACAGTCAACAGCACCTTGAGGATAAGTGCGTATAAATTCAGTGAAATTAAAAAGTGAATACGGTTTAGTCTCCAGTTGTTTCGCATGTCATGGTTAAAGACATGCGATTATAGAGCTCCATGGATAAAGGCCAAGGGAAATATGCCTCTCAAATACAAAGAGTTTCAATCAAGACAACTTCAACATCAGACACAGAGCAAAAGCAAACAGAATGGTATTAATATATAAACACAATCCCAAAAAGAGAGGATTTAACAATAGAAAGGAAAAAAAAAACGAAAGAAATGATCTTATGTTTGATTTGAAACTGTTTCAGACAGATGGACCTCTATAATTATCGGTATGGTACAGTATGATATGAGATGGGACGTTGATAGTGAGAAGAAGTCTGCAGGGGTAACTCAAACATAATTTGAAGACCTGGTAGAAAATGAATAAAGATCTGGGAACTGATGGGGAAAGTGTCTGGGGGGACTGTCAAGTGCGAGCAAATACTTAAACATAAGCACGCAGACTATATAAAATATTTCAGTATGAATAAATTGAATTTGATCGAAGCAGCAGGGCAGATGACACAGCTACTTGAATCGGTTACCGTGCTCAGGATTTTCTTATTTATCGAAAGGATCTTATTGAGGTAGACACCAAACATTCCCACAGAAGTTGATATGTGACATTTAAATTTATTGGCAGGTCACTGGAGAGTAAATGAAGCAAAATAAGCGTTAGATGATGATTTGTTGTTCGGACTCATATAGGCTGTCACGTTGGAAGCTAAAGTAAGTCTTGCCACTAATGCCTGATCATCACCTTTGTACATCATGCAGGTGTTGAGGGACCATAGTCAGACTGGCCAGGGTTCAACATGTTGACAATCTGGAAAGACGTAAATGTAAATGTTGTGTAGTCAGCTTTGATCAAATTGTGCCAAGTGGCATTTGGATTCAGCTGCATTTCTCAGAAGGGTTTGACCATGTACTGATTTCCCCATGTGATGGGCCAGTCTCATTACTAATATTGATGGAGAGTGTGGTTATGATTCCTCGTGATGCCTCCAGACATACAGTGGGATCAAAAACTCTGAGAAATACTTGAAAAACGTCCATGACTCTCAGACAGTCTTCTGTATTTGGTATCTCCCCCTCTTGCTTGAACAACAACATGCACTCTGGCTGGCATGGATGCATGAATGCACGGCTTTCTCATTCTTCAAGGGCCCCCATAAATGTTCAGTGGGGTTGAAGTCGGATGGCGGTGGAGGACCTTGGTCTTCTTTGGTCTTCAAGTAGTTCTGTCAAAGCTTTCAGGCGTGTTTGGGCTCATTATCCTGCTGCAGTAGGAATCCTTCTCCACAAAGATCAGACCAGAGGGTGTAGCATGTCTCTGAAGAGGGGAATTCTGTATGGCTGGTGCCATCTTGGCATTTTAAAGCCAGAAGTGACCATATTTGGACGAGAGGGTGGGTTTGGGGACGATGATGATGATTGGATCTGGAATTTAGAACCTGATGTATCTGCGGTATCAAACACAAGGTAGCCACTCGCTAAAACATACACGAGGAAGACTTAGAACTGGTGATTGGGGACCACTGGGGAAGTGTTTACTGAGGTAATAAATCAAGTGGGAAGTAGCGTTGTTACAATCAGACTCCTTTTTTGAAACCAGTTTGGCCTTTACTAAGAAAGCAGGTTGAAGGCACTTCCACATTGAATCCAGTCTCTTACAGTCTCTTTTTCTTTACACATCCAAGGGAACTCAGATCTCCCCTGCATGTCCGCTCGGCCCACTCAACAAAGAGACACTTTCTCAACACAAATCACACCATCTTGGCCCTCTACTTGTCGCTCTGTGCTCCTTCCTGTCAGGTCACATCCTACTCCAAGACACACGCAGACACACACTCATAAAGTCATGCCAAAAAGAAGCGGGACACCTTTCTACCTTCCACCTCTCCCTCCTCCTCCTCCTCCTCCTCCTCCTCCTCCTCTCCCTCACCTCCACCAGCCCGCTGCTTCTCTGTATGAGCTAGCACTGTCCTGCAGGGTGTGATATTTCAGCGTCTGACATGCGGTGTAGCACCTCACTTAATAGCTGCTGACTTCTCCTGTGAGCTATGCTTTGGGGGGAAAGCAAAATTACAGGGTGCTGAGACTGACAGGCGAGGCGCAGCAGATCCTCTGCCCCCCCCCACCCACCCCCGAGCCCCTTTTTGGCTATGAAACCCTTCTCTCTCCCGCGTATCGGTGCTAACGCCAAATGAGCAGAGTAAACACAGGTACACGTGTACTGTAAACACTTTCACTCACCGCTGGTTTGCAATTATAGATGCCCGTTCGAGCAATAAAACGGCCTTAGCCATGCATAAAGCGAAAGCAAGCAGTTTGTCTAGTAAAACCGCCTCCTGCTCCGGTGGCACTTGACCGCACTCGCCAAAACAAGAGCACGACAGTTTTTTAAGAGTTTATCCCCAAAAACAAGGTGAGAGTAGAAGAGCGAAGGCGTCGCGGAAAGGTCTGCGATACAGAAAGGAAAAAAAGTTATCGAAGGATACTGCCTGGAACAAGGGAAGCCACAGTGCTCACACGCAGCGCTCGCACTCATCCTCAGAAGACAGGGAGAAAACATTTTGTACATGGCAGGTCAGTCTCGCTTTGCTATTTTTTGCCCTGGATATCAAACAGCGAGAGGAGATTGAAGAGGCGTGAAGACAAATGTTATTGAACAGTATGAGGAAAAAAGGGAAAGGAGAAAAAAAAGGAAAAACACGAGAAGCAGAACAAGGACGGAAAGCTGTGAGCAAGAAAGGGAGGGCATTATGTGGGTTGTTATGAGCGCGAGGCACGCAGAGAGAGGGATGGGAGACGGGGAGAGGGAGGACAACAGCGAGCGGCAGACAGAGGACGTCCATCAAAGGCGCCGTCTCTCCGCTGTGCGCAGCAGCCCCCGACACACTGCAGCAGGGAGAGTCGGGGAGGAAGAGGGTGCCCATTAAAAACGGGGGAGAGGAAGAGACGGAGAGGAGGGCGGGGGGGTGTGGAGAAGTGGGATAAAGCCATGCTGGCTCTCTCTCCGGGCCCGCCGAGAGGCGATGATCAGACTCTGAGTTTAACATCAGCAGCTGATGGGCATCAAGGTCCCTCAACCCTCGCACGCCTTGCTCTTCTTCCACAGCACTTTTCATCTCTCTCCACCTTTTCCTCTCTTCTCCCTGTTTTCCTCCCCCGCAGGCTGCTCCCGTAATTGGCGCTGGATCTTGTACTGTGTCTGCGTGTGTGTGTGTGTCTTGTGAGTGTGTGACTACATGTGTACGTTTTCAGCGTGTTACTGTGTAATTCTTCTGGCTCATCATAATTTCATGTTTTTTATGACTTTTAGATGATGACGGGGAGAGGGGATCTCTTAAGTATATTCTCTCTAGCTGTCTCTCTCTCTCTGTCTCACACACACGCACACACACAGGCAGACACACACACGCACACACCATATAAACACACAGCTGCCATCTTATCCTTCATTTTCACTAGAAAGATAAAATCTCATTATGTCCTTTAATGAGCAATCAAACTGACAAGTTATAGGTGATATAAGCGAAGCGGGCCTCTCATTAGCGTATAAAACGGTCTTTATTTGGAAATGGAATATGTCAAACAGTTGTAAGCAAGCAACACGACGGCTGACGTCTAGAAAACGCGCTGAAAAACGTGCCTGACACGTGTCACATTTGATTACGTCCGTGAGCACACGCGTCGAGCTTTCCAGCCGCGCAGCAGAGCAGCAGTGCATTACCGACGATTCATACACAATGGTTAGAATGGGCTGAATGATTGAAGGTGACTCACGCTGGCCGTGTCACGCCACCGAACGCATCAGACTGACGGTGGCTGGGTCGAGCCAATCTGCGAGGCAAATTTGGTGAAATTTGGAGAAAAAAAAACAGCGCCAGATGCTTTGTTACACGGAACCATCTGGGAAATCACACTCGGAGACTGGGAGAGGGCAGGCGCTTAAAAATAGAAGGCAGGCGATTGGACGAACATTCTGGCTATCGGAGCCAAACGACCAATCAGGTCAACTTTATATGGATGAATCTGGTGAAAGAAGAGAAAAGCCTCCAGTGTCGTTCTTTGCTCTTCTTTCAATTGAATAAACTCACCAGTTCTGATGTGACTGATGCTATAACAGCATCTATGCTGACCTCTTGACCTCAAGACTGTTTTCACCTCAACAGACGCCACTCCTGCTGGCCGTCGCACCTAAACCACGGCCGATAGTTCCTCACCGGACAATGATTGGCCCGAACCACTATAGTTCAGTCATCTCAAGGAAATTGAATCGAACGCAACTGGATTTGGTTTTTGTCTTTTGTCTTTCACCTCTCATCCAAGAGGCTTCATCAGTTCCTGCTCGCTTGACTAGGCTGGGACTAGTCCTAGCTCGCTTGACTAGGGAGGTGAAACGTCTTCAAAGACAAAAAAACAAATCCAGTTGCGTTCGATTCAATTTCCTTGAGATAACTATGACCTGGATGAATGAGAATATGCACAGGCTTATAGTTCAGACACAACAACTAGCTTAAGGCTTGGCAAGATACACGCTCAAGATCACGTCATCTCACAAAAACCAGCTCCACTCCACTGAGAGAAAAACGGTGAGTCTTGACGCAGCAACACACGTCCAACAACACATTAACTCTCATACACACACACATTTAAAAAAACTGTAAAGCTTAAGTAGACAATTCAAGAGAAAGACAGTTGATTATCGAGTCTCATTCCCTGGGAAGGAGACGGCCAAACCAAAGTGTCAGTATTTTAAGACCTGGGAACGAGAATCAATAATCTACTACCTTTCTGTAGAGTTGTCTACTTCAGCTTTCAGAAGCAAAGGACAAGTAGGAAATATATCACTGGAAATGTCAACCAAAAAAAAAAAAAACACTTTAGATTAATGTTGCATATTCAAAACTGTACGGTGTCCTGCTCACAAGGTAACGCTCATAAAAAAAACGTGCAGTTTCCGAGGCACAGTGCCAAACATGTTATGCACTTGAACACCAAGTTTTATATCTGATGATTCTGTGAGATGGGCTGCATCTGTGTACACTCCCTGAAGCTCCGATATAGAGAAGAGAAAAATCACTGGCTGTAACACACGCCTCTGATTCAGCGTGTTGCCTTAACTCGATTCAAGTCACTTCAAGGAGTCCGATTTTCTGAGCGTGCATCAATCCGTACAAGACCCGCCCGCTAAAATAACACAATGGCCTTAATACATTCAGATATACGCAATGCTCCACACACAAATGATGCTGCACAAACCTATATTATTTCAATGACGCAGGCCAGATGCACTGCTGTCGGCCCCGTCAGGATGAACATCGGCTCACCGATCAGATGTGATGTTTTGTTTTTCAGTCAGATAAAAACTTTTCTCCTCCGATCGATACTCGCGGTTGATTTGTGTCTGTGTACGGCTCTACGGCTGCTGAATCTTCATTAGCGGCGCAGTGTTTCGAGAGATGGATTTTCATTTTGTGCTTTTTTTCATTAGCGAAGTAAATGCTGGAGATTTGTTTGTTTTGCAAAGGCTCTCGTTAGCTTGATAGCTTTTTTGGTGCCTTCTCTTAATTTATCATCTATCACATCTGCGCGCTGAAGTTTCTCTATTTATATTGATACCCGTGGCATCTTTTGGCCACTCTCTCCTCCGCACAGTTGATCCAAACTTATTTGTCGAGTCCCTGTGGGCACCAATTAGGCGACGCACTTGATGAGATCCCTCACGACTGAGAACTGAGGTGGCACTGATGAACACTCGCTCCGTGCTATCGCGGCGCAATACCAAATTAGCCGCGTTTGCTCCGAAAATTCATTATCACAATTTGTACGTGCCAGAGAAAAAGGGGCATAAAAGTCTAAATTCGTCCTCCAGAGCTTTAACCGAACTGTTAATGCTTGTTACCAAATAAAACTGAAAAATGCAGAGAGGCCGGGCACCCCAGGCAAAACTAATATGAGGAGCTAATTACATAGCACCTCATCTATTCCCCTCGTAGCCGTGTCTCGATTTTTACTTCTAAAACTTTCTCAAGCATAAAGACATTAATATCAACTCTCTGCGTGCTCTCAGCCTAAGTGCTCCTTTTTCTGCCACTTTAGCCAAGATTAAAAGCAGAAGTGTGCGAAGCCTCCCTGCTCTCTACACCCGCCGACACTCTGTCTCAGTTTGCGCCGCTTCCCCTTTAACTCCCCGCGTCGGAACGCTCCCCGACTCCCTTTTAACGCCGATCGCTCTGTAACGACTGTCCTCGGCCCCCGCGAGGGGAGGGAGCGTCAGCGTTTGCGCTCCCTCATGCATACACATAAGCAGCAGCGCTGCGAGTATGGAGACTCCGCCGAGAGTAACGCGTCCTATTGAGAGGGGCGTCACATACTCCCCTTTCCCGAACAACAAATCACCTTCTCCCCATCTATAATACATATCCCCGTCGGCCCCTGGAGGCTTTATCGGCTAAATATCCTCAAGTTGGAGATCCCAGGTGTAACCCCCCGCTGTGTAAATCCCCTGTGCGCCTCCGAGGGCACGTTCCACTAGAAGAAAAGCTGATAAAAAGCGGCCATTAAAACAGCATTTGGGGGCCGTTTCTTTTGTAATGAAGATGGAGGAAGAGCACTCTTGACAGCGCCGGTAGATAAACCCGGGCTGTATCTGAGCGAGGGAGGGTTGGGGTAGAGAAAAACCGACACTGCCCGCATGCATGTGGAGTCGGAGAGGGGCACCGCGGATTCATATGTGTGCCGTAAGATATCCAATCTCGTCGCCGCGCTTCCAGGAGGAGGCCGCCTCGCCGTGGGGGAGATGTATATTTCATTAATTCGCAGCGGTGACCTCCTGGGCCGCTCGCCTTCATCAGGCCTGCTGCTGAATCCTAAAACCACTCGCCGCAGCTTCCTCCGCTGTCACTGTGAGTAGTGGGGAAGAGGGAAGCTGTGCGGGGAGATGGAGGTGGCGGGGTCGTTATAGGAATGCCTCTGCTGTGTGCGCACTTCTGCATTTTTTTTCTTCTTCTCCGTGTTCAGTGGCAGTTCAAGCAAAGTGGCTCCGCTACACACACACACACATTCCCTCGGCGAAAAGAGCTTCGGCTGAAGGAAGACAACGGGATGGACCAATAGAGGTGATGGGTTGTTAAGAGCCGAGGTGAAAAGGTGAGGTCGGGATCAGGGCGCAGAGGAACCCGGACGGGGAATCGGAGATGGCTCCACGCCGCCTGGAAGATTGCTCTGGAACGCATTAAAGCAGCTCTTGAGTTAATAAACAGAGCCGCGTCTGTGGGGGGTCATTCGCACTATTGAATAAAGAGTGATAAAAAACCCAACTTGTGTTTTAGGTTATAAACTTTTCTTCTCGCCGGGCACTTGCCGCATTGCAGTGAGGACGCTTCTGCCGGGAAAAGGCTCCGATTTCACACAGAACGCCGCGTTCCACGTACGACTTCACCTCCCGGTTACACTTGTTCCCGAAGGCCTTTCATGCGCTTCGGCGTTTGAATGCACTTTTGATAACCCGACCGGAAATTTCTCTGCATGGATGTACCCAAAAGTAGATAACGCTTGAGCCTGTTGTGTGTTCCCCGGCCAGGGATTTAACACGCAAAGTAAGCCAGTTACAAGCACGGCACAGCTTGCAGAGACTGTAAGAACTAAAAGTAACATGTTTACATGCAACGTCGCCTCAGATTAACGGAATACTGCAGGTGCTTTGTTCCTTTTT
Source organism: Lagodon rhomboides (assembly GCA_039737535.1). Lineage (NCBI taxonomy): Eukaryota > Metazoa > Chordata > Actinopteri > Spariformes > Sparidae > Lagodon > Lagodon rhomboides. The sequence goes on along the minus strand of CM077799.1, from coordinate 19,517,137 downwards.
TACCAGATAAACCCCTCATTTTCCTTAAAAGCCGCGCTGCGAAATGGAGTCTCCATAACAACACCGGGCCTCTCAAAGTCAAAAATGGATATTCTTGACAAATATTAGAGTGCCTTTTTCGCAATAATTTGCATTCTTGTCCTCGGCGTTCTTCTTCCCTTCACCGTATCTCTACCTTCTGAAAATGCTTTTGCATAACTGTTAACTTTTTAAGCCATTCGAGCACAAATGCGCTTTCAAACCCGCTCCCATCTTTTCCGGGCCTTATTTTTAAGCAGCGTTTAGGCTGCTTATGATTAGAAAAGTTGCCGGTTGTGTTGCCCAAAGTTTTTCAGCGTGGCGGGAAATAATACTGTAGATAAAGGAGAACAGGTAAGCGCTACGGCTCAGATGGGGAGGATTAACCTTGAGTCTCTCAACAAACCGCCCCATTTAAGGTTGGAAACTGGCTCTGGAAGGCATTTTATGACCAGTGGGCAGGTGCTATCACCGGGATGGATGGGCTAAAGGAGAGATGCGGCGATAGAGAGATAGAGGAACAACTGTGAGCTGGTCTCAGCTAGAGGGCGAGATGGAATCAGCGTGGAGCTTGACAGGGGTAGGATGGGATGTTAAGAAGTAGGAGCGGGGGAGGTCAGAGGGTTGAGGAGAACGGCAGCGGGGGGAAGGAGGTTTGAGCGGACAGAGTGCCCTGCTGACCACTGATAAGGATGGGTACCTGTGGGTGGTGGCACAAAGCAGTTGTTTACTTCAAGAAACACTCTCCCCGGCAGACAAGATAAAATACAAGAGAGGCGACGGGGGGCTGAAGACGAGGGTATAAGAAAAGAGAAGCGGGAAGGTGTTAAATGTTAATGAATTTGTCTTCAGTGAAATCTTCGGCAGTAAAGCGTGAGAATGCAACCTGATTAAACAGAAATATGCCTCATTTGTGGCATTTTCTTACAGTTTAAAGCAATACGAGGAACCCCGGCTGCTTTGGCAACAAGTAAACCTGCAGGAGAAACACGCGCTGGTGGAATAATGTCTGATTCAATATCACTTGGGATCAATGCTGGCGCTTCCATTGTTCAATTACTATGAAATTCTAATGCAGGGAGGCAATAAGATGCTGCAACCCGGGAGTTCAGAATGAATCCAAATGAGAGTTTGGTCTTCAATTCAGTAAACCTAAATATAAGAGGTTAGACTGCGGGGGCGAGTTAATTACGCTCAGTCTGGAATAGTTATTGATGGTCATTATTTATGGGCTAATGATGTCAAAGCATCCACCGACTGAATCGGACCATCAGAAGCTTATGCGTCGAAGGCTGCAAGCTGAATAAGGTTTTTATTCAGTGCCGGTGCTCAGCCTGGCAGCTAGAGGACGGATCTTAAATTGGTTCTGGCCCCTGATGGGTCAGATCGGTGATAATCTCCTGGGCAGTTTGTGCTAGTCCTTTAACATCGGGTGTGTTAGCATCGTCATTGTTTGCATGTTAGCATGCTGACATTCCCTTTGAGCTCCAGGCACAAGGGTGCTAATGCTGCTTAAAAAGATAGAACTCGTGAGCTTGTGGTTGCGACAGGGTAAGTCGTTCAGGTGAGAGTGATGAGTCATGAGAACACTGCTGCCAGGCAACAGAAACATGTATGCCAAAGGCTAACGATATAGCAAGCTAGCGAGCGATAACGCAACGCAGAAAATGCAAAGGCTTAATGCCAGAGGAAAAAAGATGAGGCCGCTGGAAATATCAACATTTTGACATATTAACTCACCAGTCACTGAGAGTTGTAGGTATGGATCCTTCATAGAGCTGCTCGCATTGATGTAGACTTTCAGTCGTGTAATAATAAATAATTTGGGATGTTGTTTTCTGAACTTTTTGGTTAATTGGTGCTTATTCAGTCATGAATATTTGATGATATAGAGAAATACTAAATGCCCCCCAACAATCCTCCAGTTATTGAACTTCTCATCGCTGACTACAGATGAAACACTGCTTTAAAGCCTGGAACTAAGTTATTCTTTTAAATTTGAAACTAAGGTTACAGGGGCTTTAGTTTTTTTTTTCTTTATGTTTATTTTTTCAGCCATCAGCAAATGATGACATATTCGCAATTCTCCTGCAACCTCAGCGTGGTTCTGTTTGCATCCTGCGGACTTTTATGGCCGAGATATAAAAGATGCACATTGGGCTGGTATAACTTTTGCAACATGAACAACACGCAGAGAGAGACGCCTTAAACGCGGTACAGTGTTAACACTGTTTTCTGAACGTCCCTGAGAAATATCAGCAGGATTTGTCAAACAATGGAGGGAACTGTGGCTGTAAAAAACAGTTTAATGAACAGAGTTAAGTAAAGTTTGGGATCCAGGGGTATTTTGTCGAATGTAAAGGCGTCTGTATCTGTTATTCATCAGTTAGCATGTTAGCTCTGGTCTGTGAGGAACCCCAATGCATTTGGCTCATTTATAACACAATGACTAATGTATATCTGTGTTACGTCAGAGAAAATTGGAGTGGACTGTGAATCTGGCAATTGGTTAGCATTTTTGCACATCTGGTTCCCTTGTCTCGAGGTCTTTGGGTTTTCAGTTAAATGCCGGATATAATCTCTGTGGTTACCACTGGCTTAAGATATTTATGTGTTTTGTTCTACAACATAAAATACATAATTAAATGCCCCACGATTGAATTATGAAGCGCTTATGTGTCTCAAAAACAATGGTGGTTGGCATTGAAGTTATGCGACTGCAGCGTTTTGTTCGAGGGAACCAAGGGGATGCTAACTCCCTTGTTTGACCTCCAAACATTGTCATCCCTAGCAGACACATGTAGGCTGTTAACATCAAAACAAAACACACAATCCACGTCTGTTTTTCAAGGGCTGCAGGTGCAGCTAGCTACAAATTGTGGTAATCACTAGAAATGGTCAAAAAATGAAAAGTTATTAATCTAGTGCTGTTAGCCTCTCAATAGCTAGAGCTCATGTATTATACCAAAGGTAGCAACAGAATCTCAAGGTGATTCAAGACTCAAGGACATTTTATCATTCATTTCTAGACAAGAAGACAATCAATAAGTACCAATGAGGTACCGACACGCAGTATCAGGATCAATGCAGGCATGAATAATATCCCAACAAAATCCATTTTTACAACCAAGTAGTTAAGGTGAGTTTTCACAAGCAAAAGTCCCTCTGTGAATTTGACAGCGCCCCGCTGCCTTTAAAGACTGAATCATATGAGTAAAAATAGCGCAGCAGACATCTTGACTTTAGCTCCTCTCAGTATCCTTCTCTTGGCGGGATGTCAGGCCTCGAGCATTCAGACCTGCATTAACCTTTCCTCGTTCAAAAACCACATGGACTTTTATCCGCGCACGGGCGCCGAAAGCAGAGAAGAGCAGGTGAGAACGCAGGCAGAATAACAGTGCAGAGGACGCCGAGGTGGGCGGGCGAGCGAGACGAAAAAGAGAGAGCCACTTTAACTGTTTGGGATTAGAAATAAAATGTATTACCCTCAAAAAAAAAATGAAGCACATTATTGAATGGGCTCATGCATTCACAGATGAGAACTCCCAAGCAGCATGAAATATGTATCAGCCCGAGATATGGTTTTCTCTCGGAATAATGATCAACGCCGCGGACAGCACGGAGCAGTCAAGACAAAATCTAATTCCGCAGCCACCCGCAGACACAGAGTAAGCCTGCTCGCATCGCAGCCACCGGCAGCAGCATCCCGGGGGGGGGTCTAAATTATGTTCCAGGGGCACTAAGTTCATGCAGGCTAGACAAAGTTGTCATCGTAACACCGGCTGTGTGTGTGAGTCTCCAGCGGCTTCATGCTAGTTTAGCTGTCAGAGCTCTCTGTGTTTGTGCTATGACAGATGTTTTGGGTATACTTTGCTGGGGAAATGTCAAAGGTCTTTAGTCTGTTTGTGTCTCCGTGCTGGTGGTCCTGCACTGTGTATTTTACACATCATCAGCGTGTTTCCAGGACTTGTAAATATTGCCACCTTGTGATGGAATGCCTGACGGTGATGTTCCTGCAGTTTCCCAGGCATTTGCATATCCCCCGAAATGCCGGTTTTATGCACATTGCTTTTCAAAGCTGCTGCACCGGCCACCACTCGCAGGGTCACGTTGCGCTGGAAACACCATCAAACATCCACTGTTGGCAGTGTGTCAACACTATAATTCAGCATGAAAATAGCTTCCCTTCTCTTTTCAGGAAATAATTGTGATAACTGAGAGCAAGTGAATGTATGAATGATTGATTCCGAAAACCCTGAGGGGAAACGGCAGTTCACCGTTGAGCAGTATATCGTTGAAATCCGGAACAAATTCACCAGATGTGACCTGTGTTTTGATGAATAGCACCGATAACTGACATTTTGTGAAGATATGGCAAAATCGTCCAATCACCTATAAGTAAATTCAAACCGGGAAAGCTGATCAATTTGTCAAAAAAAGCTCCATTTAGCAATTTATTGAGACCAAATATGGCTTAAATTGCTCTCTGGACTGTGATAGTGATAGAACAGCAGACCTCACTGAAAACCAAGTCTGTGACTCCCTGTAGTTTTGGCCACTTTCAGTTTATTAGTTTGCTTTGACAGATTATATATGATTGAGTCCAAATGGTCCAAACCCGCGGTAATAGCCTGACTTTTCATCGAGCACCAGCAGCCAGTCAAACTTTTCCTGTATCCAGTGAAATATCTCAATGTTCACATGACGTGTTCTCACATATTTTGATTTTTCTACATTCATGGACCACCGGACTTTATCTCCAGCGCCACCAGAAGGCTGACATCTGTGGTTCAGAGTCAAAAGTCTCAGCATCTGTTGAATGGGTTAACACGCAATTCACTGTGGAAATTCATTGTCTCTGTGAACTTTGGTGATCCCTTAACTTTTCATTTACAGCCATTTCTTAATCAAAAAATATCCTCAGTTGTAATGGCATTACTGTTAGCCTCAACTGTACATTGTGTTGAGTGCTGTTTTGCATGTGAATGTTAAACTGAAACACTAAATTTAATGATGTACTAGAACAACCTCCGCCAAGGTTTAATTCCATCTTTAATTCAAGCAACCCTGGTCTAATATCAAACTCGACAGCCCGGTATCCATCCCTCCAAAACACAAATATAAGCCCACCAGATCTAGGATCTGCATCAAATTGTTTTTATCAAGATCCCTGACATTATTCCCTGAGAAATTAACAAAAACATTGAAAACTCCCTGTCGTGCAATGTAAAGAAAGTGAGCATAAATTCATGGATCTGTCCTTTTTTTCTAGGTCCAAGTTAATGCGGTCTGTTCTGGCCTGACACCCATCCTCCATCCATGTTACGGGGAAATTGGTTCTGTAGTTTTTTTGTGTAATCCTGCTGACAAACAAACCAAGCAACAGACACAGGTGAAAACATAACAACCTTGGCAAAGGTAATTATATGTGTATTATAAACCTAATCATTTCTCATGTAGTAACTGAAAGGATGTGAGGATCCCAAGTCCTCAGAAATAAACATAAAATACATCTTCATATAGATTGAAACATAGAAGCTTTTTCTGATCGCATTCCCCCATCGAAAGGAAGATATGTACAGTACGTACTATATACATAGTTCCCTCCAAACATGACTTGCTAATGGTTAGGAAATATCTACGTCTGGGTTGAAATGACTATTTTGTTTAGGTGCAGGGACTTTCATCAACACGGTTACAATTTTAACCACTCGATTCCAGTTAGGAAACGGCTGCGGTCAAGGTTAAAAGAAACCATTAACCGTCAGTAGGAAAGGGGAAACGAACAGTGGCGTCTCGTGTTTTTGTTGATTGATCCACCATTTCCATCTCCTCTCTAATTCCCCCTTTGCTCCCAATGGACAAGAAGCAAGTGTGACTTTTTGTTTGTGCTGACGTCATGTCCTGGCCGTTCATTACATCTAACTCACCACGACTGCTAAAGATCAAACGCTATCTTTGTTCTTCACCTTTACCTCCTTTCAAATTCCAAATTGCCATTCCTGCTATGCGTTTAATCTTTGTCAATGCATTATCCATAGGTACCTCATAGCAGCTGCAGTCAAAACTAATCAAGGCTTGCTACTGTGAGTTCATTTTTCTGCCCCCTAGTGCTCACAAATCCCTCAATGCAGCTTGAACAAAGAGCGATGTCAAGAAAGAAAAGAGGTTCACACAAAGGAAGGCAGGTACAGAAGAGAATCTAAGTGATTTATTACAGGATCTCATTAGTGTGGGATCAAAGGGCACCTGAGTGAAATGTTCATAGTTCATGCCTTGTCTAACATGGAAGCACAGCAGGAAAAATACAAAGACGTGACACAACCCTCTCTCTCTCTCGGAATTCAATTGCTCCTGACATTTCAGTGGCTTCAGTAGTCACTGATAAAGTTAATAGCATGGAGATCTGGGAATTGTGTCTTCCTCACATCCTGACAGGAGAGGTAGAAGAATAATCAATGTTGAAGCATGTTTGTGCCATCCCTGTTATTTACATCTGATCTTTAAGCTCCGTCTTCCTGTTGACAGAAATGAGACATGGCTACATCACAGTTGTCTTCAGTTCTTCAGCGTTTCAGTGTTCAGAAGACTGACAGCTCTCTCTGGGCCAAGATTTGAGGCATCTTGATACATAAATGACGTCTAATGTCTTTGATAATATTCTTCTTGGTATTTACTGACATATTGAATGGTTTCAAGCTGCATGTTCGCTGTCACTTCCTACCTTGAAGAGACAGGGTGTTTGCTAGGTTTCCCTGCCTAATGCAATTCAATGTTCACTGATCTGTGATGCTATTTGGACAGTGACACCTCTTTGATGGTTTAATTCTTTGCTCTTATCAATTTGACTGTCAGATCACACTGGAGCTCTGAGGTTAATGTACCAAAAGCTTGGCTTAGAGGAGCCCCCCCCACCCCGAAATCTTCATGAGATGAATAGTTAAGAACATGACAGCACTGAAATTAGACTTTCTGATTTAAATTGCAAAAAGTGACAGATTAGTCGGTGTTTTCATTGAGAACTCAACCTCCAATAACTTTTGCAGACAACCCAGAAACATCAGCCGAGTTTTGACATTTTATTTTTAGGTTCGCCACATTTTTGATAGTCGCTTTGAGAATTTTGATATGGCATTAAAGTCACGGCAGTTTCTGCATGGAGTGGAGAGGAAGGTCAATGGGAGCTAAATTAAGTGAGTCCCCAAGTACCACTTCCCTTGCAGAGATATTTTCAATTAAGTCGAGTTATTTTTCAGGTCCGTTAAGATTTCAAAAGGGGATGCTCCAGACCATTGTTTACTGTGTGTTAAATTGCCTGAGATTTGTTAATAGACATCCTGAGAATCACACCACTTTTTGCCAACTGTAATACAGCAGCCTCAGTTGCCCTATGCTCCTACGTGTGACCCTGTGGTTACCCCTCTAGCGTAGATGTATAAAGAGCCAGAAAGGTTGGGCTACGACCGGGCTGGTTGGGTGGGTCATACGCAGGATTGTCCCCCAGGAGACCAGAGTTTGTGTCCTGTGCATGACCAAGGGTACACATTAATTTCCTTTATGTTATGTTGCATGGGTAAGTTAACTTACATTAATTGTTTAAGGTAATTAAGTAAGTGACATGAATTAATTTTATTTCAAACCAGGGTTTTCTCCTAAACCTAACCAAGTAGTTTTTTGGCCTTAACCTAACCGATTGGTTTTTGTGCCTTAACCTAACCAAGCAGTCTTATTGCCTAAATCTAACCAAGAAGTTTCCATACCTTAACCTAACAAAGTGGTTTCAGTACCTTAACCATTTGTTTTAGTGTCTAAACCTAACCGAGTAGTTGTAGTGCCTAAACCTAATCAGGGTGTTTTATTGCCTAAACTGAACCAAGCGGTTTAAGTGGCGTTAATTAATTTTATTTTAAAAGAAAGCAGGGTTTTCTCCTAAACTTAACCAAGTAGTTTTTTTAGCCTAAACCTAACCAAGACGTTTTGGTGCCTAAACACAGATGGACAATGTTAATAACAGTTATGCAAAACTGACGCTAGAGGGTTAGTAGAGCTTCATAGTTGGGAGCTTAAGGGCACTGATTGAGCATGCATCGCCCTGTCCTCTAAAGTGCAGTGAACTCACCACTTAGATATTGTAAATTGCAGCCTGGAGAACTTCTGCAGGGCATTGTAATTCACATCCAATCTCGCCATGCACACTTGTGAAAAAGGTTATTTCCTTCCTCGTTAAAATCGCCTCCACTTTCCACCAGACAATTTTGCCCACATTTTACCGTCCAAAGAAGCCTCCATCAATACACTGCAATTAGAGGCTTATTTCAAATCACCTTACACAACCCATGTGCTAAAAGACAGTTGTTTATTATACAATTAATTCCAGCCTCAGCAATAATGACCAGCCCTGACTCAACCCAATCTCTCAGGTCAGCGAAAGGTCAACTCAAGGCCACAAATAACATTCTCATTGCTGAGAAAATGGCCTCTACGTCATCTGCTTCACCTGTCTGCAACCTTTCAAAACTACTGGTCATGTTATTATCTCTGATTGCTTTATAACCTGAGCTGGAAAAACAGGTAGCACCTTAAAGTGGATCATATTGCCTGTATCAGGCAGCCACAGGGAAGGCTTGCTTTTTTTTCTGTAAAATGTCTCATTCCCAGGTCTTACTGTGATTTTCACTCTCGGTAACACCACTCGTGTTTTATTCAATTCATTTACTTACCTAGAGTCAGCATGGCACTTATATTCTGACAGATAAATAGGCTCAGATACTGTAATTCTTTGTATTCTTGGGTTGGCCTGAAAGCACACAGAAAGGGAGCTGTTGACAGAATCACCTTGTATACATGAGCTTCTCATTGATTAAGGTTTTATCAACATGAGGCATAAATTGTACTGTTGCACCTAACTCAGTTCATTTTTAAAACTCAGTCCCCTCATCATCGGTTTGGTCGTTTGGGTGCCTTTAAATTGCGTATTGTAGAAAAGGAGATTTCCATCTTCCATCCTGTGAGAGCAGACTGTTCAGAGTAGACTGTGCTTTTTTGAAGGGGGGCCTTAAAGAGACAGACACCAAAGTTGCTCAGAGGGTGAACAGAGGTGCTGCAGCAAAGGACAGTATAATAAATGTTGTTTTATTAAACTTTTTTATTCAAGCATGTTAAAATTTTTGAGTAGACACCCAGTATAAATATTTACCTAATAATGTGGGTCATTTAAGTTTTTTGCAGGTCAATTTGGATCCAGTCCTAAATTTTGGACCAGTGAAGACCCAAAACTGTGGGATTTAGTTATATATTTCCTATATCTAAAGACTTTCTCCAGCAATGAACAAACTGGATTCAAACTCCAAATTTGCATGTTAGAGTAAAAACATCACATTGTTTGGCTTTAAACTCTAAATATTATTTTTGCACTGTTACACAAAAAGGACGTCTATTGTCAAATGGTGCAATTTAATTACATCAAGAAGTTAGTCAGGCAGTGAAAAGTGTAACATCAATAAAAACATCAAGCCACACAGCGCAAGATAATTCTTGTTTTCAATAATTGCCCATATTTAAAGGTAACTTTAGATGTGCCGCCTAGTTTTCTTAATGTGTTTACTTTTTGAAAACAAAGGCTGCCACATCTTTTGTCGATTTTGTTGCGGCATTACTTCTACATACAATAGCATGTTCATTACCCAGCAGACAGCGGAAAAAACAACACTCTGTTCCTGCAATTTTGGAAGCCTCGTCATATAAAATTGCCACCCTGACATTGAGTTATTCTGTCACATGGTGTTAATTCATGCTTTTCATGGCATATGGGATTAATGCTGGATTGACTTGGTACATTTAGCACTTTAATTTAAAATGTCTGCGAACTAGAGTGGACGTGATGTATCCCCTGAAAAACTGTGCGTGCCTCTGTGAGTCAGTGAGTGTGTTTTGTACACACATCGCAATGCCTCTCCCTCCGCTGCAATCAATCCCTTTAATTACTCTGTCGTCGCTGCAACCTAAGCCTTCATCAGAGCCCAAAACATCACAATCCTGGCAGAGTACAGGAAGAGGGGGGGAAAGATACAAGGCTGGAAGAGGGGAAGAGTTAGAGCGGCCGTTAAAAATGTTTCAGGTATATCTCTCCTGCCACAAGATAGGTAACTCTCATTTCCCTCCCTGACAGTGTGAAGTGTTGGATGTCTCAATATTTCACTGAGGGTGCAGACGTGACGACGTTCATATAATTTGTATGTTTTCAATTTGCACCTATGGACGTCTATAAATCTGTCATTGATGCTAATCAGTTGAATCTATTAGCATGCATTAGCGATTAATAATCGAACATCATTTCTGAATTGGTTCGCATTGATTTTAGAGAGGAGAGATCACAGTGGGTGAGGTATTCTTGATAAGGACATTGCACAAGTGAACTGCAAGTTTAAGGCCATGTCCAAACCAAAACTTGGATATTTTGCAAAATGTTCCTGTACGTTTTGGCCTCTGGTAACTTTTTATCCAGGTGTACATGTAAAACGGAGCATTTGGGATGACGTTAAACCTCATTTCCTATATGCCCATAGTTGCTTTCTGTAAGTGGCAATTCCACCTCGTCGCCTGTCCACTCAAATGAATCACCTTTTGCTTTCGATTTCTCCATAACACCTCGGGTGGTGTGCCAGAAAGGTGTTCAATCAGAGGTAAGGCAATATGTGTCGAATAACAGTGAGAAATGTATGTTTTTAAGTCACTGTCGCCGAAGGGGTCAAAGTTCACTGAGCGTGCTCTGAATGCTCTGCTCTGGTATTTAAGGAATCAGTGATGTAAATATTATCGCCACCTACTGGCCTGACATGCCTGTTTCAGCATGTGTAATCAGTCTTGTGTGTATGGTGATGTTTTGTATAACTAAGATAACAGGATAGAAATTTTTTGAGAAAGAAGGAAAAAATAACCGTTACCTTTTTTCCTACTCGGGCGATCATCTCACAACCTCTTAGATAAATGTTGCGACGTCTTGCGGGGTTCCCGATCCCCATGTAGACACCAACATATAGTACAAGTGGCAAACAAATTTTAGTATTAGACAACACTTTATTTAGAGAATCTTGATTGGAAGCACAGATTGAATTTCAAAATAAGATTCGACAAAAAAAAACAATCAAACCATCTCCGTTTGACTCATGGCTGCTCAATCTCATCACAGCTGATCTTAAATAACACTATGTGAAGCTGTGGCAAAGGTCCGTAGTGGTCTAGTGGTTTATGGGCCAGCAGGCAAGTCTGTTATTTTTAATTAGCTGTATCCTTTTACTGATGCCCTGATGTACCACTGTGTTTCAAACTTGCAAGCAGTCCCTAAACTTTACCGTCAAAGCGACCAAAGTTTGCTTAAGTTACATTTGAGAACTTTTTCGCTCTGTTAATTTTTTCACAGAAATCACTGTCACTGCTGCTGATCTCACTCTGCAGTAAAACTCTTCAATCCTCCTCCGTACTTTGAGGCCGGAGGCCGCAGTGTTCTGTACTCTAGTTGACTTGCTGAGACTGCAGTACTCTGCGAGCCTCTAGGCAGTGTTCAGAGGCTGGCCTCGGGGGTGTTACTTTGCTTTTCATCATTCTCAACCTTTAGAATGTGCCCATAGGAGGTGACAGTGCCGTGTCTGGGAACTGGTGGTGTTGTTGTTGTTCACCTCTCTTGCACTTTGTTGTTTGGTCCTGGCAGCTTGTTGTTGTTCTGGTCTAATGAGATCACACAGAAGTACCAAAGAAAAAACGGTTCACACCGAGAGAGTTCGTCTGGGGTTTAGTTTTGATGCGGCGGGAGAAGAGAGTCCACGCTTATACATGCATGCACACAAATATGCACATTCAGACAAATCTCATCACACTGTTGTGGGAGTTTTTGGCTCAGTGAGCAACACTTTTTGTTGCATTTTCCTTTTGCATCAGACCCCGGTCAGATGCAAAAGGAAAATGCAACAAAAAGTCTGATCAAGCGATCACAAACTAATATCCCTCGCTGTGTTAGTCTGCTCCGCGAGTCAGACAAAATTACAAGCACTGTCGGGGGCGTTGCTCTCTTTTTGTAATATGTTTTTGTAATAAAACTATTTTCCTTGGTGTCCACTTTAAGAAGTCAGTATGATGGTTCCCATTCTGGGTACTGAGGGTAGTTAATTCATTGAAGTCTGCACCCCTCTGGAAGTCTGCCGATAGTCTGCATGAGGGGTCTTCGGGACTGGATGAATTGCGGGTTTGGACAGCCCTCTGAACTCGTGGACTACCTGTGAATGATCCCAAGTCTGCAAGAGCAGTGAAGTCCAGACATTTGGATGCACCCGATGTCAGTGTCTGTCCAGTGGGCGTGGTGGTGCTCATTCTCAGCTGTCTGATTGGGACTATCTGCACACCTGCAATCAATCCACCCATCAACCCTTCGGCATATGAATTCCGGTCCTTCCCTCATTAAGCTCCGTTTCGTTGTGTCAGCCTCCGTGGTAGAACATCAACCTTGAATTGTGCATTCAAGTAATCGCTGGTGGGTTTTTTTGCTTCGTTTTAATCTTGTTTTCCTGTGTTCTAGGATCATCACCTGTCTGCTCGCCAGATCACTCTTCCCTACCTGCCACTCTGCACGGCTCATTCCTAACTGGTCCCCCATCTGCTCAGCCTCACTCAAGCTACCCTCAGCCTGACAACTCCCCTGCCCTCATTGCTAACACTATGCAAAGGTGGAAGGTACAATATGTGAACTCAAGGACTACTCTCTTGAGAACTTTGAGACACTTCTGGGCTACTTTAGCATTTCCGTTCTGGGGGACATATAGGTTTACTCCACTATACTTTAGAAAGCGATATTGCACTTTTCACTCTACTGAATTTATCAGACATCTGAAGTTAGAAAACACCCTCATACGGCGATGACAGCATAGGCCATCTGCCAATTTCTCCCAAAAAGACATATAGGTGACGTGACATGATGCATGTAATGTTATGTTACGTACCTAACAAGATTTAAGCATCACTCACTTAAAGTTAAATGAAGGCAGTTTGATTAGGTTTAGGCAAGTTACTCTGGGAGTTACTGGGTTAAGATTAGGAATATCATGGTTACATACACAAGTTAAAAAACGGCAACGTTGACTTGGTTTTTGGCTGTTTGTGTCCTGGGTGAAAAGCCTTCTCCCTACGCTGACTTTCTCACTTCATCACCTGACTTCCTTCTTTACTCCGGTCATAATAACAACAGCCACAAGAGGTCACCGCCAGTGTATAAGATAAGGCCAGAGTTCCTGACATAAAAATATTTCCTTTCTTAAAATAACACAACAAGCAGCCAGCTTGCCACTCACATACATCCACTAGTTTAAACAATGGATGGCTGCACTACCAGGCTACTGCCACTAGAGGTACACATGTGGTCTTGCTAGACAGCTAGCTAGTTAGCATGCTAACTTCAATAGACATCGCTGCAATAAAATACATAGACATCTTTGACATAACATCCACACTATTGTTTTTTTACAGTCTGTTCATAATGTTATAGTTCATATTTTGAACTTTTTAAACTAAATTTCTGGTCATATCTTATTTGCCTAACCTATTGCATTGAGCATCATAACTCCCGAAATTGGAATTAAAAGGTTTAACCTGGCAGCATAGCATTCTGTAATGCCCCTTAAAATGACAGCTTTGCTTCTCAAATGTCAATACATTTTACACTGTAGCATAAATTCACCTTTTAATGAAGTAAAATTTTGAGGCAATGTCCCTATAAAGGAGAATTTATACATGCTGGGATAAACTCTGGCTACATTCTTGCTGGCAACAAACATGTACTTCACATTTAAAAGCACTTGACCTTCATTCTGGACACATAAGCATACCGGTGTGATATACAGAGCATTCACATAACATGCAAAAGGTCTGATGAACAGACTGCATATATTTTTATTACCACGACCATGAAACGGTAAGAGCAGCAATTCCTCCTGTGGGTCCAGAGATCATTGCTGCATAAGAGCTGGTGTATGATAGATGCTTGAGAAGGGGCCACGCAAATGGCACATCGATTTAATACTGTGAAATTATGAAAAGAGAAAAAGGTCTGCTGTAATCATCTCAGCGGTCCAAACAGCCCAGTTTATAGGAATTGGAACCAAATGCCCTTGAATGTAAGTATAAAGCTTTTAAGTCGCCATTTTTACTTTTCAAACCCCATTTGTCTCGAAGGAAATGTGTAAATTGTGAGCAAACTAAATGACTCAGTGTTTTTGTTTCCATGTGCATGCTTTGGTATGTTTCCGTACTCCTTCTGTGCTATGTGAGGCTTCTCTTTGATTCTTTGGGTCAATATCTGTGAGATATAATATGTCCATACTGAGCCGACAGTATTTGTCCTGTCATTAACCTATCGGTGGAAAACCCAGCATGAAGCAACCAAAATCCTCACTGTCTCAGCTTTAATCAATCTTTGGGCATCAATGGTGCTTTTTACAAGGTTAAAAAGCTAGACAATAGCCAAGGGTGACCAGGGTTAGGGTTAGGGTCCTGAATTTGAAGAAGTTGTGTCCAATCCTGAATCCGGTCCTGTTTGCCCTGAAAATTCAACTAAACCAGAGTTTTTATTAGTTATTGCCTCATACAATATTAAACACCGATCATTGTGAAACACTCTCCTTGTGTTGCCCACAGACAGACACTGTTCTGGCTCTCCATTGGCTGAAGCAGGGGCTGAAGAGAAGACTAGTTAAATTTGAAAGACCAAAGCCTACATGAGTTATGGCTTTTGTTGACATGGACAGTTGACGTCATGAACAGAAATAATGAATTTCAGTGTTGAGGTTTGACTTCATTCATATGCCGATATCTGTTTATGAAGATGATTCTCTGCAGCAGGTGTTCACCTTTGTTTTTTTCTCACGTAGCTGATATAAAGTGTTGCAGCGACTCTGATGCTGTGAAGAAACCCAGGTGAGCTGATTTCTGCGCTACTTTGCAGTGCATGTACCTCCGACTTCTGTTCAGACGTGACACTTCTACCTAAATTTGTGTCAACCAGCGCCATATTATACCACAGCCAGCTTGTTCAGCCCTAATGTGGCTCAGTGATACGCCAAGACCTTCGCTGAGCTGAGGTTCCTCCAGCGCTGCCTTCATTTTCGCTGCTTATATTCCTCCTGCTGGCTTGTTTGTTGTGGTCTGTCCTTGTGCCGGTGAGCAGCTGAGTTGGAGCAAGCAGAGAAATTGCAAGAAATGGGCTGCTAGTGCACTCGTGGTTCGACATCATTTCCATATGGACATCTCGGGCCAATCAAGAGGCTGAATTGAAGCAGGGAGAAGCTCAGGTGTCTGAAAGGCTTTCATAATAAAGGAAAAGAAACAGGCACTCAGGCAATACGAGATACACAAATGGACAAGAATGCCGAGAGCGGAGGCTGTGCAGGAGTGCAAGCACACTTGTTAATGACTCGCAGAGGTCTCGCCAACCCTCTCCTTATGTTACTCCTCTCTGTCTCGCTACAATCCCTTTTCTTTCTGGCATAGAGAAAACTACAGTAAAGTGCTCCCTGACCCAGAAGTGCCAAGTAATGAGACTGCATTTAGCTGCCGTGGTGTATAATGCACTTTGATCACGTCTGATCAGAATTTGTGACACTTCCCAGCTCCTTCCCTTGTGCCTGTTGGGGGATTTGAATAATAAAGAGAACAATCTCTTAAAGGTGCTTTTAGTTTCTCCATTTCCTCCGTTTCATATTTCAGCGTTAGGCACATCTCCGTCTTCCTGCAATGTAAGTTTATTTGAAGCAGGCAAGGCCTGAGGGGGGTTTCTAATCCGGGTGCGTCTTTCAAGGTTAGGTTACGTCAGAAGTTGAGGCTCAATCTTCAGCTCTTGTTGCGCACGTGCACGTACGAGTGCAAACGACTGCGTTTGTCCTCACGTTCGCCAGGTCTCCGGATTTCCTCCTGTCCTCCTTTGATCCCAGACAGGCGTGGATATGAGAGGTGAGAACTCACTTTTGATGAGAAGCTGTGGTCACTCAGGCAGTCATAATGAATCCAGTTCCTTTTAAAGTCAGAAGGAGAAAAATGTAACCTTCACAGGAAGCCGACACGCAGACAATCAGCCCACCTATACCTCCGTGCTCTTCTTCTGCCACTTTCTTTCCGCCGCCGTGATGGAAACACCCCCTGAAAACCTCACATACAGACACACACACATACACATCCGCCAGACATAAAGGAGAGATGATCAAGGAGTGTGTGCCCAAGAGAAAAAGTTCCATAGTTCAGGACATTTATATGTATTTTGATATTCTGGCTTTAATCAGGACTAGTTATAGGTCAACTCCATATCCCTCTGTCTCTATAATTACAGTGTGGAGGGGATACAGTCACGCCACATTATTTCTGTGGTCATCCTCGCTCTGGGTGAGTGAGACAGAGATAGTGGGAGTAAGGGGGAGAGAGAGAGAGAGAGAGTTTGCAGGTCGTAAATGTGACCCACTTAGTTTCCTGTCTCTTTTTTTTTTGTAGAACACGGAAAGGTCGAGGCGGAGCATATCGAACCTACATGGCTGAAATGCCAGAGAGTGCTACTTTCTTCTTACTTTCACCTTTTTCTCTTAAAGGGAAACTGATTTCGGTTGTGTTTGCCTGCGGAAAAAGGACCCAAACGCGACACACAAAGACGAATGGATGGAACAACAAAAGGAAGGTAAGGCAACAAAAGCGACAGAGGCGGGCTGTGGTAAATCCCCCCCCAAAAAAACTAAAGAGAAATACAAAACTAAACGAAGGACAAACCAGGATAAAGCTCGGGGAACAGAGACAGAATTGCAAAAAAAAAAAACAAGGGCAGACAACACGAGGAGCAAACAGAGTGACACCAGGTACAAAACAGATTAACTGACAAAGAGAGAGGGTGTACGACAGACTTAAATACATAAGGAAGACAAATAGGGGACAGGCGAAATTTATAGGGCAATCACAAGAGGTGGAAAAGATCACAAAGACAGGAAGTGTAAGTCACAAAAAGTGCAACCAATGTTCACCATTTACCTCTTTAGTCATTTCGTCCCTCCACCATTCATGTCTTTCATAATCCAGAAAAGGGTTAAATCAGGAACAGTGATTGGTTAAACCTCCTTCAAATAATAAACGTGACTTTTCTTATCATCCACTATCAAAGCCGACATTTTGGATACACACTTTCTGAATCACTGTGAACCGTGACACGTCCTCTATTATATCAGTTCCTGGAGAGATTAATTATTCCTGCACTCGGCATGAACCCAGTTTGGACGAGATGGTCTGATTTACCTAACAAAATGGGCGATCCAGAATATTTGCAAGTCAAAGAAAATCATTTTTGTTTTTGTTTTGCCGAGTTTCCTTGAGGCTTTTTAAACAAAAGAGCTAACTCTCTCCTGTGAAGTTGGAACATAATGACTCTTCACCCTTCCACAACGTGCAACCTGTTCTTTACACAAGGAGTTTTCAAGGATGGCACGCTGCTGAAAAGGCCTTTCAAATTCCCCTTTCCGCCTTCACTTGAAGTCTTGAAGGTTAAGTATTGTGAGCCAACAGTCCAAAATCTGAAGTTAACCTAAAATGACTGTTCTGTACTCAAGTTGTGTATGACAGGCAAGGTCGGGTTAGAACGTGAAAGACTAAAATGTGAACGTTATTCAAAGCTTCACACTTTTCCATTGCTTTATAGGACATTTCATTTCTGCCACCAGTTGTCTCTCTATTTGAAAAGAAGTCGTTTGCTGAGTGAGATTGCAGCAATTGCATTGGAACCTTTGGGATTGAAAAGTCAAAATGTATCTTAAAAATGTATCTTCACTCCCATTTATCAACCTGACTGTGGCGGCGATCCGTGGTGGTGACCTTCATTGTCATTACAGAGAGGAGAGGGCTGAAAGAAGAAGGAGAACCGGTGTCTCTGGTGAGTGCTGAGTTCAGTGATTGACCCAAATGCACAGATACACACAACCCCTGCCTGTTGTTCATAATAAACACAAATGATCCAACCCTAACCCTAACCCAAAATCGCGTCTCTGTCGGAAGTTACAGCGACATGCGCTCTGACACAGCTTTGAATAAGAGACCCCTAGTAGCAGAAATGACATATGTACACACACCTGTCTTTACAGTGTAGTAATACAAATTATGTAAGAACCAGGCTGGTGTATTTAGTCAACACACTCGACAACACACACATGCAGCCCTCAATTAAAGACAACCCTGGCCTAATCTTTACCTCTCTAATTAAGCCCTGGTGAATAATGCTTCCAATCTGCCAAGGTTTTCAACGCTGACAACACCGCTGTTGCTAAGAGACAGTTACCCCCCCCCCCCAAAGAAACGTAGATGCTTAGTGTCATTACAACCTCGATTCTTCTTCATTTACCTAAACTGTTGCTCGGATTGCTTCTGCGCTTAATTTATTTCACTTTTATTCCGCTTCAAATTCTCTTCGGAGACCATCACTCGGGGTCAGAGCGAATTAATCTGTCCAGGAAAAAAAAAAGGCCAGAGATCAAAGAAGAGGAAAATCGAGAAAATGACATTATGCATTTTCTTTCTTCTTTTGACAGCAAGTGCACGGTAAAAGTAAACATCAAACACACTCCTCAAAATAATCCATGCTGAAAGCCTCTTTCAGAGGACGACCATATAAGGTTTACAAATTCGATTTAAGGTTTTAAGAGGTACATTTTCCTCTAAAGCTCAACACAGTTGGTTTCCTGGCTGCCAGGCAATTGTCCACAAAATGCTGTGTGCTGGGTGCTTATCACTCAGCCATTTTGGGCACTGGAAGAGAGGGCAATCTTGCCCTCAATTGATGGCCATATTCCATGATGAATTTGATAAGGGTGGCGGCGTTTCCTGCCACTCTAACCCACCATGGGGTTTGATGTGAATTGTCATTGGATTATCCCCCTGCAGTAGAAAGTGGACAACACATGCAGTCTGGATGAGTTCATGTGGGGAAGGCATGATGGGGAATAGAGAGTTTTTTGTTTGTGTATGTGGCTGTTCATTTGTGCATACACTCTTCATAACCACTGTTATTTAGACCTAAAGCCTGCGAGGAAAAAAGGGGCCATTATGAAATCGCATTTGAGAAATCACAGGTAAATCGTAGTTTTTAGGATGATTGCTGAGGACTTACATATAACTTTTATTTTGGTTTGTTGATCACTTTGAGGGCCGCAGCCAACAATTACTTTCATTATCCATCCATCTGTCAAACCAATTAATCCTTTAGCTATCAAGCTCACTACGAGTGCTAAGATGTCTATGTTAGCTGGTCCAATTGTATGTAACGTTATAAATAATATAAATAAAGTTTAGTATTATCATCATAATTAAACTTAAGATATTGACCCAATGGTGACAACAGAAGAAAGGTTAAGGGACCAGTTTTTAAAATGTATCTGAAGGGTGCCATGAATGTCTGTACAGATTTCATTGCAATCCAACCGATAGTTGTTGAGAAGCTATAATAAAAAACGAAAAAGAAAGATCATAAGGTTTCTCCATGGATTATTAATGTCAGTAAGCAATCTCATGGCAATTGTTGAAATATTTCAGTCTGGATCAAATCTTCAGAGCAACTTGACCATATGACAGACATCAGATTTATGTCATGTAACACAGCTTGAGGGAACAGAGAAAGCCAGCTAATCCTCGCATTTGATAGGTAGGACCCATGTTTTGTACTTCTGTTTTATAAGGAGTAACACAAGTAATAGGACATCAAAATTGTTGGAATCTAATTATCTGTCGATCGATCAAATAGACTCTGGTCACAAGGTGCCGTCGCCCATGAGAACCGTCCTTAGAGTGCCTGTGATCTTGCTTTTCAAAAGAATTAATTTCATCTTCACTCTGCTTTTTTGGATAAAGTCTTTCTTTTTTTTAGTCTCACAGCTGTCAAGTTCTCAAGCACACAGCGCTTGAATGCTGATGCAACAGCACCTTCATTGTCACATGGCGGTAGCAATTTGATACTATTGATGCAATGCTAAATCCATCACCTTGTCACATGTCATTGTATCAGTTATACTCCCATCTTGGTGAGGCTGACCTCAATTACTTATGTCTTCTTTGGTTCTTACTAAAGAGAAACATGTCTCAACTCTAACGATTCAGGTTGGGTGAAGTAAGTATGTGAGTAATTCATTCAAACTTTGTCACAAACGCTCTGTTGCTTTTCCAGAGTGAATGACAGGGCTCTGCTGACCTCCTCAGCTCTCCGGCAGAGACAAAAAAAGATTGAGGTGAAAATATACAACCTTTAGTTAGAAACTCCCTACCGAGCTTGATACACAGTTTTGCTGGCTGTTTGGAGTGCAGAGCCAACGTTTTTTTCCTCTTCTACTCACACTGCGAGGCAGCATGAGACCAGTCAAGACGTCATTGCAGGCAAAGCAATCTGGGCTCCATGAATTAGGAACTGTCAATTCAGTTACTTAAGGTGTTAGTCAGGCTTTGGGCAACTGGTGGGAGAACCAAACCCTACCGTTCAGCCATCACTTTGGTCTTTCACAAATTCTTGCAAAAAATGTTTCTGAATCAAAGTCTCATGCCTTCACATCAATCAATCGTCAGAATAAATGCTCGCAATGTACGTTTCTGCAAAGCCAAGGATATGTGGAAACTTGACATGTCTTTGGGCTTCTTTAGGCCCAATTTTCAATTAAATGTTGTGACAATGCTGTGCTTATTGTCCGTCTAGGTTTAGGCACAAAAAACACGTGGTTTGGTCACCATAAACACAACTGGAGGTGTCCCCAGGACTCTTTGAAAGCATCCAGTTTTGTTTCCACAGAAAACATCTTGACAAGTCCTGACTTCTCATCAATAATACCTGGTTTGTGTCACCATAAACATGGCTTGAGATGTCCGGGGGTCTCTTTAAGAGCATCTGATTTCATTCCCGCAAAAACATTCGGACATATCCTGATTTTTCATCAATAATATCTGGTTTTCATCGCCACAGGGGCAGCTGGACATGTCCTGACCTCTCGTCAAAAATGGCTGTCCTTGTCGCCACCAACACGCCTGGAGATGTGCTGGAAGATCTCCTTAAAAATATGAAGTGGCGCATCACTTACAATTGCTGAAACACAGTCTTGAACTGTGGTCACTGGCTTGGTAGTCTTTCTAGCAGGTTACTGCACCACCATCCCCTCCGCCTGCCACTATGAAAGTTGGTTCACAAACATGTAATGTGACTGTAATATGACACATCTGGTAGACTGGGCTATTCCCATTTTTTTAACAAATGACCAGGTGTTTTCTTTTTCAGATTAACTGTTCAGTGATTTTACACAGCGTGCACTGTGTCCAGGAAATGCCTCGGCTATATCAGAAGCATAAACAGACAATTGCTTGAGAAGGAAGCAATCAAATCCTTTCCAGAGAGTGATTACATAAATCCAGTACAACAGACTGGCGCCCTCACATGCGACAGGACATGCAACAGCAAATAGGTCAATTGGAGACTATCCAACCATTGGAAGAGCTAAAGTTAAATGAGCCAGAGTAAAGAGAAAAATGTGTCCATTTTCTGCCACCGGGTGTTTTTTCCATTCATCTCCCTTTTTATGTTTGTGTGTGCAGTATGTGTGTCTCATGTGTAATCCAGCAGCAGTTATGTGTAATGTGGTCTAAGTTGTCTTAGTCGCACGAAACTAAAGTGTTATAATGATGTGTAATGGGCCAATCAAAGAGATCAAAGACACACCCAAGTGATGTTGACTGAGCCATTAGCTGGCCCTATTAACTCATTTTAATTTGCCTCCAGTTAGAAACACATACAGTCCCTTTGAAATTAAGTGTTTCAGTGTGCAAGACACTGAGCATTCGCTCGACAGTGTCAAGGCAAACACCCACACAGGTAGGTGCAGGGCTGATTTCACCTCTCCGTCAGTGTCTCTAAATGCGAGCAGGAGCATTCATAACTGTGCAGCAACACTTTCCATTTTTAGAACACTTTGATTGAAACATAGTAGTTAAGACAGTTTTTTTTCTAGGGTTTGTACATCAAGCAAAAACAAATGCATATCTTATCAATGATGTGCCAACTGCCTTGTATCACTTTACAGTCACAGGTGATCACAGGATCCAGCAGCCTGTTATATAGAGTCAGGCGTATGGTATAGTGATGCTTCATGTGAAAATGAAAGCATTAATAATTGACCACACCCCACTGGTGGTTACGTAGTATAACTCGACTGTTTATTTCAACACCATTGATTGAGAGTGTTAGCTCTCCAGCAGGGCTCTATTGGTTTCCAGTAAGTTGATGTGGCGACTCTCCTCTGGAGTCCACGGTGTTCGTGCTGGAGCTCATCTTGCGAGTTCATCGGTCAGGAGTTTGTCCATGAATATCGACACGATGAGCTTCCTCCGCCGAGGTCTTCCTTCCACCGGCAACTCGAGGGGCTCCAACTGCAGACCACATCCCTGACGTCTAGTGGCGGAAGAAACCGATGTGGTCCAGTCGCACACAGAACTCACTTGTTGGAAGTACTTTTGCAGCACGTAAGTAATCAGGCTATTTACTGAGCTAAATATAAATGAATCCACAGCAGTTCTGATGAAAGATTAGTTCATCCTGCGAGTTGTTTTTCAAGCGTCACATGGCTTTGGATACATGGCTGTATCCTCTTAAACAATGTGTAAGACACTATAGGGGTTTGTGTAGGAGAAATTACAAGCCAATACAGAGAATTGACAACCATAATAGAAATGCAGATAACCTTAAGTAGAAATTAAGTTGCTAATTAACAGGATGTACATGAGTATGTGGGTGTATGGAGGGATTTTAATTTCATGTCCTATTTCTACCGATAAGGAACACAGCAGACGTCATCAACGAAGCCTAACTGATAGAGCAGTTTCCTAGGCTACTTTGAACTGTCTTAAGAGAAATAAACAAATGAGGGAAACATCCAGTATGCTGTACGTTAGGGATGTCAAAGGTCAACCAATAATCTATTAACCACAGACTGAGCAGTTTCACATATCGGTTTATAGGTTAATATCTAAAGGACACTTCTAGAGGACGCCAAACAAATCTTGGTCTGGGAACATTCCTGTCATGATTCAGTGTCTTGTTGTTGTGTTCTGATTTATTTTGATATTGTGCCCTTGTGTGTCTCTTCTTGCTTTTCAGTTTCTCCTGTGTGTTTCTCCCCCTCTGTGTTTTTCCCCCTCGTTACCTCACCTGTCCTTTTCCCTCCTCACTCACCTCACCTGTTCCCGATTCCCTCGTTAGTGTGTCTGTGTATTTAGCTTTGTTGCGTCATCCGTCGGCCTCTGTTTGTCTCTTCGTGATGTTCTGTAGTGTTTCCTCCAGTCTCTCCTCTTGTGTCACCCCCATTGGTTTGTTTGGATTTTGATTTCTCGTTTCTGGTAAATTGGACATCTCACTCCTAATTCCCCCGCCAACGCATTGTCACTCCACACTCATCTAATACAGCTTGATCTAGCGCCAGTTTTGCACGTTAAGGGCTCTGCGGTCAAGTTAGCAATAATGTTACATGCAACATCCTCTTTCATAATAATGCTCGTTGACAAATAGTTCACATATACGACATTTGAATTGTCATTAACAACATCCAATGGTTACACTCTGGTTAGGTTAAGCCTCCAAAACTACTAACTTGTGTCACGTAACTCACGAAGTGTGGCAAATGAACGTACGCCATCTATGTACGTCAACATATTTATGTAACACAACGTAAAAAAACGATTCACTCTTGGTCACAAACAGGACATGAACCCCAGTCTCCGGAGGGAAAGTCCAGTGTTTGACCCATCCAACCAGACTGAGCCCCCCTGACACTTCAAACAGCATCAAACTTACACCTTGATTCCACGGAAATCGTTTCGTTATTTGTCCGATTTGAATGTGTTTATTGTTAATATTTACGACTTGGTTCGGAATTTGCTGTAGATCCCTAGTTGGCACGCAGTGTTTTATTTTTGAAAATTGACCGGATGCACTTGCCTTCCTGTGGGGCTTGATTTGCTCTTTGCTGATTGACGCGGTCCGCTTCTGTCAATTCTCTGCGGCAGAGAGTTGTTTCTGGGACGCTGCTGAGACGTCATCCTAAAACAGGTTCAGGGTGGGACTTAAAACATGCAAATGAGGTATGTGTCTTGTGTCAAGCTCTGGTCCCGGTTGGTAATTATAGCATACATATTGTCCTCACCTGTGTATGAAAATGAAATATCTAGGACAGACCTGTGTGTGTGTGTGTGTATGTATGTATATATGTATGTGTATATATATATATATATATATATATATATATATATATATATATATATATATATATATATATATATATATATATATATATATATATATATATATATATATATATACATATATATATATGATGCACATGCAATGTGTTGCAAACACACAAACCACCGTTCAGCACAGCATCTGAAATATTCATCACCATCTGCTGTGCAATCCACATGTCAAATTGCCTGTATTGAGGACATTTTACGATCAAAAAAGTAATTTCTCCAGCGAACACTTGCTCACAGGTCTTTTCAACGAGCTGACGTGAATGTCATTGAATGCTAAGAGTGTCACACACGTCAGAGGACGATGTGACAGTTCCATCAACACTCTTCACATGTGGGCTTAGATTGCCATCATCACCCTAAAGAATGTCATAGTTTTCACATGTCCCTTTGATCAAGGCGATCTATTCAGAGTTTCACTGTTTTTGTGAGTTTGATGACAATTAGAATTGCTTCTGTAAGATTATAATTGTTATGTTATGTTCTGTCTTCACCTTACCTCTTTTTTTCACACCTGTACTTGGAATAGATGGACATCTACCCCTTTTATGCTTCTATCACCTTTTTTCCAAGTTCATACACTGCCAGCCCCACAAATAGCCACGCTGCATGTCACAGTTCAGCTCAGGTTCTGTCCAATCAGTCTGTACCGTCTGTATTAACATAAAAAATTTAAAATTGTGTCATCACCTTGTCACGGACCTGTGAAAGGAAAAAAGTCTTCTGATTGTTAATAACCAGAGAAGATGTGAACAGAAAAGAGAGAGACGCTCACCCAACGTGGCGAAAGTGCCCTAATTGGACTGCGAGAGTCTGTTTCTTTCACCCAGGAAACTGACAGCTCACAATATTTAAAAATGCTTGACAGAAATGTATAATGTTCTCAAATGACGCACTAACATTTCAGAGGAGAAAGCCATTTTCAACCTACTGACCAAAATCAGACAGGAGCAGCTAATGGAGCGAGTGTTGGTTTATTC
The DNA here is from genome assembly GCA_039737535.1 of Lagodon rhomboides. Classification (NCBI taxonomy): domain Eukaryota; kingdom Metazoa; phylum Chordata; class Actinopteri; order Spariformes; family Sparidae; genus Lagodon; species Lagodon rhomboides. The sequence goes on along the minus strand of CM077799.1, from coordinate 19,491,809 downwards.
ATGATTTCACGGCCCCTTTGCCCTTTATCAGTGGACGGCGTTACAGCCACATATCCACCTCGCCGAACGAGAAGAATATAGAAGGTGTAAATGATACCTGTGCAGCGCGGGCCGAGAAAATGTCAAAATAATTATGGACGTTAAGGATGAGCAGCGACCGGGCTTGGGCTGAATGTCAGAGAATGAACCTGCCGGCGAGACGACGAGGTTTACACAAAAATGTTGATTTTGGTTATAGAGTAAACAACACAATGACACTCTACTATCCTCTGGATTTTCAGGTAAATTCAGAGTGCAGTGGCGAGGCTGAATTCTTGCCAGAGCTCGTCAAATGTGTCAGTAAGAAAAAGTGAATTCGAAGTGTATTCATTTTAACAAAGCTTTCCCTTTAATTGCCCGAGACAGAGTCACATAATAAATCTGAGGGGCCCAAAGACGATCTCACTTCTGACTTAAGTACTTGATATTTGAGAGATTTTCAACTTGAAGCACGGCCGCATTTAAAAAAAGTGGAGAGCTCTGAAAAGAAGTGCTTTTTCTCTGATGCTCACTCCGAATTTGAAACCCTTGAAAAAAGAAGCTTCCTCTCAGAGAAAAACACGATGCAGACCGGGGCACTAAAGGTCAGTTACTCCAATGAGAGGTTCGTGAATGAGGATCAGAGATCAGAGATACATCGTGGCTAACCAAATACTGTGATTAAATACACCAGGTTTGACTTGCAAATACTGACCGTCTGCCAGTGAAGTCTATTGAAAACCAGAGAGCACCGCCAGCCAGACAAGTACTTATCGACAGGAGCAACACAGTCAATAGTTTTGAAGCAATCAGTTCCTACAACCATTTTCCCATTTCAAAATGCAGCAGAGGTTTTTCGCACCACAACCTTCTTTTCTCCAGGTACTGATCATTTTATTTTTTTGGCAACATTTCCACGACCATGTTTTCATTTCTTTTTGCCTGAGTTTAAATTTTTTCCACCTCCAGGATTTATCACTATCATCCTGGAATAACAAAGCCTCTTCAGTTTAGTGAGGGACGACATAGTTAAGTAGTATGCAATTTAGAATGGATTAACTGCTCTAAAATCAGACCTTCTTCTGGTTTAATTCTAGTCTTATGTGTACAGAAACAAAAAAATAAAAAATACTATATCACCAATCAACACATATTTACAATATACAATTTTGCATTTCGAAGTAACTTTGAGCACAAAAAACAATCTCTTTAATGTATTCTTTTCTGAAATAATAAAATATACAGTCATCTGACACGGGCACACACACATTCGACAACATCTCAATACAGCCTCTGTTTTTGACAGGTGAGACGCAGAGATGAGTAACAGCATCTCTAATGACTTCCGTGAAGCAGCGTATTGATATTCCTGTTTGCCTGATCTCAGGGACACGCCGAGAGACGCTGCTGCTCGCTGTTGACTGTGTGATGAAGGAGCGACACTGCCTCAGTGGTTGAAATATATACAACTAACAAAAAAAAAAAAGGCAGAAATGATGCACTTATTTTTTGATCATCGCTGTAATGTATTCGCTCACATACACATGCTCGAGTGCCATGTCTTCCCTGCTCTGCTCGACTAACATTTTTTCTGCTTCCTTTTATTACCATATTAGTCTACATTATGATGAAAGGGTGTGTGTGTATACAGCGGGATGTGCAAGCCTTTCCCGCTACAGACTGCCTGCTGCAATCTCATCGTAATACAGGAAACGCATGCTGCTTCACACCCTGATAAAGCTCACACACACACACACACAGAGAGAGAGAGAGAGAGAGAGAGAGAGAGACAGGCATCTGCCCAAGCACCTGTAGAGGTCTTTAAGCTTTGCCAGCCGCCCAGCTAGCTAAAGCCTACAGTGCCAGTGCCTGTCATAATCTACAATGGCACCTCGCAGGAACACATTTAAAGCTGCTCCAACGAGCGTGTGGTGTGTGTGTGTGTGTGTCGTAAGCAGGACCACTTTCATAAGAACAGTTACATACTTCTGGAAAAATCCTGTTTATTATGCAGCCTCCTTTGAGAGAGAGAGAGGGAGGGGGAGTAATTACTTTTTCTTTAAAAACCAGGGATTGAATCTTGATTCCCCTATAGAGGCTAAGAGTAAACACTTAATCTAAGAGGCTTCGGCGAGGAAGTAAAAAAATAAAGACTTATTCCCATAACTCTTCTTTGAAAGGAAGTCTTGTGCTCTCGCTTTAGCCCCGTTATCACACAAAGACACACACACAGCGGAGGATCATGTTCGTGTTCTTTTACCGCCACACACCTCCCTATCTACTCCTCCTTATTACGCCCTCTGCCCGTCCACCTCTCGTTTCAGTCCAGACACTTTTCACATTTTTCCCGAGCCCCCGCTCCCATTCGTCCTCCTGCTTTTCTGTCGCCTCTCGTCTTTTCTCCGCTGCTCTTGTTTGGTGCTGCGTCCAGGTAATGGTTTGCTTTCTATTTATAGCTCTAGCACCCCCCCTTCTCCCTTTACCTATGGCAAAACAAAAAAAGTCAGCAGATTATAGCACTATCCGAGACGTTTCTGTATCATCTCTGTATTCTATATTAGGAAATATGTAAATTAAAGATTGTACCTCAAGTGATTCAGGGCTGACACATTATTGATGGAACTGGATTTAATATTCGCCTCAAAGCAATTTATAAATAAACTTCACATTCGACCCTCTTCTTTTAAAAACTAGCTCGCAGCATCAAATTTAGAGACATTCTCCTGTGATCTGTATCAGCTTTGAGTGGATAAACTACAAGAATCCTGAGAGGTAAAATAATGATCAAAATCTGGTGCTGTAATATGAGAAGCTCATACAAAGTGGATATTTGAATGTCGACTTTACAACTGGCCAACTCCATGTCATGATTTTGGTTTTAAGTTAGTTATTTCCTGTTTTATTTTGTAGTCATATTACTTTTGTACTTCCTGCTCACCTGTGCTCCCAGTGTTTTGTCTCCGTCCTGTGTTCCCGTGCTCCTCCCCAGCCTGATTCCCCCCCACACACCTGTCTCACATCAGTCTCGTTAGCACTGCCCTGCTCCCAGTGTCTCTCAACAGCCCTCAATAGTTTAGTTTGTATTTAAGCCTGTGTTGCTCTGTTGGTTTGTCTGTCCTCGTCCATACGTTCCCTGTGCTCCTGATTTGTTCCTCGTGGATTTATGGTTTGTCCTCATTACTTTGGTATTTTCTCTTTTCCTTCATTTTTGCTGGCTGCCCCTTTTGATCCCTGGATTTTAGATTTTGGATTTGGGACTTTGGTTATCAGCATTAAAGCTCGCTTTCTGTTCCTTTACTTGCCTGCCTCTGTCTTGTGTTTGGGTCCATTTTAGCGTAACGTGAGTTTATGTGATATAATCGAAAGGTGAGTTGACTCAGTTGACTGGCTTGTCACTAAAGTATTATTTAAATGTTGCTCCAGTTAAGCTTATTTTTCAATTTTTGTATTCTAAAACTGTGTTTTAATAGTGTAATGATAGCATTGTTGTTAACCACTGTAGCAAGGTGAGCTTAGATATTTAAGATCAGGTGCTATTTATTTAAAGTAAATCAAGGGCTGTTGAGTCATTGATCTTGAGTCTTTCTCTACTGTCCTTCAGATGTACTTCCTGAGTCCAGTTGGTCTGCATTAAGAAACACCACTCTACTCCGTCTTTGATAAGAACAAAAGACGCTTGGCTTTCAGATTTCAAGAACAGGTAGATTCAGTTGTGTCTGTCTCAAGGCAACGTTCTTTATCCAGTGCCAAATACGACAGAAATCAACATTCAGAGGACGTAATACTACTAAACAGCAGCCGAGAGATTTGAAATGATGGGACGAATTACCTAACGAAAAAAGTTGATGGTCACCTGAGCCAGCCAAATCAAGACTTTATGTCTCCAAACCTCTTTCTTCTTCACCTGTTTTCTCTTTGTCTCTTTCTCGCTCACACAGTCAGTCATGACTGCCCGTTCTCTCTCTGCCAGTGGCTCCATTTCAAGCTTTCTCCCCGACAGCACCGCCCCGTTGAACAGAATCATTCACATTTTCCCTCAGAATTTACACCCCAGTCTCCATCTATTATCGCCTTACCACCTCCCAACCATTCTCCGCCCCCTCATCTCTCCTCTTGACCCCGCCATCCGCCGCTGCATCACCGCGCCGTCCAGCCAATCAAGCTTCCAGCAGAGCGGGGCCTCATGATTTGAGCAGGGAGCTCGCCAAGAGCGCTGGCCCAGGACCAGAGCAGCGATCCTGGGCGGCCCGTGCCCAGATTAGCCCGCCTCAGAGTGGCACTGGAGCTCCCCCGCTCCCTGGGCTCCAGCTGGAGGAGAGGAGATTAGAGCGAGAGGGTGGAGCAGATTGAGACACAAGAGATTCCAAAAGCCGTTTTTAGACTGCCTGTGAAATTGGATAACAGATTACTCTCAAATGTCCTCCTAACACTTTATATTAAGTAGAACTAATAACATTAATCTAATAAATTGCCAAATACTTCAGTGGCGCTTTGAAGGGAGTGCAAGAAGGATCAAACTGGGTGTTTTCTCCGTCTCGTCGCCAGGCAGCAGGGACGAACACACTGGAAATGCTGAGGGGAACCGTCGCTGCTGTTGTTTTTAATTAACCCGCTGTACGCTACCTGCTCACAACCAAACTGAAGACAGGCAACGTTAGCCACTGTCTGCTGAACATAGCAGCTAAGGAAAAAGAGGTAAAATGAGACTGAGGATTGGATTTAAAGACGTAAAGGGGGACAGAGACACAGCTGTTAATTATTTGCCGGAACAACTTAAGATCTAACAAGTGACCAAAGCAAAAAAAGAGGACTTTATTTTTATCATTGATTAATCTGCCTGCAAGCATCAGAAAGCAGTGAGAAACAAATGTAAACGCTGGTGAAAGATGGCACCATCAAATATCGTTTTTTATCCGACCAGTTAGGGTTCGGTAGATTTCCAGTTTTGCGGGTCCCGTGTGAACTTGAAATGTAGATTTTCTCAAGTGGCATGAAGCCGAAGTCTTATTTTGATGTTACCGAAACTCCAGATGAATAAAAGTCAAGTGGAGTGGTTGTTGTGAATGGAGTTGGTTAATGGTAAACACCGATGAACTAGCCATTGGGCACAATTTGGGATTCAGTATCTTACGGTTGCCCTGAAGGTGAAAAGATATCAGAAAACACAACGTTCCTAAAAATGCGGCGTTTCCTTAAATGTCGTTGAGTTTTGACCCCCCGGGCCACTGAACATCTTGCCAACGGACACTTCGAGATCGACTTTCAGAGAAGCGCACCACCTGCTGTACTTCCTGAGCCAGGGCCGCCCCATTGTGAGGTGAGGGGGTGCCAGTATTCCAAAACCTTTAAGATATATAATTTAGATTAATGTAAGATGAGAAAAAGCAGCCATTTCTGCCCTTTTAAAGCTTCGACAGGCAAAATATCCTGCATTTCTGCTTGATTGCTGTATTATCAAAGTAGTTGCTGATTAATTTTGTCTTTCATTTAAACTTTTAATTCACTAACACTAACAGAAATCAAAAGCTGATGAAAACCCTCGCACCCTGACAATCTACCCTCCTCTTTTCTTTGTGTTGAAGTCAAACTAAAAGGGGTTACAGCAGTTAAAATAATTAGCATCAAAAACTCTGTAGAGATTTTGGTCCAATAAGAGTCGAGTCTCACTGACGCATTTTAATCTCCGCAAAATAATTACAGGGCGAAGCCAAAAACACCTACTGCATTAAAAATATCAAGCTCACATCCATCCAGTTTTGTCACCAGTGATAGGTGAAATAAAAAGCCAGAAGCTGCTAACATGAGATACCGAGCTTTTCTGGCCTCCGATCTGCTTTTTTTTTTAATTTCTTTAATTTTGTCACAGCTCCACAGTGAGACACAAGTTGCATCAGACCAAGGAGTGTAAGGACGACGCACATCAGCTCAGGCAACCGCTCACGCCATCAATCTCGTGTCAGCCCCAGAAACACACGTTCACGCCGCACGGCTCGCCTCCCACAGCGGTGCCGGCACCTCATCCGCGGTTCCTCTTCCCTTCCACGTTAAAAAACTAATAGGAGGTGTCAGAAGGAACGCCTCCTCATTTTCTGTGGGTAATAATCGCATACTGGAGCCATCACGCCATAAAACTGAATTCTGCTCGGGGGGTCTGTGCGTGGAGTGCATCGGCGGCCCTGTTTTGCAGAAAAGTCACTGATTCCTGGAGGTCTACAGGCCGAATCAATACGGATTCTTTTGTGGGGGGAATCAATCGGCAGAAGCAAAGGTTAACCTGCCTCAGACTGTGTGATGGCTCTCTGCAAGTATCTGGCAACCCTTAACCTTTAGCATGGCATCATTCACTCCGGCTCACAGCGGTGTGCAGCTGTTTAACCAGTCGCAGCAGCCTCTCCCCTGAGGGGCGACTAGCCCAGCTAGCTTTCACCGTCTCCAACGTAATAGTTAGAGTATCACCCACCCTCTGACACACATGTTTTATTCTTACATTTGGCACCAGTGTTTTATCATTATTGCGTCGCCGGAGCTGCGTGGCTCCACTGTTGATTGCGAGTAATACTGGTGATGTAGGATTTAAATTGCTGCAGTAGCTCACCCGTGATAAGAGCATCCGATAAATGGCTGAAATGTGAAATCTAAAAGTCTGAATGTGCTTGATGGATCTCATAATGTGGGAGATTATTTCACGCCATCCATCACGGGCCGCGCTTACGACGAGAAATTCTACTTTTATTACGATCACGCAAGGGGGGGGGAGGACGAGAGAGACGGCGGCAGAAGAAACCAGCCTTCCCCGAATAAAGTGCGACACTCCTCTGCTCTTAAGTTGACTCGAGTGCTGCACTTCTAATAACTCAGCAAGATCCTTGACGTTCTCTGGGTTTTTATAGAGGAAAAACTGCCGAAGGGGCTTGTGTAGTGTGTACTATCAACGACGGTCTGATTGGTCAAAGATTAATTAAATTCCAATTTAGCTAAAGCCTCCCACACGATCAGCTAGTGGGGTAGTTCTGACTTCTCTTAATCTCTGCAGTCTTTATTGATTAGTTGTTGATATGTCGGTAGAGGTTTTAATACTCACTGCCATCTTCACTCATTTTAGCAATGCAAAACTTTAACAAAAAATGTGCGTGTGTTTGGGGCGGGGGGTTAAATCAGGACATCAGGGGAATAAGATATTTTACTGGAATGACAGAAGAGATCAACATCAGTGATCCCATTTACAGAGAATGATGTTCAATTCCTAATGGTGCCTTGGCCATACGAACTCATTTGGAAGGTTTGGCTGATGGGATGCTGTTGAGGTGCTGATTATGTGGTAGTGGCTGAACTGGCAACTCCTCTTGGTTGGCAGATAGAGTCTAGATGATAGCTTAAACCAGTGGTTCTGGTCAATGGGGGGATGAAGAAGGGAAAATGGAGTTAAACTAAGCTGAATTAATATAATTTATTTAGAGTTTGCTGATCTTTCTTTCCAGTAAAATTCAACTTGGATCCTTTTTAATTAGTTGCTTCCCCTTATAATTGTTAATAATTACTAAACATGGTAACATTTAGCTGCTAGATGTAGCATTCTCTCTCCCTATCAAAATACCGCTGTTGTTCAAATCGTCTGGTCAAGTGGTTGCCACTGTGTGCACTAGCCTACGTTGCTAACGTTACCTAATGTTGCTAACGCTAGCTAGCTAAAGTTAACATTGCATGCACAGCGCGTACTGTAGAACTCTGTTATTCTTACATTTTTTCTCCCCCCCCACAAACTGGCAACTAGCAAGGCTTTTGATCAGCTGATGAAACACGGATGCCACAGGACACCAACTGTGTTATTGGCTCACAAACTTTATTAGAAGCTGAAACATTTTGAGATTATGAATTCATAATCATGATAAAGTTTTTAAGGAGAAGAGATGCTTTTCTTGGCTATATCCCAACACAGAAATGGTGACAACTGCAAGCTTGTTCGCGTTTGTATCGAGACCCGGTTCGTGTTACGGTTGCTTGCCATTTTTAGTGTTGTAGGTTGCTGGCTCTGAGGTTGTTTGCCGTAACAAAAGGTATTTTAAAAAAAGGTAACAGATAATAGATAGCAGATAGTGGAAGTGGAGGACAATGCTGCCTGAAATAATTGCCCAATGGCAGGCTTGTACACGCAGTCAACATCGGTTAAGTCAGACTAACTTGAACCTAACCATGTGCTTTTGTTTGCCCAAACTTAACCAGACCAAGCTATTGTATTGCCGTTTGTTTCCAGCAGTGATTTGTAAGGGTTTTGGAGGGCACTGAGAAATTAAATGCTTCCTTGAGTCCTTCCAGAGGACACGTACAAAAAGCATCTTTTGCCATTTTACTTGGAGGACTTGTCTAGACGACAGTCTGAACTCAGGGGCACCTAATGCATCACAGGTATTTCTCCTAAATGCATTGGACTGTAAGTCTTTGGAGAAAAGGGCTGAATAAAGCGCATGAATGATGAACAGAGTGACAGTGATCTGAGGTCCAGTCTGAGAGTTCAGGAGAGCTTTGAAGTTTGGTTTCAAAGGAAGAGAGGCATGATGCAGTCATGGCCAGACCTCGAGTGCTAAACAAAATCTGATGCTGGGTGAATCATAAAATGGCGAATCTATGACCTGCTGTTAGCCTCCTGTATTTTAAATTTTCTCTATTCTGTGATCACAGATTCAGTTCAAGCCTGGCTTCGCTTTAAAGTTTAAAGAATCGACCACCTGTCAGATTAATATTCAAAACAAATGGAGGGGGGGCCAGTATATCACAAAGGTAACTGCTAACTATAGCTGATAATTGACTTCATGCTGAGACACGTGTGGAAAAAACACGACCAATCAGGGTCGGAGCTAAATGAGGGCGCTGACATCAACACCTGAAATGCCGCCAGTGCCACTGCACGACAACAATGGGAACATGCTGAGTGTAAGTGGTGGCAACAGAAAGGTACTCTGTGCTTTCCTACTTCTGTAAATCTGTGGCTCTAAGACAAAGTCAGCCACAGTTTCATACGGTTTTGCAGAGCACACACATGGGAACAGTAAACTCCAAAAGTCAGAGCAGTTTAATCCAGTCGGATGTTTGTGCTCCTCCGTCAAAAAGGCTCCAAGTGGCTTTAAACTTTCTTTACACATTCAAAATGAAAAACAAATCTGAACACTAAAACGCCATTTAGCTGTTTATCACAGATGGGAACTGATGTTTCTGTTTGATCGTCACCCCGCACCTTATTTGTTTATACGAGCACAAGTCTTTCTCGAGTCTTTCATTTGCCTGGATTCAACCGGGATATATTTGATCTTCCCGGATGTGCTTAATTAATTGTTCTTTTGAGTTTGCCAGAGAACTCGAGAACGGGATCTGTGATGTCTCAGTCAAAGGCCTCTGGAAAAGCCTGTATACTTCTCCATATAAAGAAAAGAGTAAACAAAGAAATGTGATTGTTCAATTGTTTGTGAGGCACAAGTACGCGTCGGCTGTCAAGGTCAGAAAGAGAAAAAAGAGAACATTGCCATGCCGTGCGTGCATGATTCTAGGCTCTCCACTTCGGTATTGCTGATGCAATCGATGATTGTTAAAGGGTTTCTGATGGAAGGTTTACGCGGAGAGCAGCCTGCGTAAAAGAACTGCGCCGCACTATACAAAAACCTTTCCTCTGACTTATGAAGAGGCAGACATTTACGGGGAAGCACGAGGGTCTGCTCGTGTGCGAGAGAGAGGAAAGAACGAGGAGGAAGTCGAGAATATGTGTGGAAAAGCAAAAGCAGCCCCAGCCGTGCAATCACAGAAAATGACACATGACATTTCGAACTCAATTTGTTCCATATAGCAATCCTCGCTGTAAATTACCGAACCAATCGCCCGAGACCATTTCTTTCTCCTCCGCTCCTCTCGGTTGGTAGGGACAAACCCTCTCAGCGTGAGCGATCTGTAAAATCGTCCCATATTTCAAGGGCAAATACCACATTTGACCTTGATGCACTCTTTGCATTAGAGGTGAAATCAAATCAATGGGTTGCAGGCTAATGGAGCCAGTGAGAAGATTCCAGAGAAGTGGCATTAATACAGCTGGCCTTTCGTTTGACACCTTTTATCTCCAGTCGTGCCGCTCAGAGTTTATTTCTGGCAACATCGACACTTATCCAAGCAAGCTTCGTATGGATTTAATAAAACTCTTTAATTAAATTTAAATAATCTGAGCCCATGGGTGTTTGCTTTTTTACCTACTTAATGAATTACGGGATTTAAACGGCGAGATCAGATTACGCAAAATCAGCCCGATAATTGCCTGACCTAACAGACATAGGAGCACCCGGATCAGAATGAAGCTTCTTCTGCCTGGTCTACTTCAGAAAGCTCCTCCATCCACAAAGCACAGCCCCAGTCGCCAGGAGAAGACGCTGGCACTTTCCATTTCTGCAAACCACGAGTACGCATTTGTACATGCACACCATACCGATATTTGTACAACACGTGTCGTATCGCAGTCACATTACATCCACAGGAGGTGACTTTCATGACCAGAGGTAGATAGATGGTGATGGCGTTAGACCTAGGCAAGAGGACCACTGTTCAAGACTGCGTTTGAACATCTGTGTGAAGCCACTGGATATTTTTAACAAGATGTCAGGACATTTCACTGCAGTGTGTGTAGCAACAGAAGCCAGATATTTTCTGACAAGACGTCAGGACATCTCAGGCATGTTTGTGGCACAAAACCAGGATATTTTTTGATGAAACATCAGGATGTCTGGAGCCTTACGTGTGATGACGAGACACGATCTTTTTCTTTTTGTTTTTCTTGTGCCTAAACCCCAGCCAGACCCTGAGCACAGTGCTGTCACTTCAACATAAAATCAAAAAAGGGTGAATTGCCAACATTTCAAACGTAACACCCTCACCCTCTTTCTATCCGCCGGGAAGAAAAAAGATCAGACCACCAATGTTCCAGCTTCACTTTCAGTAAAAAAGTGATGACTTGACTTATTTGCATTTTTAGTGCCGTCAGATTGCCTGACACCTCATTGCTCACTTTGGCAAAGGACGGCTGTGGCTCAGAAGGTAGAGCGGGTCGTCGGTTCGATACTCCAACTCCAAAGTCTGCATGTTGAAGTATCCCTGATCAGATATTGAACCCTAAATTGACTTGGCGAGCAGGTCGACACCTTGCACTGTTGCCATCAGTAGACTGAAAAGGCGGTATAGAAATCTGACACGGATGAAAACGTCGCCCGCTCAAGCAGAAGATCTCCTAGATTAATTCTATGGCAGGGTAAAAAAAATGTTTTTTTTTAACATTTTCCTTTGTGAGGATCTTTAAAATGTGTAGTGAAAATTGAGGTAAAGTAACATCGCTGCTGGCAACATTTTCTGTCTCATGCAAGGATAGTCTTGTTACTCTGACATCAATAGTTACACTGCACCCCTCTGCCTGTGTGCTGTACATTGTGTTAACTCACGCCACACGTTTTAATCAGCCTGTCTGCACAGCCAGAACCTGCAACTTTAATGGTCACGCTGTACATGCGGCCACAACGAGCCTGCTGACACTGGACTTTAGTACCGAGCAGCCGGCGCTCTGTCTGTTGACCATTACGTTGGCAAAAAGAGGGAATGGCAGCATTACAAAGATGGAGTGGCGGATGTTGCAAGACGCAAACAATGTGTGTTCTGCAGCACAGTTGAGCTTTATGTCAAAGCTAGTTGAGAGTATGGTGGGAGCCACAACGTGTCAAACACCAGTGCGCTAATAAGGCAGCCGTGAGGGGACTCTGACTGCTCAAACTGCCAGACGGCTGAGAAAAAGATTTCTGACACGCCAGAAATCCATTCAGTCGTCCGAGAGCCAGATCGTTGACGAACTGTCTGGCATGAACTCAGGCCGAATCTAAAATTAGCTAGGATGAGCAATTCGGGGCTAAAATTGGGCTCAACACATACATAGTCTGCTTTATGGACTTGTCATCACTGGAGATGGCTAACTGTCTCTCTGGCTGTGTGTTTAACGAAATATCACCTCCGGGTACGAGAGCTGAAGCCCGGGGAGTGGACGGAAGAGCGTGCGGCTTCTACTTAGTCCAATCTGTTCCTGCCACATCAGCTGAGGCTAGCTAACCGCTGTCTAGTGCTATGAGGCTAATGTTTTGACAGTTCCAACAGTGACAGCACATGAATCAGAGAGCAGACGTACAGATTCTGCCTTGTCTGTGCTATAATAGATTATTAAAGTGCATGCCCCTGCTCTTGCTAGCTGTAGTTAGCTGTTTGGGTTAGCCCCGAATTTTTCAAATATGCATGACAACGCCAGCCTCAAAACAACAATCTGTTGTGCACACTTATTTAAATAAAGATGTTCAAATCAGGTTTTAGTCAAAAATCAAGAATCTGATTGCTCCCCAGGCTTGAAATAAAATGGCCGTTTCCCCCAACCCTAATTTATTAAAACCGGATATTTATGCAGTGTTGCCGTACATGGTAAGATCTAAAAAGCCTCAGAAGAAACCATGTGTGATGTCTGAGTGCCAAACTTCCCTATACATGACAGTGTTGATGGTGATATCAAAGTGAGAGTCACGCTTTGCCCCGTCCTTGATCTCTCTTTTCCTAGCGGACTGAGTCATCCCTTGTGACACGTAAGAGACTATAAAATGTTGGGACACGGCGTCCGTGTCAATAATTAATGGATGTGTCCATTTAGTGCAAGAGCGATAAGATGTTGTAACCCCCTTTCATCTGTCTTGTTTGTTCTTTCCGTCTCCTTCACACACTGCTTTTCTCCAATTCACAGGGGTTCAGATTTTGAGGTCTGGGCTCGCTAGGCCCCCTGAAAGCAGCCAGTCTCCAACAGTGAGACTCAATATTTAACACCTCGCAAGTCGTCTGAGGGATGGATCACATCAAACTGAAGTGGGAGACAGAGTGGCAGTGCAAGAGAAAAAGAAATAAGAAAGCAAAGAGAGGAAGACGCTTTCCTATCGGGGGTTTTAAAAACCAGAGCTGCTAGTGAAAGGAGTCCAAAGAGCCTAGATGGGAGCAAACATGAATCTGCATGTTCGAGGCAGGGTTGGACACTCTACAACCCTACTGGGGCTTCTCTATTAGCCCCAGCCAAGTCCAGCCAAGCCGGCACATGTGTGAGAATGTGCAACAGTCGCTGTCAGTCCATTAGTGTCTGCGACGACTGCCGTGTCCGTACGACTACATCGCGGCGGAGCTGATGTTTGAAAGAGACATGGAGGCGCGATGAAGCCACCCATGAAATTGATCCGAACACAGAGGCTTTAAGAGCTCTTGCACACACCGCGACCGGCCATGCATGCGCTTACCCACGCAAATGCGGTCGGAGGGACAAGAGAATACCTCAGAAGATGAGAAGAGGACCTGAGGATATTAGTAAAGCAATGAGAGCTGACCTTCCACGCTGGGGAAAGCAATATCCACCTGACAGAGCGGAATGTAAATCCACAGCCTCAGTAATAACTAGGCAGCTTCAGCCGCGCGCTGTTTAGCTTACATGGACATCCCGGTTTATTCGCGCGTCTATTACGTGACTGATTTGGCTGCACTTTACCCGACGCACCTGATGGCTGCCAGAGGCATTTAGGAGCTAATGAAAGTGCGATATACCCAGTGATTGTCCACATGTGTGTCTGGCTGATTTTCTGATTTGTGTGCTGGAGAGTTGAAATGTCAATTTTAATGCAAATGCAAGTTACCGGATAGATATGCAAAATCAAGGAATTCATTCACACGCCGCCTTTCGCAATCAATTCGTGTTTGTTCCCTGAAACGCATCTCTCTCAATATCTCTACTTGCCTTCCTGCATTTGGCGAATCCATATTTACTATTGATTGTAATCACTTACAGGGCATGGTAGCCATTACTTTCAATTAATGCTGTGTATTTCGTAAGAAGGAACATTTATTTCCAGACGTCCGTGAACGCAGCAGTTGCAGCTCATGTGTTTCTTTATGCATGAAGGCACGGATCAGTCGATAAAATGCCAATTTGTATGCACGTACATGTGAGTACTGTATTTCAGTTCCCTTTCCCTCAGTCGATCAGCATTCTGCCCCGCTTCCAGTCCGCGGCAAGCCCTCGCCCAAGCCTCCCACCCAGAATAACACGGCAAATTTGCAAGAATACATTATTAATTTCCCGTCAGAAATGGCAGCTGCCCTCGATGACAAGTGCTCCTTGCATCCCATCCCCACCCGCCCCCCCCTTTCATTTTCATTTTTCATTTCCTGTAGTGCACCTGAGACACAAATACTCGCTCACCGCTCCCCCTCTGCGCTCCCGGCGCTCTCTCCTCCCACCTCCGCGGCCACGCCGACATGTCACACACACACACACACACCGTACACTGCATACGCACAGTCACACATGCAGACACGGACTCGATATCATGTCTAGTCAAGCCGCGTGCTGGATGTATAGGAAAGTAGTGAACGTGAATGAAAACACAAGCACTGCGAATGCTATCTGACACTGAGTCATTCTGAGACTTTGTTGGTCCTCTTGCCCGCAGATGACAAAATGACAGAAAAAAGAAAATAAATCTCTGTCTTTTCTTGAATCCTGAGCCCCCGCGGCCTCCGGCTCTTTTATCTAAGAGTCTGTCTCCCGGTCCTGATTCCCACCGCTCCGTCCAGGTACAGGCCTTTGTGTGATTCTGGTGATAAAGAGATAGCCGCAACAAAGGTCTGCAAATATACCCAGTGCCAGGGAAACTCAATGCACCGCGACCCATTTCTAAAATAAACTTCAAATATATATTCAACCCACAGCCTTTTCAGCCTTTTTTGCCCCTTCCACAAGCGACGGGAGTTCTTTCCATCCGACAGCAAACAGCCCTAAATCCTGGACGATGCTACAAGTGCATGTGCTTCACAAACCGTGAACGTCTGACCCACAGTTCTGACAAAATCCCAACATTCCTCCACCCTGCCTCTTCACTATGCCACCTGACAGTTTTTACACATCGTATTTGGATGCATCTGTTTTCAACATAACTTAATGGGAAGCACTGGCACATCATCTGTACCTGCAGAGTTGTTTTGTATTTTTTTACCACCTGCTCATTTTATCAGATAGATTCACTAGAAAGTAATAAGAAAATACACTGACAGAATGAGATGACACACAACAATGGCCATTTATTACAGTTACATGCTTCTTTCTCACTGACTGCTGTATTAGTAAATCCAGCTCTTTAGCTGATTAAGTTTTCTTTATTTTCATACCTGTTGGATCTCAACACTGGACTAATGACACAAGAAATATGTGTGTCAACTGTCAGGAGTTGACCCAAGATTTACAACAGGTTGTGCACAGTTCAGGGCTTGATAGGCAAACTCTGTTTCCCCTGCTGAGTTCAGGGTACAGAAACGATCCCTTGTGTTGTTAAAGCCTCAGGGTTAGCATCTAGACATTTGAATGTTTGCAGTGCTGAAGGTTTTCTAAATTCAAAAACCATGCATGTCTTTTTGCCCACCCTCCCAAACACAGGACTTTAACCCCTCTGATTCTGACGATGTAATAAAGTGACTCAGGAGTGCCGGGCCCCTTAGCTTAGATAGAGGTACAGGGCAGGGACCCCTACGACATATATTGTATAAAATGATGTTGCATATTAAACGGACCTAGAAAATGTGTAGCTAACTGGACAATATGTTTCAATAATACGGATACTAGTATCCCAGCCACACATTCTTATGTCAGCTAATCAAATACCGACACTGGATGTTGTCAGATGCACAATGTACCCTTTAGCATCTGTGTGCGACGCTCAAAGCCTTCCAGCCATAAAGCCTTACGGGACATGAGGAAAGACATCGGTATGTGACACCGTGGGAATGAGACAGCCCTGAGTTAGCAAACTCATCGACTCTTGTGGATAGGTGCTGCATCGTGATTTAGCGTGAGGTTAGGTTAGCTAGCCCACATGATTGCATTAAGTGGAAAATGCCTTCTACAGATATATTTTTGCAAATCGTATACTTGATTTGTGTCAGTGTGAATTTTTGGACACATTTACATTTTGGAAAGAAATTTCAACTTTCATGATATTATCAATAATATGTCATAATACCCTGCAGTAACTCTGAGGACCGCCTGTCAAAGACCCAGGCTCCAGAGAATTACCACTAATTACATAACACTATTGATAAAAGTCTGTGTTACTGTAATGTGTGCTCGACACTCATAATTGCATGTGAGTGATTTGCCTTTCAGACGGATCGTACGGCATATAAAAAGACTTTTGTCCGTTTCTGTGTCCCTTAAATGACCACTTATCGGCACAGGAGGAGCAATTATTGTAATGTAGATGGAGCATTTCATTGAGGTATTTTATTAAACATTAGGTTAAATATTCTGACCTTTACTCGTGACTCAACCCACATCAGAACAGTGACAATCTCATTATCTTTAGTGGCGGTTGCAATGGCAATACATCGTACAACCTGTGGATTCATAAACTAGGGTAACTTTATGCAATGGGGAAAAAAATCATATGTACCTTTTGTAAACTGTAAACAAGTGTTTTGTTTCTTTGGCTGGCTGGAAAGCTTAGTGAAAGACGCTGGAAAGTTGTTAAAGAGAAATTACACTGGAATTACATTGTTTCGTCACATTAGACCCATAATGCAGCAGTTAAGGCTGCAGTGCACGACATGAGGTATGAAAAGTTAAGGTGGCGAGACAGATTTAACTCCAAACACAACATTAAGGCAGGAACAGTGAGATACATGCTTTAAAGAATTCAAAATAAGGGCACAAGAGCATCGAATTTGATTTAAAAAGTATAACATTGCATCAGAAGCGTACATTTACCGCACCATTAACACAATGTGTACATCTCGACTGTTCCCGCAGAATAATTAGTGGCTAATTAGTTGTCACAACTCATTTATGACACTTAGCCCACCATTTCACCAACCATTAAACTTTCTTTCTCTTTCGTCCTGTCGTGTGTCATTGGCCAAACTTCGCAACATGACTGAGGCAGAAATGAGATTTAGCGGGCTCGTTGCTCATTAGCATTGTGGCTGTGTGACGGGTGATAAATCGGGGGCGTCGCTGGCTTTGCTACAGTTGCAAAAACAAAAAAAAAAAGATCTTAAAAATATTTTTTTTAATATTAATTGAACCCAACGTTTCCCTTCAGCCCACAGTTTCCTTTCAATCGAATTAGCCCTGACTAATCAAGCTGTTAGAGAGAACATTTTTTTTTTCTCGGCAGAAGGATCTTTTTAATGCATTTATATTAATTCATTATTTCTATCTCATTCAATTATTCTGTCACTGGCCCCAGTGGCACCGTTGTGGCAAATTAAAGGCAGTTTGCGAAAAGACACATACACACTTTAGCAATGCTGACAACAGTGACATATCTTCATTAGAATAATAAGCCACTGTTTATGCACCGACTCATTGACATGCACACATGCTCTGTTTATCAGAGGGTGTCTTTGGCAATAATGTGATTATTTGCAAGTGTAATGCAGCGCTGAATGCGACGTGCTGAAGGGGGACTAAGAGGTCGGGATGGGGGAGGGCGTGAAGTGTGCACGCTGTTTGAAAAAAAGGATAAAAAAGAGGGAATAAAAACAGAGGGAGGAGGGGTAAAGTGCTGATTGGATAATTGAGCATTTCTTTTTGGAGCTAAGCCATAACAATAACTGTTCAAACACAGTGCGCACGGTCCAACCCTCCTAAGGGACAGGACAATGATTGTTTACGGGCGATTAGGCAAATTGCAAACTAAAAATATGTGTGTTTAGGAACAAACAAAAAGTGGAAGAAGACTAATGGAGTCGCTAGAGCACAGTTTCCATTGGCAAGTTCCCATTAACGATCCTCAGAGTATTAAATGGACCTGAAGACAAATGTTTTAAAGATAACGGGTCAGCCCACAACTGTGACTTCCACATCTGTCTTGCCAGCGTTTAGCTAATGATGAGGTTAGCATTATTTAAGACAAAGTTCAGATGAGGTTCTCTGTTTAGCCCGGAGGCAGTTTCGGTTTGTAAATCAGTTTATCTTTCATTGGCAGGTC
This sequence comes from Lagodon rhomboides, assembly GCA_039737535.1. Classification (NCBI taxonomy): domain Eukaryota; kingdom Metazoa; phylum Chordata; class Actinopteri; order Spariformes; family Sparidae; genus Lagodon; species Lagodon rhomboides. Next base: position 19,473,726 of record CM077799.1, on the reverse strand, counting down.
TACTGAGTGAAACCAAATGTAATTTCCATCGGCATCGCTGCACACACAGTCTAATAAATGTGACATTATGGGTAGACTTGTCAAAACCAAGGCCATATTTCTCATTTTTAAGCGATCAATAGTGCTTTCATCGCCACAAAGTGGAATATTGAAATATTTAGGGAAACATGAGTTCACTAAGAACATTAAAATCAGTTTGTAAAGCTCCCACCGGCAGCCGCTTAGCTTAGCTTAGCATGGCTACTAAAAACAAGGGGCTCCGTCGAAATAACAAACAGTGTTGGGGTAAAGTAACACGTGAGAGTACTAAGATTACTTTTTTGTTGTGACAGCTAACACGGAACAATATTTTAGGAATTCACGTAATAACATATTTAGTTCCATTTTCAAATAAGTAATCCATTACCGTGAGAATTTCGCTGCATTTCCTGGCTCCTGGTGTTGCCACGGTAAACAAAGAAAGTAAAGAAAGAATATGCCTGATGCATTTGCACTGTTTCACTGTGCCGCCTTCACGAAGTGTGGCTATGTTGTGTCAGTTCACAGGTGTAACTCAGCAACATGCACAAGAAAGTGGGTTTCATCTTTGGTACGGCAAAAGTACTCTAATTAGTTACTTTTCTCAGTACGCTGTGATGTAATGAGTAGTTTTCAATGGCGGTAATCTTGTAATGTAACAAGTAGCTTTCAAAAGTAAACACTGGCAAAAGATTATATGCCGACCAACTCCTCTGAAGGTCACTCAAACCCCTTTAAAACATTCTCGGCATTCATTCTCGGGGTTAAATGACTCTGCGGGTGTTTGTCGGCTCCAGCTCCGATCGAAGCAGTGATGGAAATCTGACACCCGTGTGGGCACGCTAACTTTCGCCCCTTCTCTGGCGGAATGCTATGACGCTCATTGAAAAACTTTTCCACCAGCCTCCATTCAAGCTGCGCTCGAACATCGATCAGTCTGAGTTGAGTTCGAAAGAGAGACTGGAGCAACCACCTACGCTGCTCTGTGCTGTTCCCTGTTGTCTGGCACGTCTGCGACACTGAACCAGGAAGCAAACTGAAATGGCAAACTCATCCTCTGGTGTGAGCGTTGTGCCTGCGTTTAAAAAACTTGCATGTACACTCAAATTTTGTTTTCAAAAAAATAGAATTAGCTTTAATCTCAGCTGATAAGAAAAGCATTCTTTTAAAAGGCACCCTCTTGCTTGCTTTAACTCCCCAGGCTGCAAGTCGAGCTTGATGATACTTCAAACAAACGCCGCCGGAAGATAACCCATACCTCATGCCTTGAGATTATGTCCAGAAATAGTCCCTCTGATCATAGAAATCAAACAAAAGGCCATGCTCACGGCTCGAGAATATGTAGAGGCAATCATTCAGACTTTATCAGTATATCAAAAGATACGCCCACTGTGTTACCTTGGGCACTAATCATACAGCGCATTTTCCTCCTGCTCAAACTCAGGGCACAGCTGTGTGCAGAGACAGGCAGAACTCAAAGGATCCAGAGTGTTACATTATTGAGGTTGCCGTGAAACTATCTGTGTTTGGTAACCTTGAGCGAAAAAAAAGTATGAGGTTGGTTAACATAAAAATAGAGAGCTGGTAATGATGTTTTGCAGGCATTCCCATCATTCCCTTAAAAGAATAATTTGACATCTAAGGAAATACACTTAATAGCGTTCTTGCTGAGAGTTAAACGACAAGGTCGGTACCTCTCTCACATCTGTATGGTAAATATGAGGCACTGAACACTGGAAATGGGGAAACAACTACTGTAGCTTACCAGCACCCGCTGAGTTGTGGTTTAACACAAGGGTCATAGACAGTACCACAAAACGTTAGCAAAATGTTTTGCTATTTATCCTTAGATGTTACAGCAATGGCTGAAAATTAAAACAGAAATAAGCAAGTTTGCAACAGGTTTTTCTTACCTTCAGGCAGTTTTCTGTCAGTCCCAGCTTTATGCTAAGCTAGGCTAATCGTCTGCTGGCAGTAGCTTCATGTCTATCACTCAGATATTAGATAGTATTACATTAACTAGTGCAGGCCCAGCATTGCAGCCTGGTCAGTGGCCAGCGATGCTAGCTGACCCTTTAGCATCACTTCCTGAAGCACCCCTCCAGTCCAGTAGGGAGGTTGGATGGGTCGTTGACTAGACTTTCCCTCCGGAGACCCACAGTTTGCATCCCATTTGTAAGGGTCAACAGTGATTTATTTTAAGTAAGTAAGTAAGTTAACGTACGTAAATGACAAAAGTTACGTTGCGTTGTGTTACGTAACAGACGTCACTAACCCTAACCGTAACTTAGGTCGCTTGCATTAGATTACTTACAAGACTGAACGTAGTTATTTTAGCCCATTGTGTAATCTTTTCATTAACCTAACCAAGTAGTTTTGGTGCCCAAACCTAACCAAACCGCAACTGTTTGACTATGTTATTACAGTCCAAAAGTCACAATATGCCATAATATGTTAAGTGTACATCAGCATGCTTTATTTGGAAAGTTTAACTGGTCGTATTACGTGTAATACACTAGAGGGGTGGCCACTCACCTAACTGCCAAATTTGACAAGGTTGGGAGTGATTTGGTGTTGGCCAGAGAAACATACACATCCATCCAAGTGCTGATTTTATTTCCTTTGAAGGACACTAACATAATATGTGTTCCACAGAGTGCGTGAAAGCACCTGACAGCACGGGCAGTGGAGTGCAGCAGGGATCCCCATTTGACCCCAATTATTTTGTACGAGTCGACGTGGGGAACAATAACAGAGGAAAAAGTGCATCGACATTCACCAACATTGTCTGCCTTTGAAGGCTTGTGTGTGCCACTCTTCAGGTCAGATTTCACAGCATGAACCTGTGGTATACGGTGGAGTAATGACATGCAGTATTAATGGATGTGGGCAGCAGGGTTTCTTATATCTGAGGTGGCTACGGAGGTGTGGCAGCAGGAGTCCATGAGAAAAAAAAAATCCCTTCACTGACTCCCTGACCAAGGCTATGTGTGAGCGTTACGTAGGCACATGCAGGCACTTCTCCTTCCAAATGATCGAGATATATAAGATCAGACACAGTAGAAACATTCAGACACTCAGAAACACAACATGAGCTGTGCAGTCAGTAATGACGAGGCACTCAGTTCGGGTGAGCACATTCCTACACTCAATATTGTGACATTTTGACAAACAGCCTGCCAGAGCTTGTCTGTCCACAGAGAGGTGACGATAGCCGGCAGAAAGTGCTCCGACGCAGCTCCCTCCTCTGGGGATGAAATCTGCTCGGCGTCCTGGAAGGCTGCGCGACTTCAAGGACGAGCCTCGGTCTGAGCACAGCGAGTATCCGGACTGCTCGTTTCAAGCAGAACTTTCAACACTGTTGTGGACAAATCCGTGACCCAAAATTAGAGTTTTTCTGTCGGGGGAGAGGGCGTGATAAGCTGATGAGGCAGTTATCAGTAAATGGGCGAGAATTACTTTTTTTTCTTCATCGGAAATGTAATTTTAACATGAACTGCTAATCGCTTGGATGACCTGAATGTACTGTGAACTCGCCTGTGTGTGTGTGTGTGTGTGTGAGGTAGTGTCAATGCCTATTTATCTAACAATTATTTTCTATTATTCTTTGACTGGGAATTAAAGGTACAGTATGTAAGGTTAGACATACAAAAATGAACTGAAATGATCGTCTCCGTAGTGCGCTGAAGAGACCTCGGCTGAGGTAAGCATGCTAACCAGCTAGCCCGAGGCCTGAAAACCCTTTTCTTCCAGCGGTCCAGTGTTAGCGATGTAAACACCAACACTCCCCTGGTAGTCCGGCTAGCTGCACGGCTAACTGAGCCAACAAGCTAACAGTAACTACATGTATGAAAAGAATACAGTTAGCAGCAGTTAGCAGTTACTGTGGTCCCCTATGTGTTAGGATGAATTCAAGATGTCCAATTCTTATGTCTTGCACCGTCAATGGTTTCCGTAACAAAACAAAGTGGAGGCATGAATCATGTTAATGTGTAAGACATTTATTTTCAGCTCTTATCTGCAGAATATGATTAATTAATGCAGTTTTACTGCGATTTACAAAGCTTCTCATTAATTAAGCCTCTGTCTGTAGACATAAGAGCATCTCTAAAGTTTGAAGCTAGCAGTGTGTCAACTGCAAAGTTACTTTTCTGTTCTGCATTAACATATCCTTCATGGCTCTGTACAAATCAAATGTCTCAGATTTCCTCTCATCAAACTGAGGGTTAATCTAAATATCAAAACAGGTTCTGATGAAACAGAAGAAAAAAAAGTTGCTTTTTGACAGTCGTGCCCCCATCTCGCTCCCCCCTCCTCCTCCGTCCTCGCCGATGCAGATCATTCCTGCTGAGTGCAGATATTTGGGCTTGTTTGTTATGGTTGAAGTGTATCACTCAGTGAGGCTCTGCCGCGCCGCATCACATGAATTAATGATGAATGCAAGAAGAGATAGAAAAAAGAGGGAAAGAGAGAGGGCAGGCAGCTGCCGAGAGGCGACAGGGAGACGGACGGGAGAACAGAAAAAACGTGAGTCAGAGATTAGTCAGAGACATCATGAGAGGCTCGTGTTTGAGAGGCAAAATGAGGAGAAAGATTGGAGGCAGAATGAGATAGATGGAGAGGGGAAGAGAGGGATCGAGAGACCGAGAGGGGAAGAGAGAGAACAGCCGCGCCGTAGATTAGACACATGGTCTTATCTTCCCCTGGTTGCTTTGTGGTGGAATAATCATGGAATTCATTTGATTACAAGTGTCTCATTGAAAAACATGGGTTTTCATAAGTGTGCAGCCAAATGCTTCAATCAGAACCGGATGGCATTTTGCAACTGGGGGATTGTAATGAGGACTAACTTCACGTCCAGATGATTCATCTCGTCTGACATAGTGCCGGGTCGCCCGACGCTTGCTGGTGATACGTCCTTTTGGAGTCCGTTCCAGGAAATGAATTCAAGATTTGAGTTTTTAGCGGCGTGACTCTGCAGGGACGGCAGTGTCAGTCTGCCATCCCTGCAGTCACTCCACCGTTCGACTGAAAATATCTCACCAACTGTACGTGCGTTCATGGTCCCTACATGATGAACATTTTGTAGTTTTTAGTGAAATATCTCAGCAAGGATTGGATGTCCAGTTAGGCAACATCAGACAGCTGTTTGTTAAGTTCTAAACCTTTTGCAAGGCCCACTTCTGATTATTCAAGACATTTCCAAGGACCGCCTTATCCAAAAAAATGTGGGCAAAATTGAAATATTGAATGACAAAAGAAGGAGAAATATGCTGTGACAGGATTTCACCATATTTAACACACCTCTCTTTAGGTTGAGCATCACTGCCCGACTTTATGAGTCCAGTTTTAATGAATTCAGAGTCATATTTCCTTTGGAGCTTTTACTGACGCAGAGTTTCCTCCCACATCGCTTTCTTTTAAATTTCCAAAACCTGTTTATTTTGTGTCTTTTGCATCCGAGGGAAAGTTAGCTTGCTATCGCCTGATTATGTGGCAGGAGTGGCGTGGTGATATTCAAACATTCTGGTCGCTGAAGTTGCGCATTTCAATTTTACGAGGGGTGTTTTATGGTTTGAATTCTTGAGTGCGGTTATATAAAGTAGATATGAAATGTAATTTACTATCTAAATTGCCAAAAACAATTGAATTTTAACCATACGCATGTCCATTTTTAGGGCATTGCAGGGCTTTAGTGGTTTATTACACAATAGCACTTATCTATTAATGATGAGTGGAGCATTATTTAGTTAAAGTGTTTTATAGGTTTCTTTTTTATTTGTCAAGTAAAGAAACTCCGAAAAAAAGCAGAAGCGTAAACTATACCATATGTTATATATCATATCTTTTAATATGGGTTTGAGCTAAATGTAAGGATTAGTTACAGGTGCCAAGTGCTGACAAACTACCTGCATTCCAGCTTTCAGTACCAACGTCATGCTGAGTCAAGACGGAACATTCAGTGGAGCTCAATCCAGGAAGGGCTGTCTAAATCTGACTTGGAGTGGAACGTCGTTGTATAAACTACTGTATAGACTACAGTAGACAAGTGTTGTCACAGTACCACAAACACTGTTGTTTATTACTCAAATATCCCAATATCCCCGACTGTTTAATGAAACATGAATGTGTTCGCACCTCTTCTCATTACTGTCGCTGCTCCTGAGAGTCTCATTTTTCAAAGAGGTGAAAAACAAAACCATCAGTCTCAAGATATTACCTGCTTCCTGTTCAGGCGATAATCGTCTCTTTCAGCAATTTTGAGCAATTTTTTCTTCTAATAAACGTGAAACTCTTTTCATACGTTGACTCAGTCACCTTTCCCTCGAACACAAAGCAGCGATGCTCTTTGACTTCGCGCATTCAGCGGAGACAGAAGACGTGGACGTCACCGCCCCGTGATGTAAATGTGCCAGATTTAGCCCAGCCGCTGTTACCGAGCAGGCTGGCGCCGGAGATGTGAGAAAACAGTCCGCTCAGACCGAGTAAGATCACTGGACAAAAAGCGTGAGTGACATGACATTTCTAGACTGTCCTTCGGTGTAAATGTTTTAAACTCCGGCAATAACAGCAAGAAATAATGAGAAACCACTCGTGTTAAAGGTCACTTGTATTGGCAATATTGCAAAGGTTTTGGTTTTGGGATCACACACACCAGTAATCCCTGTTCATGTATTTGACACCACGGCTCTCTGTGGCTGAAAATGACCCCTTTTCAAAGACGTCCGGATGTTTAATGTTACCTTTTTTTCATCATTTTGTCGATAACTTTCACTTGACAATCAGAAATAAACCAAAAGGAAAGAGGGCTAGAGGTGGTTCTTTTATTCAGACCTAATCACAGTGAACCGTCGCTATGATTAGCCATTGAGAGCTCTGTTCTTTTTCTTTTTCTGAGCACTGGATTATTTTATTTTCTGGCAGCAGTATTGAAGAGATCTGAAAAACATGAGCATAAAATAAAACAGGAGAGAAATAACACCACATAACAGTAAAACAGTACAGAATGGATGCAAAAATGTGCATTTATTAATAAAGTATCAATATTAGTAGATGAAAGAGGCGATAACAAGGATAACACAGCAGAACAAAGTTTTGTTTTCTTTTAAAACAGCATCCTTTGCAGCTGAAATTATTGATTATTGACAAAGTTATCTTCACTCAACTCATCTCCGTTACAGTTGCTCTACATGAGGATTTGACCACATCTCATTGTCTTGGAGTTGGTGTGAAAACTAAGATTATTTTGTCAAATGTCATGTTTTGTCTGATCAACAGTCAAACAGTTTACTATCACAGAAGGCTAACAAAACAGCTGGAATCAATTGCTAACTAACTGATTTAAGCTGTACTAGAAGAGATACATTTTTTTGTGTTATAGGGGAAAAATACATACCACAAAAGATTTGGAGTTGCCTCATCTGGCACGCTGGCAAAACTCATGGAAAAGATGCCTCTGGAGATTTTTGTTAAATGACAGGATCCATTTTGTCACCACAAACACAAGTTTTGTTCAAAGAGAAGTCTCAGTCTGAAATGTAAGTCAGAGTCGTAGAGAGCAGTGTGGAGTTCATGTAGAGGAACTGCCAGCAAGAATTAATGTTTCAAAGTCATGGCTGAATATTTATCTTATTTTGACAATCTAGCTGAGGCAACAAATGTGACAACTCACCCAGCGAGACTTCAGAGCAAGACGTCTTTTTGAATGAGAATTTTGTTTCTGGCTACAAAATGGATCTTAAACTTTAACAAAAGGTCTACAACCTCAGCCTGCCAGGGACTAAAACAAGCACTTTCAGTGGACCTAACTCTGATGGTCACAGTTGCCCCAAGGATTACATCGCAGCCATGCGAGTGATCTACTAGCCGGTTCCGAAACTTTCATGACAAGTATGAATCATGTAGACAAAATAACATGTATAAATACCCAAATTCCCCTTAAAGTGACTACAAGAACTTTCAGTTTTTTGTTGATTCTAACGACCCTTCGATCAAAAGCGATGCAAATGCAACAAATGCCTGTGCCATCGGCACACGCTAGCAAAGATCTGTTGCTAGCATGTGCCGATGACGCAGGCATTTGTTGCATAAAAATAGCAGTGTTTTTGCTTTCTGGTCTGTTACAGGTCATTTATAATCATCAGAGAAATCACAAGACTGTTTCATAAACACTTAAAAGTTTCTCTGAGTCACTTTCAGCTTAACAAAAAGGCTTTTAGAACAACAAAGTGGGGGGCAGCTGTGGCTGTGATTCATTGGCCATTGCTCTTTCAAAATGAAAAGGTGCAAACATTAGTTTTTCTTATTTTTCTCAGCTCTTGCTTCAGCTAGTTATGGGAACCAGTGGGGTCCATGGCCTACAGAGCTGTGCCTGCACTCAGAATCTGATGTTACTGTACATAACTAATGTTCCGCTCCGTGCCAGGATGTAGTCCGTGCCCCACTGAGTCCATCAGGTACCCGAAAGGACAACCACAAAACCCACCTCACAAGAAATCGATAACCAGTCCATATCTCACCAATGCGTCACAGCACAAAGGCACATCACAGTATATCATATGCACACAGGTGGCACAGAGACACTACAGCACCTGATACTCACCATGAAAGAATGAAACAGCATGCTGTGAGCAGCGAAAACAATGGTTACACACTGTAACAGTCCAGCAGGGAGCAAACAGCTCTGCATGCATCAGAGAGCACACAGTTAAAGGCCCCCAAATAACAATCACTGTGACACAACCATCAATAAAGAGTGACTCTGAGTAAAGTGGGAGACATCTGCAGATACAGACGAATCGACGGCAGGGAGGGTTGATTAGAGTACTAATTCAAATTAGAATAAGTGCTCTTTCAAATCCTACGTTTTAAGATATGGCTGGAAATTATAGTTATAGTAACTGCATTTGACTCGAACGTAGCGTAACAATGTCACGTGACGCTACTTTGGTAGACTTTAAGAACTCTAAATCTGCAGCGCTTGTAGAAAGGTGCAGAATAAAATCTCTTTTCATTAATAACATTATGATGATTGTGAATTAATAATTTACATGTTTGTCGGCTCCAAAATGAGCTGTTTTGTTTGCCGGTTCCAACTTCTAACAAGGTTTGTCAGCCAATACCATGATTAGCTAGCATTAGCATCGTTAACTTTCGCTAGCTAGCGTTGGCAGCGCTAACTGTTTGCTGGCTTATGCAACATTAGCAAAGATAGCTGTGTTATTGTTAGTGTTATTATTGACGCCTTTTATTGTCCGGACATTCACAGCAATGACACGACCACTGAGCAATCTTAGCCACATCAACACATTGACTACACGTGTGCTAGGTTTCGAAGTATTCTTGTTAACCTTTTAAACAACTCCTGTCGTCACAAAAGTTTGCTCCTATAGTATTGTTCACGGAGGGAACTACTTCACCCGATCAGCCCAGACAAATCAATCAACGACATGCCTGCAACAGGAAGAAAGCAATCCAATAATAACATCTCAAAGAGTCCCAGGTTGTCTGAGGCGTCCTCAGAACCCCCTTTTTTTTCATAGTCGCACAGTCTAAGTTCATGTCTAAGTTTGAGTGTGTGCAGAACACCGCCATGACTCCTGGTCCTTTAATCATTGCAGCAGGGATCCATTACCTCGAAGCCTGCTGGGAAAAACAGTCTGCTCGAGACGCACTCCTCATCTGCCAGCATATTTTACTCTCTCCCTCTAGAGATGTCTCATAAGATGAAAATGAAATATGAGAGTAATCAATATCAAAGTGGTTCTTCTCTGTCCCATGAAGAATAATTACCATAGGCACATCTAGAGGAAAGTGTGATTTTTATTGCCGTGGAAACATACTGTAGTCGTTAATGTCTCTATTCACTGTCAAGCGTACCTATAAAAAGGGTTTTTATATCCCGATAGTGGCGCAAATGCGAGGGCGCTCTCACGTGTCTTTGATTCTTACATGTTGGTCTGAACATGTCTCTTCATTATTACATCCCCTGTGTTTACAGCGCGTGTTGCTTCTTAGACTTATGGCACAGCATTAAACAGAAAAATTTAAATAAAGCACAGCACTCCCATCAAACTGTTAATTCGTGCCACACGGGGACGTTTCGGACTAGACGCCCTTCTTCAGCGTGTATTCTGGCAAATTGACAGCGTTAAATGGTACATACGGGCGGTACGTGCAGGATTTCCGAGCTCACGGCAGAATTCGCAGTTCCTTTCTGATGTCGTCCTCCATCAGAAGCAGTGAGCGTTTTTTTTAAATTCAGGTTCAGATTCAGATTCTCATCGAGCAAGGGGTGCAAACATTTAAAAAGCATGAGCCTCAGTCATCTGACGGCCAATTCATCATCCGCAGTTTTGAGCAATCAGAAATTATTTTTGAGCTGTAACAATTAGTCACTTAGCTGATTGGGTGATTAACCTGTCAGCAACATGCCAAACATTCACTCCTGGAAGCTTTTTCTGTTTATTCGGGAGGATTTGCTTGTTTGGAACAATATGAATATATATTCAGTTTATGGATTAATGGTCGGATAAGGATGTTTCAGCCAGACCGATTTATGAGTTGGTCATTGTTTTTGCCTAATGACAGATAAATTGTGTCATCATATGGTACATGTTGAACGATATGTGCAGATATGAAAACTTTTTTTGACATAACACAGAGAGAAGATGTTTGGATGGCTTGTAATTGTAAAAGTCCCGATGAGGTTTATTGTTTCAATGCACTTATTCCATTTGGGAAAATAACACTGTATTGTTAAACTGTAAGCTTCCTTCATTACATGAGTGTCTGACAACCACATTCGGAGAATTTTACCCGAGCACAAAGACTTGAAACAGACGCTAACAGCTAGCCTCGCTCTTTCTGAAGGTAACAACATACGCCAGCATCTCTCAGGCTCACAAATGAACAGGCTCTACCTAGAGTTTTAAAGTTGCTTATTGTTTAGACAAAAGAAACAATTTGAAGACCTGTCCCTGGGCTTTCATTTAATATGAAAGCAATAATGAATCACTTTTATTACTTTCAGGCCTATTTATAGTTTTACAAGCAGGCAAACAAAATGTGAAGGGTGCTGCAAAAACCACAAACCTGCATGCCTGAAAAAAAAGTGAATGAATCTGATATAATGAAACCACCTCAGTGGGACAAAGATGTTTGGCTCTCCTGTGGGAGCTGAATCACTTCCTTTTGTCCCATTTCAACTGAGACAGTCTTTTAGATAATTTTTCAAGGTCGCTGGCCGATAATCAACTTCCCAAACTTCTACTAGTTTCTTCGCTGTGATGAAAGCTTTTTCTGAGCTCGTGAAACGCCAGGTCTTTCTTCAGCTGTGCCTCAGTGTGACTGTTCCCCGCCGTCGAACTGCCCCCAGCTCTCGCTCTCAGATTATTATCTTGTGAATCCGCAGGAATTTATAAACTCTGTTTCATTTGGCTGTCTCGCCGTCTGGTGTCTACAGAAGCAATCCTTTTAAAAGCCCCTAACAGAACTATATACAGCCGACGTTGCCGGGATGATTAAACGCCGTCTGGCCTCGTATTGCTCATCCTCCTCCACGAGGAGGACACCAAGTTCTCCTCGCTCTGCAACAGCCTCTCCTTTCGCTTTTACCCCAGCGAGCAAGGCGGGAATAACGCGAGCAGAGCCGGCTCCGCTGAGAAAACGCTCCCCATTTCCCAAGTAATGAAGAGAAAGACGACGAGTGGGAGCAGGCAGCAGAGGAACCAGGGGGGATGTCGAAAACACACAAGGCTGCAGGCAACACGAGGAGCTCTCAACATAATCAAAAGTGACAGCACAATGTCGGCATTATGGATATTTGATCGTGGCCACAGATGCAGTATGCACACGCTCACGGGAACGCACACGTGAGCGAATACAAGTTTACAAATACATGAGATGCACACACACACACACACACGCACACGTTCTACTTCAAAAAGTGTTGATTTGCCATAAATTCTATTTCTGGCGCTCTGAATCCACAACGCCACCCACCCACCAAACAAAAAAAAAAGTTCCAGGCGCATTTTGAAACATTTTGATGCACATTTTCAGACAGTGTCAGCACTATTCCATCTCCCTCTAATCAAATATATGTCAAACTCGACTTTCCTGCAGTTGTATAATCTTCTTCCTGGAAAATAGCGACAAAAAATCCTGTGACATTTTCCCTCCCGCTCCGCCATCGGAGCCTTTTGTCGGCCCTAAAAATAACGCGGAGGACTCGGCGGCGGCGGCGCAGCACGTTTTTCCCCCTTCCGCATCCGCACCGCGAGGAACAGAACCCGAAAACAATATTCAATATGGCCGCCGTCGAATCAGAGACGGGGAGGTAATGTCGCCGATGCATCATCATTACAGCATCCCAGAGCAAAAAAAAAAAAAAAACTTCCAATAATGAAATTTCTTTTTTTGCACTTTGCTCTGGAACACCTTATTATAAATCACACCTAGCTCATCACAATATCACTCTTTTTTCCTTTTCTCCCGACTATAATTCTGCGCTCCTCTCTGGAGAGTGAAGAAAGAGTAATATACATGAAATCCAATAGATGCCAAAGGTGTTGTTTTGACAGTCTGAGGGAGCAGCAGAGAGAGAGAGAGAGAAGGAGAGGGGAGAGAAAACTCCTTGACATGGGATGATAAATGTATGGCAGAGGTGGAAATGGCTTCTACCTGATTTGATACGGAACGCTCTGCCTGTCCCTCTTAATCTCACAGACTTGGTAACATATTCATTGGCACTGTCAGACACACTGCTTTATGGGCTAAAGGTGGGGAGAGTTGCCTCCGTTGCTCTTATCTGCGGAGCCCCATGTGCAACTTCTGGCATTTTCCCGTAGAGTCGCGCTTGCATGGGACGCTCACGCGGCGGCTCGCGGGTCACGGAGGCGTTGATTTGCCGCCTGTGTGTTTGAACAATATCGACGTTTTCGCGGCGCACGTTGGCGCGTTTGGGTCGTTAAAAAAAAGTTAACGTCGCGACTGAAATGGCCGAGCGTTATGGGCTCGCAGATCCGTCTACTGTGGCTGCGGGCATAAACAGATTCTCGTCTCCATCTTACCATCCATATCTGTCTCTTTCCCCGCCCGTCTATATTATTCTGACACACACACACACACACACACACGTACACAAATTCCCTGCCTCTGCATGGAGAGCTGGGTAAAGCTGCTGCTGGTGATATAGAGAGACTGCAGAGGCCCCAGCTGACCTGGGCTCTGCTGCGCTATGAATCTTTTATCACATCACCTCTGCGACCGTTGCGCTCCACTCCTGTACCCCCACCCCTCCCCACCACCACCACCACCCACCCAAACCCCCCACTTTCTCCCCTGCTTCCTCACACTGTAAAAAAATAAAATAAATCCATGTTAAAAGGACATTTGAACATTTAGAAGTCATTAACGACAAGCATTAGTGTCACCTCTATAAAGCCCGTTGAACTCACGTTTTTAAAGCAACATTATGTAGAAATTGGCATTTTGTGCGACTTGGCGCTCCTCCACAGTTTTCTGAGTGCAACACCACTGTTGCAAATACAGATCCCAGGTCTGTAACAATTTCAGACGTATTAAAAGGTGCTAACTACAAACAAAACTCATTACATTATCACAATGTTGTGTGTTGAAAACTTGTATGTTGGGGTCAAACATGTATGTCACTGTGATCTGACCCTCTCACTGACGTGACGTAGTTCTAGGGGGCGGAGTGGCCGACACAGAGACACCATTCAGACACTGAACCATCAAAATGATTTTGAAGCTGTTATTTTAAGGTAAAAAAAGTTACATAGTGTTTCTCCAATATGTCAAATTCATTGATTGTGATGCAAACCCTCCTGTGTAATGAAGACCTAACGATGCCGTTGTTTCGTAAAAGCTTGTAAGTGCACCTGGCTGTTTCAATGCAATTTGGTGCCACGTTGGTTTCATTAGTTTCGATTTCAGCTCACCTGCTGTCGTGAGACACAGAATCAGGGGTGTAGAACATCGAGAACATGAGGTGGGTTTTTTTGGACGACTGTATAAAACATACCGCTGATGAAGAAAGTCAACAGAGCAGAGAAACAGGTACAGTGTGTGTACGACTAAAGCAACACCTCAGCACAGACATGGGGAGGACTTTAATGCAGACGCAGAGGTGTGCAGCAAGACGTGACAAAAAGCAGGCTTTTTTTTTTTAATAAGCTGATATCTACCGTCCAAAATCCAAGCGTCAAAAGGAAAGGCAAACAAAAGCCGGCAACGAGGAGAATCTGAGAAAATTACAGCATGATACAAAAAGGAGGACAAACAAAAAAAGCCATGGGGACTAAATCAGAAACGCAGGGAACAGGCACAGGAACAGAGTGAAGGAAAAAGACAGGCTTAGATATACAAGGGCTGTTGAACAAATGAGAGGCAAAGGGACAAAGACAGGAAGTGGAAAGAAACAATAAGACACATGCAGGTGAATCTACAAAATAAAACAGGAAACGACTAAAACTAAAAACCCAAACCACGATAAACATTGACTGACAACCCACTAAAAGATTGAGAATCTGCTACATAAATTCAACTAAACTAATAAATAGCCCTCCAATAAGAACATTTAGCCTTCCTAGATGATGCTCACAAGCCTCTCCTGCCTCTCGTAAATACCTCTCAGTGAATGGCTTGAGGGTACGGTACGTCGTTTTAGAATACGAAATACACATTTTAACGTAGTGATTACATTTTTATTCATGTCGTCCTACAGCGTTTTATTTGGACAGGTATGGATGTACGGCCCGCTGAATGTCAAGTACTTACATTTGAATCGAGGCGTTTCACATCGTATTTCCATGTCCGTCATGTGAAGGTGGAGCGGTTGAATGAAAAAATAAACATAGCTGTGAGTTCACAGGAGTGTGCTGTAGAATCAACGAAGCACATGACAAAGCTTGGAGACTGCAAAGCAATGGATGCACCTCTGGTGACGAACTGTGCGGCTGCGTGTCACGAGAATTTGGTTCTGCTCTGAAATGATATTCGAGCCAGAATGATCAACTTGAAGTTGTATGCCGCCGAGCAACAGTCAAGCTGCGGTTAACACCCATGTCCGTCCGGACTCATATTATATAGCATATGAGGTGATAAGGCGCCATCTAGGGTGCCCCACCGACTACAGGTGGTGCCCTTTTTATTTTTTCGCCCCTGCCCCTCAAACGTCCTGAGTCCGCCACTGTCAAATGAGAAATATGTTCATGATCTTCCGCTCTGTTCCTTAGTAACAGCGCTGTGTTTCTGCAGAACATCACGATGTCACAGTGAAGTTAACCTTCGACCTGTTGGATATGAAATGTCATCACTTTATTTAATTAGACATTTGTGTGATTTTTTTTTTCAAAAGCAACAAATTAATTATTGAGTTGTGTTTAAAACTTTACCTTTGACCTTTGATCATCCAATTCTAATCTGTTCAAGTGGATTTTTTTGTACCAAAATCGAAAAAGTTCCCTTGGGGCATTCCTGAAAATGACTGCTCTATTGCCAGGGCAGAGGCATTATTATAAGCAGGAATTTGAGCATAATGACTTGGTAAGGTGTTTGCCTCTCTCTGGTTGGGGCCTTAGGCATACATCCGTAGAAGAGAGAAGAAGAAATGGAGTGGATTCTGCTCAGAAGGAAGAAGCGAGGGTAGAAAATCCCCCACTTGTGCACATTTTGTCTGCACGATATGGTAAAATCATATTCCAACTATTTTGACAGATGTTATGATTAGATTTGTTGCATCTCTGCCCTCACCTCTATCAAAAGAATTTCGGATATCGATTTCAACACTATTCCGATCAATTGCACACCCCTAGTTTCCTCCCAGCTGCCAGGGCTGGAAACCGATGAGGGCCTGAGAAAAGAGAGAGTCAGAGGAAATGACAAGCAGGATAAAGAGTCACCCCGAGTCCTCTCACCACTGTGTAAACACTCCAGCGACGGCGACACATCTCGCAAACCTGCATTCAAATTCAAATGCGTCCCTCCTTCACCTCCAGTCATTCTCGACACCGCTGTCACTCCGTCCCGCGGGCAGTCCGGAGAGAAGGTGCGGCGTTCAATTATCCCTCTCTTTACAGGACGTGTGCGGCGACCTTGGCCACCCCGGCTCAACTTTAAATGAATAACAGAGGGGGGGGCCTTTTATGTGAAACGTGAAACAGCGCGGCACATGACAGGCAATTACTTTCCGTGATGTCACTCTGTCAATGGGTCACTCCCGTCGCCATTGTTGTTACGCGCCGCTCCTCCGGCTCGCCTGACTTTTGATAGACGTTTCTTTAGAGTTTAGGCCGGGCGTCGCTGGCAGTTTGTGGCTGCGGCTGGACAGGAACTCAATACGGGAGGCCGGTACTTGTGTGAATGAGCGTGGAGAAAGAGACGGAGGGAGGAGGGAGGAACGCGGACGAAGGGAGAGCGCTTTGGAAGGGACACGGAGGGAGAGATTTTTAATAAAGGACTCGAGGAATAATCTTTGCCGCCATGGTTTATTCATGCCAGTGTCTCTTAATTTCTATTTACATGCATAACATATTATCCCGCAGTTAGCCCCGTGCAAGTCCTCCGAGACGTCTCAGCCCGCGCGATGATATTTTGAGTGACGGGCCGATTTCAAAAGCGCTGCATCATTTAGCCGGAGAAAGAAAGCCCTGCTGTTTTATAGATGCAAACACAAGCGGTCGCCTTGCGAGCGAACGTGCACAGCGGCGTCTTTTTTTTTTTGTCTTTACGTCAATGTAACTGCATCCCATTTCCCTACTGGGCATCGGATTGCCGCTCATCTCGTCCATAAAGAGCAGCGAGAATTTACAAAAAAAAAAACGGGAGGAGCGCTTTTCCCCTGGGCCCCAATTAAAACTTCCTTTGGCAAAGTGGCAGCTTTTTATCCCTCGCTTTCCCAATGTTTTTTTTCTTTTTTTCCTTCTCTCTCTCTCGCTCGTCGCCACGTCTCTTAACAAACTGCGGGAAAGAGGCAGTGAAAGCAGGCTATTAGAAAACCAAGAGCCAAGTGGGGGGAGGAAAGAGGGGACGGCGCTTGGCTAGAAGACGGAAAGAGCAAGAAAGCTATTAGTCACGCATTAGTCAGAAATTATGGAATAATTTCAAATGTTAAAAACTCCATATCTGGTATTCAGAGCCATTATTATACGGTTTGCTTGAACCTTAGGGAACGAGGGGACTGCTTATGTAGAACAAGAACGACAACGAGTGAATGGAGGGGAGTTTATAATGCCAAGGCACCAAGAAGTGGCCGGGAGAGGTCTCTTAAGTTGAGTTATGAGTGCGCGGCGGCGGCGGCGCGGAGCAGAAGTGATTTCCAGCTCAACGTACGCGCTGACATTTTGTCATGTTTGAAGCGCCGCAAAGATCTTGATCCAGTTGTGAGCTTACCGCTGATCCTGACAGATAGCACATGCCCAGATGTTTATAGTCGCAGCATGACGCTCCCCCCGCTCCGGCTGGAACTGAAATCTTAGCTGACTGATTCAGAGCGGGCACAAGCGGCGGCGGTCTATATTTGGGCATTCACAGTGATGCCTGCGACATCCCACTGAGTTACACTTCAAGTACAGTCGACTTAGAAAATCCCTACATGTTTCTGCTGCTTTGATGAGAGGCAGTGCGCGGCGCGGTGATTAGTTATGCTTGCGGGGTTGGGATGGCTGGCTAGATGTCTGCGCCATCTCCGTAAGCCAACGGCTCAGCTTGTTGTTCCTCAGAATACAAAGTTTCCATCTGGACCAGACCATCAGATTCAATTACCGAGCACAAAGCCCACAGAACTCAACAACAGATGGAAATAAATAATGTGATTTTATAAAAAAAAAAAAAAAAAGAAAGAGAAAAGGAAGCTCTAAGATAGCGGAATTGGCTCATGAGGTATTTTGATTAAAAAATATCTGCTGATTGCTTTCAATCCATCTTTCTATCCTATTTCGTTTCAGTGTGATTTGCAGCGGTCTAAAGACGTGAAAGAATGAAGGCGGGCTCTCACACACGGCTAGAGCCCGAGTCCTGTGGATTCTTTGGAATTGGACGTAACTTTAATCAAGGGAACGACAAATTGGGTTGAAAAGTTTGAAAAGACTTGTAACCAGTTGCGTTTCTGGCTGAATGGCAGCTACGCTTTTCATTGTGAATCCGCGTGGAAACAAAACAAAAATGATTCAAAACTCTCCTCAGCGACTCGGAACCTGTGAATTTGTAAAAAGATTGAAGTGTTTTTGAACAAGAGACGAGGTGGCAGCCTTTCGCACGGGAAAAAAACACCAATTGTCGAGTGAAAATACTTCAGGAATCTGTAACTTTACCCTCTGAGCGTCAGTTCTATCACGCGTTTGCAAACACATTCATCACACAGTCAACATGTTACAATGGCGTTTCTGGATTATTACAGAAAATACGCTGCTTGCATGTTTTGTTCAGCAAGATAATATTCACAGATGAACGCCGCTTTTATGATTTCTGAAACATAAATGCGATCACGAGAACTTAAAAAACTGATGTCAGACTATAAACAAACTACATCGCGGTCACATGAGTACAACGTCTCCACCGCTAGGCTTCTCATTACACTATACCATACATTCTTTATAAATCAATACATCTACAAGTTGAATAGTTTGCAATTTAAGTCTGCCTGTAAAGATGAACTGGTGAGTAAAATAGTCTACGTGTTTGGTGACGTTCAATCTGCTCGACAACCTCTGCAGTCTCATTGAGCCACTTGCTTACAACCACCTTTTTCGCATGTAAATGCTTTATAATTCTCATGTGGGGGAATTTACTGACATATTTCATGCTGTAGAACAAATCATGAAAGAGTCTTGTGCTAACCACACACTGTATTTCAGGTATTTCCTTGAAAGCCAATCTAAAAAGCCCACCGACTTCGAGACAAAGTCTATTTCCAGGTTTTAGGACTCATTCCTGCAACACCATTGGAGGAACTGAGATGATGTCACAGTGCACCTAACCTTTGACCTTTTAAATATGAAATGTCACAACTTCATCATTTCATCCTATCAGATGTTTGTCTAAATGTTATCGCAATTATCGTATGAATTCTTGGATTACGGCCACAAATTTTGTGAGGTCACAGTGACCTTGACCTCTGACCTTTTGCCATCGAATTCTGGTCGGTTCATCCTTGAGTCATGGTTGACGTTTGCGCCAAATGTCTCAGTGTGCATTCTTAAGATATGGTACCATTCCCCAAAGGCGTTCTAGAGAATGGGCAAACATACGGACGAACTAATGGACGACCCGAGAACGTAATGCCTCCGAGTGGGTTGAGCCCCACTGATAAACATGAGCCAGACAGGTTCCACAGCTAATCAAACAGATAAGACACCTAGACATGGAATCATGGAAATATTGCCACACACCATCTCCGCTCAGCCCACTGATGTGTCAGTATCTGCCACGGTGAGTGGCAGGTCACAGGGTGCTTCGGCAAGACTCTACAGAAGAGGGTTATTTAATTCATATCCATGTATTATTCTATGGGCCATACGTACTTAGACTTGTCTATGTTAGTCCTGTCTGTCATCAGCAGCTCAGCTTCTTTTTCTTTTTTTCTTAAACACAAAAACCGCCATATGCCGTACCCACCTGGGAAATGTCAGGACGGTATGGAGGCACGAAAAGATAGATACCGCCTCCGCCTCGCCCAGAAGCCCTCGCCTCACGCTGAATGAAGAACTGCGGTCAAAACCAATTCAGAGTATCAGTGAAACCCAACAATTGCCTACATTTATCTGAACTTTGCTGAATAGCGGCGGCTTCCAGACGACGCCACTGTAGACTCCGCACGGCATGTAAACACGCCATCAGTTTGAGACTGACATATTAACGACATTGATCCACAGCTATTTCACTCGGGCACAGATAAGGGAGCCACCATTGCTCCACATAAATGAAATCAGGGACCATATCTCACACTGGTACATGATGCATTATGAAATATAGAGGCAGCCATGCAAGCTGGGTTAGGTACTGTGTTGCCAGTGAAATGTGTGTGTGCGTGTGTGTGTGTTGCGGGGAATGTGACAGGAGGGATCAGATAGCAGTGAATGCATCCCAGACTGGATTTAGAGTCTGCCTGATATAAAAGGTGAAAGGAAGGGGGAGATTGTCTCAGATATTCATTGACTGCGGCGCTCGCGGAGGCAGCCGTGGCGCTGCGAGCGGGACAGGAAACTTTCCTTCCCTGTGTGTCCGCAATTCCAAACTTGCGTCGGATTTGACTTTCGCTTTCACGCAGCCTGATGAAACGGAGATAGCCATCGCGCGACGTGATGCGATGCCGCTCGCATTATCGTAGCGCCAGCTTGAATTGAACATTCTCCCCTGAAAGTCCGTCCCTCAAAGCAACTGGTTCGCACCTTGTCAGGAAATAATTAAAGTTGTCGGAGCCAAGCTCAATCAAGTCAACATGCCCACTGTGCCACCCCTTTATGGAGGTTCTGCAAAGGGCATTTCAGGCCTCTGAGTCCTGTCAGCTGAGATTAATGCATGCCACTCCGGCTTCACTTGTGATGAGGCAGGAGGAGGATAGACTGCGTGCCTCGGGGCGAAAGATGGGTAAAGAAAGAGAATGGAGGATCGAGCCTTTTTTTTTTTTCGCCGGGAGAGTTAAGAACGCTATAAAAGCAAGGTAAAGAAGAAAAGGGTGCGTGACGATAAAGAACACTGGTTTGTGCCGTTGCCTTTCAGCGTGACCGACTGTACTGCGTGCGAAGCGCGGGCGACGCTCCATGCGCGCTCGCCCAGGGTGACAACGCAGTTTGTCACCAGGAGTTTATGTCCTCGCGAGTCTTTGTCTTGTAGTCCGACTGAGGCAAAGGCCTCGATTAGACAAGCGGCCCGGAGAGAAAGGCTGATTAGGTACAAGGGGCTGAGCCCCCAGCGGACCCCTCTCGAGACCTTTTCCTGTCTCGCTCCTCCCGCAACTGGAGACAGTTGAGGATGACGCCTCAAGTGTCTGGCCCTGAATGTAGAGCAGCCATCCGACAGCCAACACCAGACTCCAGAAGACACCGCTTCACATTTTTCCATCTATATGCATGCATGCAAACAGCCCCACAGGCGTGCATTTCCTGATCCCGCCTTCAGTTTATTTGCACGTCGTGCCGTTTGTTTGCCTGGGAGATTGCCTCCATTTCTGCAATGGCCTGTGCGTATTACCGTCAAGGTGGCGCCCCGCAAACACATCCGAGGAAGCACACGCGGAGCGGCGCACAACCGCATTTGCATGAAGACAAGTTCATCAGTTTCTCAACCCCTCGTAACCTTCTGATTTCCTCCCCTGCCACTCCTATTACCACCGCCAACAGGAAACCTGTTATACATCTTGACAGCGGTGGGTGTTTGCCTGTGTGCCGGAGCGGTAAATGATCCGAATACTAAACAGGTTTATACGTTGTTTTTCTATACGGGCTCCGCCGGAGATGCAGGGTTGAATTATACATGCATCCGGGATCACTTTGAGCACATGCGTGGAAATGGAGAGAAAAACAAAGCCGCAAAGGTCGGAGGTCCGCTGTGTAGAATCAGCTGTCAATTACGCTGGCCTCATATTCACCCTCTCCTCTCCCCTGTCTCTGGTGCCCTCTGTCAACTGCACTTGTTGAATTTGGATGTATTATTGTTTGTTCCCTCCCGCCGCCTCGCTTCGCCCCGTCCCCCCTGATTGCAATCGGAGTTCCAGCCTTCTGCCATTAAGTATGCAAGCCCTTCTGCATGCGGTGCATTCGCTATCAGCAATCAGCAAATGCCACCGTCTCCAGTTTTTTTTTTTTTTCCCGACAAACAGAAAGACAGAAAGCTGAACGGAACGGAAAACTCGACGCTGACGGGAGGGAAAATAGAATGCAACGGATTTCGACGAGTGCCATTAAAATTACACACAAACGCGCGCCCGTCCTCGCGCAGGTGCTAAAAATGAAGAAACCCCCCTGTTGCCTCATTATCTCGACACACAGCCTCGAATCTGTA
The DNA here is from genome assembly GCA_039737535.1 of Lagodon rhomboides. Classification (NCBI taxonomy): domain Eukaryota; kingdom Metazoa; phylum Chordata; class Actinopteri; order Spariformes; family Sparidae; genus Lagodon; species Lagodon rhomboides. The sequence goes on along the minus strand of CM077799.1, from coordinate 19,451,685 downwards.
CCTCAGGAATCTTCAGACTTGACTTTACATGACCTTTTGTGAAACACTTTCGCTGCTCAAGTTACAGGTAGCGCGCACTCATCAACGTTTGACTTTGCCAAACATGGCGCTCCCATTGTTCAAAGCTGTTATAACAATGCTCAAATTATTCTAATTTACTGTAGAAGCCTTTTGGGCATTTTCCCTAACGAACAACAAAAGCAGAGGTGTGTTTCTTGACAGGCTGACACGGTTGCTGTCTGAATCCGCGCTGCAACCTCGAGAGAGATCCCGGTAGTTTTTCGGAGATTAAAGGCGTTTTCAGTTTCAGACCCAGATGCGTCGCCGCGTGTCATTTAATGAACACATCAGCGCCTGCTCTTTAATCTTTGAAACGGGAAGACGTCACTAATGATCACAGCCACCTCGAGAGGCTGCGGCTCACCCGCTGATGCCTCGATCTCACGCAGTGACGAGCTCTACATGTACCTCCAACTGTGGCTGCGACTGCATTTGAATTTGAAGTTGAGTAGTTTTCTTTGTTCTTTAAGGGATTCATTTACTTATTTAATGTGCTTCTCCTAGAGCGCAAAGTAAAAGCAAAAGCAGTGACGACGGTAGCTTCTTAAAACGTGAAAGGCTTACACCGTGGAAGAGGATGTATAAAACATAATCATGAATAGTAGTCAGTTTCTACGAAAAGATCCTCCTGAATCAAACACACTCTACCTTTTAAATGTAGTTTTATGTAGTATTGTCGATGAAATTCAAACTCATTCGAATATTAATGAGCTACAAGTATTTATTTTTTCCATAACTGAATAAACAAGCTGTTCTCAGAGGGAAATAAAGTCCCCAGAACACTGTTGGAAGCTAGGCAGATGGCAGGGTTCGCCACATATAAACAAAGTAAAACGGTATGAAACTGCGTTGTCCTTTAGGGTCAGTTTGTTTATGCAGTCACAAAAACGAAGACAGGTCGTTTGTTTAGTTTGTTGAGTTCAGTCGGTGAAGATCTTTCTCTTCTGATTAAAATGTCTTCCGCAAAACTACATAGTGCACCTTTAAAGGATTGTTTGGGCATTCTTGAAGAATGGGTATATTTTCCCTCTAGCTGAGATTGAGTTGAGAAGATGGATAACACCGTAATGTCTGTGTGATGAATATGAAGTGATCACCAGCAGCCAGTTACCTCAGCCTAGCATACTTACTGGAAACTCAGATGAATAGCTAAACTGGCTCCGTTCAAAGATAATGAATTCCGCCTACCTGCATCTGAAAGGATCACTAATTATCACTTAAAAAGAGGGTATAACCCATGCGGGGCTATTTCTTGGCTGTGCAGGGTAATTTCCTGGATGCTTGTCATCATCTTGTGGTTGCCAGGCAACCAGTGGAGACTCTACGAATCGCACGGCAGCCATTTTGCTCTGATGTCACACTCGGGGTGGGAAGCTCGAATGCTGGGATAACATTATATTGCCATGTTCTAGGTTAGTATACATGTTGGAACAAGCTGTTACCATTTCACTACTTTCTGATCCAACAGCAACTGAAAAGACAATGAATAGTGAAAATCTGGATGGACATATGGCCATGTAACCCATCCGTTAGCATTCAACCACTTCCTAGCTAACATTCATGTTTAATCACATCCAGTGTTTCACTTCCAGGCTTAAACAGCTGTGTCCAAGATGCGCGATGATGTTTTAGAATTTATTTAAGTCATTCCTATCATAGCATATGACACTACAAAACAGTAATGTTAGCTAGGAGGTTAGATGCATATGTTAGCTGTTAGCTAATGGGTTAGCAATTGAGTTGTTTTATCTTGAGATATGACCCAATGTCCCTCCAAATTTTCCTTGTCAATCATCTATTGTCATTTTCATTACTGATCGATCGGGAAGTGGTGAAATAACATTTTGTCAGGACTTGAAACCTGGAATACAACAGTGCGACATCGGAGCTTCACACTCTGAGCATGATGTCAGAGGAAAATGGCCGCCATGTAAATATGGTCAACTTCACATTTTAACAGTTCAGTTTTTGTACAGATTTCACCAACCAGATATTGTGTTCAGATTTTGTCACCTGTGAAGCAAGCCAGGTTAGCTGTTCAATGCGCAGAAATCTGAGTGGCATCCATCATGTCTTCTACATTTCCACAAAAGAAGGAAATAAGCATAGTTTCTTCAAACAGAGCTGCCTTATGCATGTTGCTGACACTCAGGAGTAACATTGAGTCATTGGATTGCTCAGGGCCTGATCAGCCCTCTGAACTTCCACCTGACGATCTGTGCCAACAACCTTTCATCCTCTAATGGAGAGGCTGTAATACATTTGAGTATGCTCCTCCAAATGTGACATGCACATATCCAGAGGCCTCGCATAAATACCACTTTGATCTGCCCACAATACAAGAGTAGCTTAGGGATAATGGTGAGATCACCTCTCCAACCCCCTCTCATCCACTTCGTGGAATATCACTCTGCCAGTAGTCAATGAGCAAAGCTTTGTACCAAGAGTCAATAGAGGAAAAAGGGGCAGCCTTGAAAAGAAACCATTATCAAGTCAATGATTTGACCATTACTGTGAGATTAGCATTGCATGCATTACGTGCTCCGGTGCTGAGTCTAAACAAGGGCTATCCCGGAGACACGCGCTCGTGGAGCAAAGTTGTAAGTCGGTGGGTGGAGCGTTTTGTTGCGCGCTGAGAAGAACTAGTTAATGCCTTTGTTTTGATTAGCAGTTTGACCCCAGGGACGGACTTGGCTCGCTCGTTGTCAGCGAGAAACTGAAGGGGAGCGTTGGCATTCAGACCGGATTCCTTGGCAGCCGTTTCACTCAGCGGGGATCAGCTGCCTGCCAGAACAGATTGCACCTGGGATACCGACGCCGTCTCTGGAGAGTGTTTTGACAGCTGACCCTGAAAAAAAAAACCCATCTCTCGTGGAAACACCAGTGTGCCACAGAGGAGCAGAGTTAATACATATTAAGTTTAATATTGGCTGAAGTGCGAGGATAGCATATAAATCTATCCAAGAGGAGTTGAGCCTTGAACGCCTGAACGCTGAGATTAAATTCTGGAGTTTGTGGCAGGAGAAAGACTTTATTACATTCTTAAACATTAGCATTAATTAAAATGTTTATCATCAAGTGTGTGACACATTTATGCGTTATTTTACTGATAAATTAATGCTTAATACATAATTAAATAAACTTCAGTTAATGGAGACATTTCAATGCTCATTTTCAGGTTCATAATTTTATAATAGGTTACTATGAGAATAGGTTTACATGTTCCAGTGCTCAAAAACAAATCAGTCTTTTCAGATGGTTTTAGCTCCTGTGTCTTTAAGGCCCAGTCTCCTCTGATTGGTTAGCTCACACATGCCTGAGCCAGCACCACTAACACCAACATAGCAGCTTATGTGCCAAAGTAGCCATTAGGCATAAATATATGCAAATGTGTGAGATGGTGACGTACTGTGATGTCACCAAGTCACGGAATGAAACGCGGGACTACTGTTGTTTCAGGGGCAGTGTTTCTGTGGGTATAAGGGATTTTATCATTTTTAACAGCGAAAAGTTTAAATAACTATAAATGTACCATTTATTAATGATGGTTATTATAACGTGATAGCGACTAACTGTTGACTGTTAACGATGGAAACAGTCAAAAAACTAGAATGGTATTCAGTAGAGCTCATACCTCCTCTGTCCCCGTTAAATCAGTCAAGCCTCATCCATCATCAAACTCGATTCCCCTGGTTTTAAGTTCAGTGTTTTGTTTTCAAAATCAAATATCTGTATCAAATTGTATTCTCTCATAGATACCTGCCAGCTAGATACGCCTGATTTTTACATCAAGATCCAGAAACTGACTGTTTTACTTTGTTTATATGTGGCGGACCCTGCCACCTTTCTTGCTTCAGACGGGGACCTTGTTTATTCAGTTATGGATAAAATAAATATTTCTGAGTTTGTATTGATACCTTATTAATATTGTAAATATTATACATTTTGAGTTTGAATTTCTTCTCCAAAACGACATCATGCCCCTTTAAAGAAAGTGATAAAAACTCCCTGGATCCGTCCTTTACATAAGATCCACGGCAAAAGTTAATGGGGTCTATTCTGGGCTGAGATCCATCCTCCGACCAAGTCTCGTGGAAATCCGTTCGGTAGCTTTTGTGTAATCCTGCAGACAAACCAACCAACAAATGAACAGCCACAGAAAGCATCTCCTCCTCAGTGGAGTAACAACTGAACAAATGGATAAATAGTTGAAAAATAATCTTCCTCCACTTTGCATGTATTTCAATTCACATCTCTCGTTTGAACTCATATTCATGTAGTCTGCATTGTGTATGCGTGGATGTGAGTGCGCACCTGCTAATGGTTGCTAATTAAGTAGCACATATAGCCTGAGTGTGTGTGTGTGTGTGGGCACAACACAGGACACCTTTCCGTCACGTCGTTGCTTTCCGAAGCTAATCGGATACGTGCTGAAGTGGAGGAAACACTCCGGCGGCTCAGGAGCGCGTCGTGCTAATCACAGAGAGCGTCGGAGCTAAAGTTAGAAGACAGAGATGTGACAAAAAAGATGAAAAACAAAGCGACGCGGCGAGGACACACCTGCCTGCTGGAATGGCGCGACCCGGCCCGCTAATGAACGGGGGGAGCTCATACAAAGCCAATTAGCAGATGTGCTTGTTAAACCGGGCGCTCAACGCACGCTGTGTCAGGATGGATTGGCCTTTTTTTCGCGGCTGCTTTGGGGCTATTGATACGGCCGCTGACGAGTGCATTAGCAAAACGCGCCGAGCCCCCCCCCCCTTTTTCTCCACTGTGCTGTTTTATTTTTCAGCGAGCGAATAAATGAAGGTCAGCCTGGCGAAAACAGCGACCACAAACAACTCATCTGCTGTTGGCTCGCCGGCTTCTGGTTTTGACTCGGAGGGGAGATGGCGCTGGAGGAGGAGGGAGCGGGGAGGGTGGGAGAAACGGGCTGCGAGATAGACGGGGTTAGAGGGCGAAGCTGCGAGGTACTGCAGAGCAGCAGATCCGCGGGCGGAGGGGAGGAGGAAGGAAGCAGCTGGAGTAGGAGAGGAGATGAATTGCGTCGACAAACTAGGAAAAGCAGAGTTGGGGCGCGTGGGGGGGGGGCTTGGCACAGAGGAGGGGCGGACGGAGGCGGCGGCGTGCTGAGGCGCCTCATGGGAGGATGACACATATCTTATCCCCCAGAGAGCGAAGGAGAGCGGGCCAGACAACCCCGCTGATTGACTGGCAGCGCCTCGGCCTGTCATTCACCATCCACTCACACTCATCAACGCTGGCTGGGCTCCCTGCGACGGAGCCAAGGGCAGAAAAGCAGCACCGCACAATAAGCCTCACCCACACAATGCGTGCATTAAAGGAGCCTTTTAAAAAAAAAAATGTGTGCCCCCCCCCTTTCCTCGTCCTCGGCTCTTTCTCAGCAAACATCCATCTTATTCTGGCAAGACATCTGAGAGCCGCGTCGACCTCTTCTCATAAACAAACATTTAATTCCGCATCATCTCGGGGAAGGGGCTTTGAAAGGAAGGGGCTGCTTTTATGACTCGCGAAGAAGAAGAAGAAGAAGAAATTCAATCAGCTTCCATGAATCAGAAACACTATCCTTGTGTTTAGGTGAGGGTGAGTTACACGCGAGGCTCCATTTTTCCAGCCCTCTCCTCTCGTTCCACAACCAGTCAATATGTGGCTATTAATTACGGCTCGGCCTCTGCTGCTGAATCCAAACATCCTGAATACAGTGGCAGTATGACTCACCAGATTGGCGCTGTCCAAGGAGCTGCCAAAGAGAATACATCACACTTCTCAACACTGCAGCCCACCAGGAGCATCTGTGGGGGGGGTGTTAGCACTGCCCTCTAATGGTCATCACGTGTATCACGGCACTGTTCATGCAGATCTCTGTCACCATCTGGTGGTTAGAGGACACATTACACCGTGCTCTGCTTGATGATAGAAACACAGAGTTCATGTGTCTCTACACCCAGTGACTTTGTACTTAAAGATGTAAAATGTCAAGTCTGTCAGGCATTCAGATTTCTAAAAGGAAACACCACAAACGTTTGTAGTTCTATTCAGGGTAGCGGTGTGTTTTCAACAATGAAGACAGCAACTCCCATGATCCCACGCTGCTCATTGTTTCGTCTTTGATTGAGAGACCCCAGCTGCACAAATGACACACTGCGCATTTAAGATTCTGACACTGAAGGATGCGAGCCCGTGTCTGCAGTGATTGAAAAAAATCCAAGAAGTGAACACTATCAGCTGATGTGAGGCAGGTTTTAATGTCTTTAACGCGGGTCATTCATCACCGGATCGCAGTGAAACAATGAACGGTCGTGACATGAAACCAGAAAATAAAATAAAGGTGAGCATTTTTTGCAAATCCTACCATTCAAATTCTCGGTTCCACGATTCAAAACAGAACCAGTCCTCGATTCATAAGCTGATTCTCGGTGGGACAAACAGGAAGGGGGCTGCACATGCTGAAATGCAACATGAAACACGGCTGACAGTCGAGCTAACTGGTCTTGATAAGTTGCTTGTGACTGGAGCTTTTATTTTTTATTTAAGAAAGTGATCTGCATTCATTCGAAGGCTCGCTATGGTCTCCAGTCTTAATAGAACAATGAGGCGAATGAACACTCAGAAGTTGGTGTTTGTGTCCTGCAGTAAGAGGAGGGGAGGCCAAAAAAGGGCCTCGCTCCTCTGTGCTATCGATCTGTCTTTAGTCGGGCAGTCTCTCTGCTGCAGCATTACTACCAGGAGAATACATTTTCCAAAATGCTGTAGAGGCACAGTTTTTTATATATATTTATAAAACGAAAAAGGCTGTGGATCAAGTTTTTTTTTTTGCTTCATGCGACCACAGTTGTCTGGGAGTTTGTGTAAGCGTCGCAGTGCGAGCGGGTCAGCGCTGGAAGTGCTGAAAGGAGCTGAAGACTCTGTTGAAGTCTCAGTTCAGGTGATGAATTGAGCTGAAAGTGCAAGTTAAAGTGAGCGGACTGAAGGAAAGAACACGTCAGGTTAAGTGCCGGCGGTACTGCTTTCAGTGTAAGCATTCTAGAAATACTGGCTTCATGGAGCGAAGTCACCCCGAAGCACCTCACCCCGAGAGAGGTCGTCTTTGTGTTTGTTCTGTTGTCAAATAAAGAAAAAAGGTCACCTGTTGGATTTTATTTTTATTAACTGATTGATTATAGCATCTGTATATGTTTTTTTTTTTCAACATGAAGGTCTAAAAGACTTTTAAAGTATTCTCCTCACGGCCAGGAACAAAATTCTGGTGGAGATAAACCACCATAATCCTCTATTATGGTCCCTGAGATGGTCAATTCTAAAGGTTAAAGAGGCACTATGTTGTTTTGGAGGCATTTCAAAGTCAAAATGTTCATATTTACGAGATAATAAGGTGATAATACAAACTCAGAAACATTTATCTCTTCCATAACTGAATAAACAAGCTGTTCTCAGAGGAAAATAAGGTCAACAGTATGAAATTGTGTTGACCTTTGAGGTCCGTTTGTTCATTCAGCCATGAAAACGAAGAGAGTTTATTTAGTTGTTTAAGAGTCACAAAGGCAATGAAGACCTTTTTCTTCTGATTAAAATACTTGCACCAAAACTACATAGTGCACCTTTAACCCTGTGAAAACCCTTTAATGGTTTATTGACCTATAGCACCTGTTTGCTTAGGTTGTTCGGATTTAAGGGGCATGAAGCATTTTAAGATGACCAAACTACCAATTAAGGACTATTTCTATTTCCTATAAGTTCAAAAGGTTAAATGCATCAGATTTTGAACATTAACATACAAGCATACAACTATACTATATAAAGATATAATGTAGTGATGGCGTCCTGAACAGAGGAGGGCGACACTTCATCTTATTCTCCAACCGTATTGATTAAATGATGCACACGGTCGTTTCGGGCTGAGATGTTTGTGCTCTGTCGGGACAGTAAATATTCCACCTTTTAACACCACACTGGGCCTGCAGCACATAAACTTCCCATTCTGGCTGCTAAAGAGCCCAAATTCCCCAACTTCATTGACCTCAGCTGACTCTCCGGCCCTCGCTGTGGGCCTCCGGGGCCAAAATCAGCTGTCACTTGTCACCGTTCCTATCTGCGACGCCACATTATGTGAGTCTCACATCTCTACCCATTCATCCCTCGAGCAACGTAATCCGATGTGACAAACATCCATTTTACAAATGCGCCTCGACGCTGTGTGAAAATTGATAATTTCTTTGTGTTTGCACAGTCTTAAAAGATGCTAAAACCCCCCCTTTGAAAATTAAGTGGCTTTGCTCTGAAGCGCCGCAGAATGATATGCACCAGTGTAGCCTGTGGGGAGTTACTGTGCGGAAATATTCGGTCTGCCTCAGACACAGACAATTGATCAAAACAGACTAATTAATGTATGTGTTTTACATATATTCATTTCCGCATCAAATATTAATGAAAATAAACGTATTTGTTTTTCAAATGAGCACGAGGCTATCAAATATTTCAGACACACCTCATTAAAGATACAGAGCCAAGAGCGAACATGCATTTTTAAAGGGCCACGATTCACAATGGGGTACGGCAGAGTTGGCTGCTGAGCTGAGCGCCGCGGCCTAGATCAGCCGTGCAGAGGGCTGAGAGGGCTGCGTGAGATCGAGGCGCTCCTTGTAAAAAAGAATCTAAAGCTCTTCGCCCTTTTTCCCCTCTACGTTTTTTATAGCAAATATAAAAGAAGACCTCGGGCACTGATGTCCAGTTAAAAAACAATTCACGTGGCTTTAAGAGCGGCTCCGGCCCAATGAATTCGCAGGGTAAGTTTAGAAAAAATGGGCCGAGCATTACCACAATTACAGCGTCGGCTTTGGTGAGTCTTCTGTAGTTAATGTTCGAGGACGGCACAGGGAGGAGGCAGTGCTGGACTGTGGATCTGCGCTGACGTCCATCTAGCTAAATCTAACACAGCAGTTGAACCAACACCTCCCTAAAATCAATGATTTATCGACCTCCGCCCACTTTAACCGCAGCTACAACACCAAGCTCAAGAACCATCAGACACAGGTAACCCGTCTCCTCATCCCTTGGCCTTTACAAGACATTTATTTGGACTAGAAATGTCCAGAACTGTCCCTCCGTCTTTCCTTCGAATGCCTGTCGCTGGTGTCAAACTTCGGGCGACTCCACAGCTTGTAGCTAACTTAATCGGTTTGTCCCAGCAACCTTCTGTAACCAGCGATGCGTCGGGACAGGATGCGGATCTGACGGAGTTGTACCTACCTTTTACCTTCACTTACTACAACTCTCGATTTCTGTCCGGCAGGAACAAAAAATTAAATACTGCAACGTGAAGAACATTTTTCTGAGACGGCTGCCAGCGTATAACTGCAGCTGTTGGCATGATTATGTATCTGTGAATCTTGTTTTCCTTCCACATCGCCTTCAGTAAGGCGTGGAACAATGTGTTTTGGCTGAATCATAGGTGATTTGTCACATCCTGGTTTGGAACCTCCAATCGATTTAAACTTCTGTCTTTTTAGTTGCCGTCGGGAATGTGACGAGGCGTGAACAGCAGCAAATTCACCTTCATTACGTCACGTTGCAGTATGTGGTGACGCTGTCCCCTCGCAGCAGGAGGCCTCTTCTCCCCTGTGCTTCAACTCAAAGTAACTTCAGATTAGAAGTGTTGGACACAAGTGTGGTGCCTCATGACCCATCTCTCCTCAGATAGGAACATTTGAGGCCAGACGGGCCCGCAGGACGAGGTCAATCCTGGTCCAAGACTGTGGATAATCTGCGGTGTAAGTACGCGGTGAGTCTTCTGAGCCTGCTTGAGGGAGGCGCGCAGCGGGCCGCCGTCTTGACGCTTTCATCTCGATACACAACAGGTTTTAATGGCTTTGATCCGTCTCACCCGGCAATGACCACATACCGAGTCATTTATCTACTTGGTTACATCAATTACAGCACCACCGAGATCCCGTAAGCTCTTACTGACATCTATTGGTGGAGAGGATTAACACATCTCCTCTGTTGCCCACAGAGATGTTCCTCTTCACTACCGCTCTGTAATATGACACAACAATCGTAAAACAAAAGAAATCTACTGGAGAATTAAGATCTTTTTTGCTATATCGGATGAAACAATCTGCTCCTTGCATGTACCTACACCCTACGGGTGTGAATGCTGGAAGTATGACGAGTATGTTTGCGTCGATACAAACGTCGAGCCCTTCAAGTTAAACTGGTCTCATTCATGCCGCTCATAATGGACGGGGGCGGTTTTTCAACGTCCGTCTACTTACTCATACTTGCGGCTAGAAACTCCATCCAAACGTAAATGTTCCTAACACTCGGAACTTCCACACTTCACAAGTTTTCGTCACAAGTCATTTGTACATTTTACAAAGCCCCGGTTCAGGCAAATTACCTTTTGTCAGATTTTTACATCAGTGGGTGGAGGCAGGATGTTCAGAGCCGGAGATGGAGACATCATCGTTACAGTGGAGATAAAATAAATAACATTAAATTAAAAAAAAATACTCTGAAGCTTGCTCATTCAAAGTCCACTCTTCCTATAATATTTTTACATCAAGGTGTAGGAAGTGTTAATAGGGACGCAGGGCCACTTCTTTATCTTCTCCTTCAGCAGCCTCTTCATTCAAAGTTCTGCCAGCAATGTAGTTCAGCTCCCAGCCAAGAGTCGAGCAATGCAGTCCAGCTCCTAGCTTACACCACGTTTGCACCCTTCGGCCCATTCTTACGCTTCCAACTATTCATATTCCTTCCTACCAGAGGTGGCAAAAGTCCACACATTCTTTACTCAGGCAGAAGTACAGATACTTGTGTCAAGACAGACTCTGGTAAAAGTAGAAAAAAGTACTGATTTAACTTCTTTACTCAAGTAAAAGTAATAAAGTACAGGGTTAGGGTTGTCTGAGGGTAACTGTATCCCTCTGAAGGACATTTCTACTTGCCATTTTTTCTAAGCTAGCATGTAAAATGTAAGGTATTTGTGTTTAAATGTAGGGAGTAAAAGTAAAAAGTACAGTACAGCAAAGTGTTTGTACTTCGTCACTACTTCGCCTGCCTCTGCTTCCTTTTCTCCAATAGACTTTTGAAACATTTATCTACTCATCCATACTTTTATATATAAAAACAAACTCCTCTCAAACACAATGTTCCACATCTTGCATAAATGATTGGCATTCCTCCACTTTCAAAGCCAGCAATGCAGTTCAGCGTCAGCTTCCCATCAGCCCGCATTCTCACGGCAACGTCTTCACAGTTCCTTCTCTCGTCGAGTCCAAAACACACTGCGATGAATGATCTGTCAGCTGGAACGATGACTACAAAATTAGATTTAAATCAGAGGCTTTCGCTGTCAAACATTTCCGCTGCAGACGAGATTCATATTATTCAAAGCAGGCTGCGCAGCGCCTTTACTGCTAACACAGGCTAATTTGTTTGTGGTTCCGCTGCATTGTTGTAGGCAGCGACTATAACGAGCGTGTCAGTGCTTACTCAGTCGAAGCCAAACTTCACCGCCGTGTCGAACTATTAGTCTTTGCCAATTTAATAAAGTATTTCATTTGAGATAAATCAGACTAGTGAATGAGCCAAATCCCCCAAAGCACAATGTCAGACATGTTGTAGATGTTCCCGCTGATCCTCCGGCTTTAATAATGCTGTTGATGTTCCCTTCCTGCTACACATCTTCATTTAATGTGTATGGCTTACAGTCATGACAGGATTCGAGCAGCAGAGGGGGCACTTGCAATTGGTTCAGGTGCTGGCTGAAGTCGTGATCACCGGTTGCGGTTGAGTCATTTCTCAGTACCACGGTGTCCTGTGCCTTCCACGTGGTGCTGAGTCAGAGACAGGACATGTAGACAGACACGGCTAATGAGCACACACCGTCTGGGGAACACCGAGTGCGTTTATCGCCAAGTGAAGGGTGACGAGCATTGTCGCTCATCTTCAGAAAAGAAAAAAAAGGATCAAAGATGACATTTTGTTGTGAAGACTGGTACAACAAATCCCTGCTCTTAAGGAAATGGATTTCAGGCATGAATAGGAAGACTGATAACACATTTCTACTGGAACTGAGCGGGCACATCCGGTAATATTTACCACCCTTATCGGAAACAGAATCAGCAACAACATTCAACCTACCAAGCCAGTGAGAAGACGGGGGAAAAAAACAGGACACGTATATGCTTTTTATTTCAATTTATTTATCTTTAAAGAACCAATACGAATTGGGGATGTTTTCAAAATGGGTACAATGATAAAAAACTGACCATTTTCATTCTTCTCCACGTTGTCTTTCAGATTGGATCTTAGGCTCTGTGTGTATGAGTTTAAATATGCATATTTAGGGAAGTCCTATTGTAGCCCATTTTCATGAATGAAAGCAGGAGAAGTACCTGTCGTAGGAGTTGTTTTCCTGTTTAACTGCCTGGATGAGTGTCTGAGGTGTATATGTATATGTATATGTATGTGTGTGTGTGTGTGTGTGTGTGTTTGTGTGTAGGATGCTCAGCAGGGTTTGGTGGGCTTTTATCTGAGGTGGACTGATTATTGCACTCCAACAAGATTTAATAAAAAAAAAAAAAAAGAAAGAAAGAAAAAAAAACATGGCTCTTGAAGGATAAAAGAAAATAACAAAACTATTGGATAACAAAGTGTCCTTGCCCCTGCCAAACTCATAACTGCCACACATATCATATCTTGTGAATAAATATTGCAGACATACTCAAACTCAGTGAACCCCTAAACTGAAAGTGACTTTAAGCAAGTGAAGGGTAAAAAGGAAAGCATTACTGCATTTTCAGGTGAACTTTTTGAGTTTTTGTGCAAAAAAAAAAAAAAAAAACACACCCCAATACCAAACTGGACAGTCGAAATGTGTGTTCAAGGTTTAAAAATGTTGTTGTTTTTTTTAAAAAGATACATCATTCTGGCCTAATCTTAAGATCAATAATTAGTGGAAATAAAAATCAATATATTGTTTAACATTTCATCTTCTCATCACCATTGTTTGTGTAAAAATAAAACTTCACAAAATGGAAAATGTTATCCCATGATTACAACTGAAATGGAAAAAAAAAAAAAAAAAGTAAAAGAAGAACAGGATGGACTCAAGTTGAAAAAATTCTGGCCCGTGGTTGAACAGTATAACCGGGAGGCGGGCCTATCTGTGTGCTTTGACCTTCCATTCATTGGTTCGGCTGGTGGATCCCCAGATCTGGATTCATTCATTCGATCACTCGCTTGCTCTCTGATCAATTAACCATGACTCAGTGTTAACAAATCATCACAATAATTACTGATAGCACTCTCTTCATTTTTTTTTTTTTTTATCTCCCCATGTTGGAAGATTCCCCACTAGATGCGCATAAGAAAGATGCATTGACAGGCAGCCTACTGCACGCAGCAGTTGTGGCCGTTGGTATCCTTGAACCGCAGACGCATTTTGGGTCTGTATTTCTCGAGGTAAAGAAGCTGTTTGGAGTTGAAGGCTCCACGTCTCTTCCTATGAAAAGCAGAGGGAAAGAAGTGGGGCAAAAGATTAAAAACGACAATAACGGCAAATAGGAGTGAAGAACACACTGTAGTTAAAGATGCAATAGGTAAGAAACATTCAAGATTAACTACATTTATCAGCATAATGTAAAAAAGTAGCAGTTTTACAATGTGACGTCTATGTGATGTGTTGCAGAGATATCTACTATTATTCTGGTGATCTGCTGCCCCATCTTTGTTTTGAATAGAACACGACAAGATGCCAATTCCTACATACTGCACCAAGATCAATACCACTCTCATATCTGTCTAAGACTACAGTTAGCGGAGCTTAAAACAAAAAATGTGCAATCTGCTAGCTCGGCTCTGTCCAAAGACGGCAAAATCTACCTGCTTGCACCTTTAAGGATTAACACGTTATGTCTTGTTCCTTTAATCTGTACAAAGTGTTTAATAAATGTGCCACTTTACAGCATTTACGTGCCAGACTATTTCTTGGCAGGGAGCGGTAACTTCCTGGAACAGTTTGTGAAGTGTATTTGTGAAAAAGATGCACTTCACAAAATGCTGAACTATTTTTTTTTTAACACCAGATATCTTTCAGGGTACATCTTTGTTTCAGTATAGAATATAGAACTCTAGAATTACCTATTATTCACAGATACCAAAATTCATGAGGTGTCTACACAAACAAACTCAACAAAAATGCATCACTGCTCTAGCACATAAATAACCTCAGATCACAGTCTGGCAAAGAACCATCAGGGACCGTTGCTTCTTCACATTCAAACAGACTGCACCGTTTGCTGATTTAGACTCTTAACCTTAAAAGTTCAAACATAGGGAGGGTACTCACTGCCTTATGAACTGCACAGCATCCTCGTACTTCATCCCACTCTCAATGAGGGCTAAGGCCACCAAGACTGGAGCTCTGAGAGGCAAAGAAATCCAGTGGACCAGTTCAAGGAGACAGTGAGAGAATCAAAGGAGAGGAGAAGGAGAACAGAAGATTAAATGCCATGGTTCACATGGTTCCATAGTAATATGGTGGAGGGAAAGAGAGGGGGAGGGGGGGTCAAACCTGGGAAACAGGCCTGGGAAATCAACAGGGGTGCACAAGTTCACCGTTGGCCCAGCAGGCCACCACCTGAGCCTCTAACACACACATACACCGAGCTGTGATAAGTTACAGTAAGACAACCCCCTTCTCTCCTCACCAGATGAGATAGAGTGATGAAAAAATAAATAAATATAAAAAAAAACTTTCTGCGCTGCTTGGCGGGTCAGATCTCGGCGCTGACGGAGCATTTCCTCGAGTGGCTTTTCTCTCACACAAAATTCGCGAGGGACAGTATGTGAGAACGGAGGGATCGAAAGAAAACTAGAAGGAAGAAGGAAAAAAAAAAAACAGTGCGATAGTGCGGACGGAGGGGTGAGAATACTGTTAAAGGAAGGACAAACAACAACAGGGCGCATAGCTGCAGCCTCCCACACGGAGGATCAGACTGCGAAGCTGGACGGAAAACCCAGCTGACTGCAGTAAACACGGGACACGGGAGAAGAAGACATGAATTCAAAAAATGCCTGTCTAACCAGCACTGGTAATTATACAACCTCTGGAATGCCGCAGCAATGCAAAACGCTGCGAGCCATTGAGAAATCATTGGCTTATTATGCGATTGTGGTCAGGAAAGACATTTTCACACCCGCTCTCCCACGTCATGTGCTTCTGCCCTCTTTCTTTTCACACTTGTGTTGTTATTCGAGTTAACTCGCCTGTAATTTACTGTCACATCGGGCCGCGAATATGACTGTGCATAAGTGCGCACTGCCTGTGCACTGCCTCATGACCAACAGGCAGATTGCATGCAAATGTAAACGCCAGCTGATTGTCTATTTACACAGCAGGAAGCGCCGGTGAATATTTAAGATAAGACACGGAAGAACAGGGACGGTGCAACACCTTCAGTTTCACACACAGAAGAGGCTGTGTGGTCAATGCTGAAGAAGCAACAAGTGTTAAAAGGGAGCAGTGGGGTTGAGAGGCAGGGTAGAGAAAAAAAAAAACTTGTTATTTTGACACTCATCTCTCAGAGGCTTTGATGCAGGGGTGATGAAACAGACCCTGCAACACAGCAGCGTCGCACTAAATAGACAGTACTAACAGGAATGAGAGAGATTACGTCAAATAGGTGGGACTGCACCAGGAAACAGACGGGACCGCGAAACCCCCTCGGGCTCCTGCTGAGAAGCTGAGAGTGTGCTGCTGCTCTACAACTGTAGTTTCTGACCTCAAAGCATAAAATAAAACCAAGTATGGCCCGACTGTACATGTATATGATTTATTTAACACATTAAAACCATTACAACTACAACTAAGATCACACAAGCCCGTCACCCTGCCGCTTTCTACACCGTTCATCCTAACGTAACACGAATCTGGCATGAAATTACACACCAAGGATAACTAAAGGGGCCAGTTAAGGTGACTTTATCACCCCAGGGGACCCTCTCGAGGTATTCCAGACACATCCAACTGAAGGGATTATATATTCCAGTTGGTCTGGGAAGACCTCGGTATCACCCACGAGCAGCTGAAGGGCATGACTGGAAAGAACAATGTCTGGCCCTCAGCCACTGGGTAAGCAGGTGGAAACGTATGGATGGAGAATCTTTGGATGAAACGTCCACACACCTGTTTTCCTTTAGACCTGACATATCTGCCACTGGAGATGTTGTATCCAAGAAAGGGTTTTAATATAACTCACTGGTTGACACCACAATTGACGTTACAACACTCCAGATGGGAGAAGACAGACCCTTCAAAAGTTGACGATACAGCAAAAACAGACAACCGGCACTGTCCTGAAGTCACTGCTGCATCTCTAGAGAAAACAATACAGCTAGCTACTCACCGGCCAAGCCCTGCAACACAGTGCACAGCGATGCAGCAGCCAGGTTCCTCTCGAAACTTGGTGTTAAGCAGCTTGAGCCAATCATCCACAATCTGGGTGGGAGGAGGGGCACCATCATCGAAGGGCCAGTCCTACAGGAGACAAAGGAAGATCGCATCAAGAGTGTGTACTTTGGACAGGATAAACATAAAGTAAGAAAAAGTTTCCACTAATGTGCGTATGTGTCAACACTTACCACAACCTGTATCCCTTCCTTCTCTACTGGAGCCTTATCATAGGTGGCATCACACACTCTCACCAGTGTGTTCACGTGAAACCTCTTCAGCTCCTGGCAGGCGTCAAGACAGAGAGGATTTTAGACACGGGAAGTGCAAACGTACACACACACACACACACACACAGATAACAACGCAGACAAGGCGCGGGCCTACCTCGGTGAACTTGTTGAGCGTGGCGTTGGTGGGGTTGTGGGTGATGAGGAACCTCATGCACTCGTAGGCAATCTCGACTGCAGCGGGGCGGTTCATGTTGGCGAGACGGCTTAAAAAACAATTACAATACAATACTCTTACAAAACAAAAGCGACTTTTGGCTCAGAAGTCAGCAAAGACTGCTAGGAGATTTATGTGTTCAGGAAAGGGTTGAATAAATAAAAATGACAACACGTGGGAGAAGGATGGGTCAACAAGTGTTCAACTATGGGATGATGTACACAATGAAAAGGTAACAAAAGGGATGAACTAGTCCACAGTACTCCGGGATGTAAAAAAATAATTAACACAAAACCAAAAAAAATTTAAAAGAATAAAAAAAAAAAGAAAAAAAGATGGAGAGACTATCCAGGAGTCATCCAATCAGTTTACCCCATTCAGGAGAGCTGTTTGTGATTGGCTGTTCGAGGAGAAAGTGGAACGCAAAGGTTTTTCGTATTGGTTGGGACAGGGCAGGGCAGTCGGGCCAAGGACTACGCAATATCCCAGGGGGGCCTTTGGAGGAGTCAGCAGTTCCTAGCGTGCTGGCAGTCAGGGGGGTTTCTGGGTAGCGTAGTCCCTCGGGGGGGCGGCCGATTCACTTCTCCACGGAGGTGAGGTGCTGTGCCTGGCAAAATTCTCCGCTCACACACGCCATATAGGTGTGGCTCAAGTCAACACAGAAACCCTGTGAAGAGAGGGAAAAGACGACATCACATATCTGCAGCTGATAAACGTGTTTTTATAGGGAAATCGAAGGAGTGTCGTTTTCAAATCGCAAGAGCCGGTATTTTAATTACATAATGACCAGCGCCTTAACAAGTTTAGCCATTGATTTCACCGGCTAGACCCCCTAACTGTAGCCGGTAAATTGACTCAGCGGCGGTTCATTAACATTAATTGTGTGCACTGGAAGACAGATTTAAGTTGTCTGGATTTCATGTCAAATGTTAAGCCCATCATTAACATTATCTTAAGCAGCTGCACTACAGAGCTGGCAACAGTAGTGTTAGGGTTCATCAGTCAGGTATTAAACACTTTGTAAGTATGTGACCTACCGACAGAACGTCATTACTACCATATCTGGTTGCAGCCGTTAATAAATATAATTTTGAATCTCATTATTACGTAGATAAATATTACTAATTCATATGAAGTGAAAGAATTACAAAACAATACTGGTCACAAAAAACACAATGACACATTTTCCTCAAACAGTTCAGTCATACACAAACATGTGTAGTGATCTGGGTCATACTTTGTGATGTCACAAATCATGCTCGCAGACCCGCCTCTTGAAATCTGATTTCCAATGAACACAGAGAATTTTACACTTTGACACTAGTGACCCCTTTCACATTCATCGCACAAACACTGTGTATGTCATGCTACACAGTGAAGTTCAATCATTCAACTGAAAGAACAAGAAAAACACTTTTTTGACAGGAGGTGTGACGTTGAAAGTTGAAGTGGGCTTTGAACTGACCACACCTCTGGATTATTTCACCATTTGTCACCAGAGGCGATTCAGTGGGGCTCATGCTCATGACATGCATCTCAGCTCAACAGACACTGGTTTGCCACTGGAACAATATTGACACTTTCGGGTTCTTCATGCTCTCTCTCCATCCTCCTCTCTCCCTGCTTGCCGAAGTTGACCACCTCAGATGGCAAAAATTTGCAGATAATCTCTGAGCTAGCGAAGGTCCGGTAACGCTGACACTCTAAATAAACTGACTTTGCTGTAAAACTATGACCCACATGACCAACGTTAACATCAACAGCACCCACGAAAATTACATTCACGAACTGCCAATGTTTAAAATCTAAAATTAGGAAACTAAGCCAGCGATCATGATCTAACGTTAGCTGTTAGCTACCTGGCTAGCTCATGAGCGTGCTAAAATGACATGGACACATCACCAACCACAACTGAATAATCTGCACAGTAAAGCAGTTTGCATTGCAGCAATTTCAACTTGTGTTTTTGTTTGCAATGAAATCCTAAATTCACATTCAAGCTACATCACAAAAGCTCAGGTTGAAAAAAGAACAGGGCTGATTCTCAATTAGCAACATTAGAGAGGGCTAAATGTATTGCAGACAAAAATAAGAGTTATTTTTACTTTTTAGTGGTCCTGCTTTTAAAGTGAGGTGTGCTCGAGCACCAATAAAGAGGGTCTGACATGGCCAATGTTAGTCACCGAAATGGAAACTAATAATATGCACAGCATGAAGCAGACGCACACACGCTTCACAACAGCCGTCTTACAGAACAGGTAATGTCTGGTCTGTAACTAGCCAGGGAGCATTCTGTCAAACTCTGCCAAGACCTTGACAGTCTAAATCCAGCCGCCACAAACTGGCTAGAACCGTCTCAGAGCAACATGGGAGGGGAGGAGGGAGGGTGGCAGCTCGCTACACAGGCTACGTACACAAAGTAGTGGGCGGCGAACTGAGAAAAAGGGCTTGGACTTCAGCACCGTGTCACAGGCAGCAGTCACAAGGTGAGGATTGCAGGGTGGGTAAAGCTTCAAACAGGCCGAGCATTTCAGTCCCACGCTCCCTCTTTTCACCTCCCTGAGACTGACACAAGGCTCTCTGTACTCTCTGACTCTCTCTCCGCTCCCATTTCACTCACAATTTACTCGGGACACTTAACCGTTTTAACTGTGTCTCAACCTCACCTGTTTGATTTCCAACAGTACAGTTTTGTAAAAAAAGTACCAGTTCGAGGCAACCACCTCTCTCCTCCCGCTGTCACTTATCCTCTTAGCTAAATGCCAACCACAGAGCCACTGTCAAAAGGGATGCATCAACCCACTCTCCAATATAAATTTCGTTCCTCCTCTCCATCTTTTATGCTTGGCAACTGCCAAAAGGGCACTAAAAACAGCCCTGAGGTTTTTCCTTTTCTCGTGTGATGGCCGAGATCCTCCGTGACGCCTTTAATTACCGCCTCTGAGCAGCACTGAATACAATGTGGCGTTGCTGCAAGCAGACGACTGAAGCTCGGAGAAGGGGGTAACCCGACTTTAGAGGCTCCCTTGCTTCTAATCCTCCAGAAGGGAAAAGGATGGACAAGGGGCTTGAGGGGGAAGTTAACACGTGCTTTTCACCGGTGAAACCTGACTGACAATGGACAGCAACTGTTAAGAGAGACTGAATCATGGAGGAAACACAGAAGGACAAAAGCGACCACAGACACACCAAAGGACACCACAATGACAGCTTCTGAAAGATGAAAAGCAACAGGATTGTGGATGGTTGCCCAGATGCAGTGACTTCATAACATCTGCATTTTAAAGGCGGCCAATAGTAGGGTTACCAAGAGGCACAAAGGCAGACCAAAAAACCATTTCAAAGTCAACACCGGGACACATGAACTGAAAAAGATCTGGGATAGGTTGGAAGCACGAGCAGTCATTATGAAACATCACCATTACACAGCACGCAGTGTGCACGGGAGTAATTACAACGCTGTGTTGGCTGCTAGTGAGGCATCGATTTATCGGCAAAACATCAACTAATATTCGCCTTGCTGACTCCTGACATCCATGCCGTCAGTTTGTAAGGCTATGCAAGAACTGAAAAATTATTCCCATTGATTAGGTAGTTGTATAGCAGATTAAAAAAAAGCTTTTGAAAGAGTTGCTTTTCACCAGGGAAGAAAATGTTTGGGTTGTATTAAAGGTTGTTTCACACATTTGTTCAATTGAATTAGTGCTCTTTCAAAGACAGTGTGATGAGGGATGGCTTTTGACTTTTCAGAATGAAGATTTCCTTAATTTCGCTGGAAGAAAAGGGGGAATCCATAACAACAAAAACAATATATATATTTTTTAAAGGGCATCGGCCACTGGCCATTTCACAATCCTCCGCGTCACTGTCGGTCGCCATTATCTCACAGTGATTAAATGTTTAATCCTCTCCTGCCGTCATCTGACGAAGACAGAGGAAACAATACATGTAACAATGGGCATGTCAGGCTTAACGGTTGACACTTCAGAAACTGTATAACCAGACAGAATGCGGTAATGTAATTGAAAAATCTACTGCAAACAACCGATCCCTCATCGGCAGTCTTGTGGGAGCTTGTCAATAGAGAAGTGAGTAAACTGTGGTAGCGTCAGCTGCCAGCAGCCTGCCTAGCGCGGGAAGGCATGCAAATCGCTCTGAAATTTGCAAACTGGTTCCGCAGTTACACACAGCGCAGATGCAAGGGGAACAAAACAAACAGGCATACATACACACCAAATCTGTTTGTAGACGCAAAAACATGTTCAACCACACAGGAAGCAAGACGCAGTGTATACATAAGGCTTGACAACTGTAGAATGAGAGCAACTTGGCAACCCCTCAGATGAGTGAAACATGAATGGGTGATACGCCATTACTTTACTGAAATAATTCAAGACAAGTACGGCAAATTACACATACTATGACAATTTTTCATTACAGATTCATAGCTCGGTCTTAAAATGTCTAAACAAAACAGGGAGAATGCTGTGGACACTTCCCAAAGTTGACGTTTCTGAATTGCTCGTTTCGTCCATGTTTCATTTATAGTCTGTTTACTAAAACAGATGATTCAGAAACCCATCACAATGATTATCTGGGCACAGCTGCATGAAGCCAAATGACTCAACGTCCCGAATTCCAGTGACCAATTCCAACTTAAATGACCAAATCCCAGTCTCCGCATAAATATACACAGATTTCACCGCCGCTATCGGGCTGAATGCAAGTATTACACGGCCAGAACCAAAATCCAGAATCAATCTATAGCATGACGCCATGGAGAGTGGTGGAGTTACGGCAACAGGTGCCATCGAGGCCAAAATCCATAAGCTGCGGCAGGTACATCCAAAACAAACGAACTGCACAGAAACGCTGATAGACTTATGTTAAATGTAGCATCAGGCCTTTGGTGCTTGTCTGTCTATGTACAAGTATATATACACTACGAAACTAGGAGAAAGGTCATGGAGTAAAGGCAGAGGCCCATGCAGTGGCCCAGGGAAAGCTCCCTTGGTGCCCTGTTCCTCATCACGTGGTCTCCTGCTGAAGTAGCACTGGGAGAGGATGGAGGGAGGGAGAACTTCCCAAATCAGCTGGCCTCTCCAAGAAACCTCCTACAGTGACTCAGGAGAAAGCAAAGCAGAAGAGAGAGGGAGATGCAAGTGTGAGAGAGCAGGGAGCAGCTGTGCGAGTCGATAAGGGCCGCGATATCTCGGAACGGGGAAGGACATGGAAAGCTAAACAGGTGATTAAGCCGCAAAAAGAATGGGAATCGGGGCATGGGTATCCTGAAACGACTCATTTTAGGATGATTCAGAGTGTAAAGTCATGTGAAGTTTATTAGAAAATTGAAAGGAAAAAAAAGGAGACGACATCAGCAATACTTTGGAGTACTGTTAGGGAAAACTGTTAATGTATCACAGCTAAAGTGCATGGAGACGAGAAAACTGCTACAGGGGGAGTGCTAATTGAAAGGCTTTCCCATTGTGAAGGATTTTACTGTCATGGGACTCCGTATCTGTCGAGCTAAGGCTGTGGGCAGCTCCTGCTGACACCTGATAGCCGTCAGGTGGCCAATCTTCATCTCTCTCGCAGCACCACTTCTGTATACATACGCTATGTACACCCAGTGCATAGGCATGGTGATAGTCACAAGCTGGCTTGGGCAATACATCTGCCACAAGGGTGAGGGGGTGGTTCTAAAATTAGAAAGAAAAACACACACTCGCACACAAGCGACTGAGCCCAAATGTCTGGACATCGACTATACAGGCTGGGAGGGCACGGTGGCAAAACGTCAAGCGCTTCGTCCAAAACGTGGAACGTCTGAGGCCACCTTCTTCCCCCCTTGTGAAAGATGTTAGTATTACACGCAGGCCTGTCTGGTGGTCTGAGGTTGTGCTCGAGTCTCGCTGGTGTTTTGTCTGGAGCCAGACTGGGCATGACCAGACTGTTCTGCCTTGAAGCAGCTGGAGGGATACTTGACTGTGTGGGAGCAGATTCGAGGAGCAGAGGGGGGAGTGCCTGTCATCCGTGGCAGGACGGACAGTGCAGAGAGGAGGGAGGAAAGCCCTG
Organism: Lagodon rhomboides; assembly: GCA_039737535.1. NCBI lineage: Eukaryota > Metazoa > Chordata > Actinopteri > Spariformes > Sparidae > Lagodon > Lagodon rhomboides. The sequence continues at coordinate 19,428,629 of CM077799.1, read as the reverse complement.
TTTCTCCTTTTGAGTGAGAGGAGCACAGACAGCCCGAGAAAGATAACACCCGCCTGCTTGCTTGCTACACCCAGTGCACACACTTCTCCTTTTTCGTGTCTTGTTTACTCTTTATAAAAACAAAGAAGCACAAATACGAGGTGACGGTAAAGTAGCGCATTCTCCTTCTAATGTTCCCTTTTTGTGATAAAGCTAGTATTGATCTGCAGGAGGAAACCATTGACAGTGGGAACAGATACAGCGCCATGTGTCACAGAGGCATGTCTTCATTCCTGTGGCCTTTGTGAGTTCCAAATAAAAGATAGCAGATATGCCTGGCAATGTCAAAGAGAACAGGGACAAAGGAATCGTGACATGAAGAAATTGGTAAGCTGTTGAGGAAAATAATTAGGAGGACATAACAATGGATAAGCAAGATTAAACAAGGGGGGGAAGTAAGTGCAAAAAGTCAAGAGAAGCAAAAAAAAATAAAAAAACAGTCAACTGTAGAGCTTGGCAGTGACTGTGGTTGAGATACAACAGAGGATCACACCTGCCCGATGCGCCAGCTGGTTTCTTGCAGTGACGTCAGTGTTGTTGATAGGCAGGGTGGGCGGGTCTCTACTCAACCTGTCTGCTCACACCAACAAAAGGATGAAGAAACTACTATTCATTCACTTAAAATGAGAGCTGGGACACGAGAGTTGGGACCTCATCGACTTGGTGATGGTATAAAGTGTGCCTCTGCTCAATTCTTCCCCAGCAGACCTAGTGACAGACACTCACGCCTACTTTTAGAGTGTTTTTTCACACTTGGAGTGGTTTCCCTGAACCTAAGGGTAATTTCGCAGACCACGGCCTAGTGTGAAAGTCGATGTCAAACTTGAGTGTAGACCAGACAAGCAGTCTCCACCACAAAACAGTGGTACAGGGTCACCCTCAGCAAGCTCAGGTGTAGGTGTAGGGGGGGGGGTTTCCCATTGGCACCCCGTTGCCAGTCTACCCATCACCATTAGGGGGGACCTTCTCCTCATTAGATGCTCTCCTGCAATCCTGTTTGTACTTTGAGACATCTGCATCATTCAACTAATAACAAGGGACTTGTATTGTGAAGAATTTATAGGAAGTGAAACATGTTTATCACTGAATTAGCAAAGCGTTGCGTTGCTAGCTGTTTTGATAGAAATTCAAATCCCTTCTGCGCTGGGCTGTCATGCCGAGTCAAAACAAGTCAAGCCAAGCCAGAATACGTTAAAAAAAAAAAAAAAACGCCAGCCACTGCTTTGCTAATTACATCGCTGGTTTAAAGTGTGACACTACGCTCATCCATCCCACAGTATGGATACAGCATGTAACTATGACAAAAAGCACCCTTTGATTGCAAAGATCACTGTAACGAGACGTTCCCGGGCATGTACCACAGATCACATCAGGTGAAGGCCTGCACTGTTCTGAGAAACACGAAATTAGCCTAGTGTGAAGGTGCAGCTGCCAAACACAGGCATGACTGGTTTTCATCTCAGTGGGACCGAAGAAACATGGTAACATTAAAAGGCTCTTGGGTTTTCAAAGTTTACAAGTATGACGTAGTTTGCATACTTTGTTGCTATGAATGCCAGTTGCATAATCGGTTTGCATGTTAGAGCTCTTGGTATGAAAGCATACCTTCAGTAACATAACCCAAAATTGTGAGAAGTCTGAGTGTAACATTCAAAGCCCTCAGTAGGTCACAAGATAAGAGAATTAACTTCATTATCAATAAAAACAAAAGCGTGTTGTGGACTCTCGGGACCCAGTCCAAGACTGAAGGGGCCTGTCAATGCGGGGTACGGTGACAGGTCACCACACCATTCAGCAAACAGTACACACACATAAAGGAAGGTAGTGTGCACAACTCTCCCTCATCAGTCATTCGTGAAAACACACACACACACAATCACACACAACTACAACAAGCGACAATGGTTGAGCTTCTAATCCTTTTTCTGAGCCTTACCAGTTTATCTAGTGTAACAACCAAGACAATCAAATCCCCAGGCATGTTGGGACAAGACGGCAGAGACGTGTAGGCTAAAGTGAACTCCAACAGAGATACTCAACTGTTGCCGTGCCTCCCATGAGCTGCACACTCCTGCGGTTTCCAAACAGGAGTCTCGGGATGAAAGTGATACATCAAGTCAGTAGGTTCTTGTCTTCTCTGAACTGAATTCTGAGAATGGGAGCACACCTATGGGTTTCTCAGAATGAAGTCCTAGATCTGGGAAGAACCTTTCTGAGAAGCGCACCTTTACTTCACCTGCATAGTTGAGGGTAGGGAAGAGTCAGTGAGGCAAAACTTAATCATAGCTGTGTGGGAAGCGTCACCACTGATACTAGCATCTTGACCAAACCTCATCCTCAGAATGTTGTTTGTCCAGGTCAAGTGAGATGTTGCAACACATTGCTGTCTAAAGTTAAATAAGTTAAATAGTGACTACAAAAGCATTCTAGTGCATTCTCATTATTTTGACTTTTCTAAACAAGGCTTTGGCTAGCTTAATTGCCAAGAGTTTTTTAAAGGTTGGAAGGTTTCAATTAATATGGTTGAAAAAGCTTGAACAAACACACCATTCTGTGAATTTATCATTCTGGGAAAGGCCATTATCCAAAGTTTTATTGATATAAAGTTCATATAAAAAATAAATGGATGGAATTTACAATGCCTTTATGGAAAATGTCCTCTGTTTGACTGGAAGGATGGACAAAAGCATCACAGAATAACAGAATCCGTGAATATGAGCAAAAATAATAATAATTTGGATCCAGTCACCTAATCAGAGCCTTATTGGGACATGAGTCACAGCTGGTCATGTCTGTGTTTACCTGCGTCAAGGTGGAACCGTGCTCACTGTGCAGACAGTCTGACTCAGGCTTGCGGTCGTCTTGCTTTGAAATATAATAAACCTGTTTTATTTTTTTTTCACGGGCCTGTTACCACAGACCCCTAAGATAAACAGACTCCCCACTTTGGGTAGTAGTACTTTGAAATGGACTCAAAAGTAAACCACACGGCAAGACGTCTCCTTGGTGTAAGGCACCATAATACTCTCGGGACAACATTCAAATGTGGTAACAGAGCCGCAAACATTTAACAACATGCTTGGGAAATACCTTTTGGAATATTTAAGCCGAATGGTTTACTGTCCGACTGTGATGATTAACACAAAGATCTTGCAATATTGAAAAAAATGAAAACCAAAATGGTATTACCAAAGAGTATATATAAAAAACTTTTACAGAGACTTTCCTTCTAAACTCGCACAGAGGAAAAACATCCTCCCTGTTATAGCCTGTATGTGGGTGGACTGTGTTTGATCAAGACTAGAAATAGGTCGGGGGTACAGAATGACCCTCCGTGAATGCAACACTCCAACCCAGCTCACAAAAATCCTCACCGGTGCCTACAAGATAGATCCCTTCACCCAGTAAGGCAGAGCTCTTTGAAGGGTTAGAGTCTCACCACAACGTCTAACCAGACCTTGCTCGCACATTCTCAATCCGTTCAAAACAACACTGGCAGTCTGTAGAGAGGGCACGCAATAAAAAGGAGAGACACATCAAAAGGTAACTTTACCGGCAAATGGCTTAACACTGGTGCACCTACTGAGACAAGAGGAATGCTCTACTGCAGTGTGGATGAGGCTTTAAATGAGAATGCGGTTGTAGGGCAAAACTGATGGTATATTTACCACATTTACTAGTTCTCCGTTTTCAATTTTACAAGTATTTTGTTTCGGACAAAACTCAAAACAAAGCAAAAGATTTGGTTGAGAAATTTTCAAATTAAATCCAACTTGTTAAAATGAACGTTCACGTTTACAAATGGCTGTAAACGTAAACGGCACAGGCCGGGATACAACATGATACGAGAAGAACTTTGACATCCTGATACAGAGCGTTTACTGTAAGTCGACAAGCTTGAAATAGTCATGTGCTTTCAGGTTTACTAGCAGTCTAAATGCAGTTTGGCGTTTTCTTTTCTGGAAACCATTTGGTCAAGCATGGTGAATTTGCAGAAGTTACTCCTGCAAGCAACAGCTTTCAATTCAGTCGGAGAAATCGACAAAAGCTGGTTTAAAATGAGAAACCTGCATCTTTTCAACGCTTTAAGCATATCCTGCAGCCTAACAAATGAAGGGCAGTAGCGCATGGGTAGCATAACTTTACAACAGAGGTGCCAAGAACATTTGAGATCAATTTAAAATCAACGTGTTTGTTAAGCCCGTGCCAACTGAGTATTATGCACCGTATGGCTCTGTGGTTTGTCAGAGCTGAGACAGCAAAACTCTGTCTGCGTGATAGAGGCTGTGAAATGCTTCTGTGATGTGCGCTTCTTCCTCTTGATTAGATGCACTTATCGCTTACTGTATTCTCTGTCCACAGTCGCTCAGTATGCTACTGTATGTTGTTGCAGATGGGTGTGAGTGTGTCATATCTGTTGTGGCTTTTAGTCCTTGTGGTGCTGAGCCAAGCACGGTTATTTGTTGTCCACATCCACGCGGCATTTTTAAGCGACAATGTCAGAAGTTTAGAATGACGAAGGATAGTGGAGGCAGTGGTTTTACCTGTGTCCAAATGATGTTGACATTTTGATAAATGGACATCATTCTATCCCCTATTCAGCACAACAGGTTACCTCTCTCTGCTCCCAGAGGACAGGAGCTAATCTTCCCCGCAGAGCACTTGTTGTTCTGGCTTCTTGTGTCCGTGTATGTGGTCCGAGAGGGGAGAGGATACGTAACCCTCCCATTTCCATGAACAGGCAAACACCCCCTACGCATGCACTCGCACATGGCAAAGCCCACTTATCACACTGCTTTGCAGCCTCTGAGTGAGCACAGATAAACAGTGTGACGATCAAAGGCCTCTGATAGCGCTTAGGGGGAGGGCGAGGGGGGACAAGGACTGATCCGTCTCTGGAAAGGACTGAAAGAGACCAGGGCTCAGTACCTTAGAAATGGGAATGAAAAGAGGAAAACATGTCCAAACAAAGGCCCGTTCTGTCCTCGCTGTGGCCTAGTTGCACTTTTAATTACACTTTACTCAAAACATAACACCGGCATCTGAACAATTACATTTGAAAGAGGAACAAAGTCAGACAGAACACTGACATTTGACTATAATTTGAATAAGGATGAAGAGTTGGAACACAAAGAGAAACTGATTCTCTGCTGACAAAGGAGCCAAAGGAGGTAAGATAGGCTCTCAACACAAACAAGTGTTCCTGCCAAAAAATGCACTCCAACAAACGCTGGACAAAATATGTAATATCAACTATATAATTGTGATAGTTTTGTTCATGATGAAAAATACAGGCGCGTTGTTATGACTGCAATTATCTTAAGAAATATATGTATTTTCAAACCATTTGAAGGACACTTTCTTAAATCTAATGATGAGCTTCTGGACCAGTTGTCGCAATCTCACCTTTCAATTGCAGAAAATTGCAGACTACAACTGCTTGTTCAGGAGTAATTGCAGCTTGGAAATTGTAGCCGTTAATGACAATAAACAAGCAAGTGGGAGAGACAGGAGGGCAAAGATTCTGTCGTCAAAATGTTGGCACTGCGTTTTGGAGGAAGCTAATCATTTTATGCCATTCCCATAGAGTTGAGCTGGTATGAAACGATTTGTTTTCATTCAGAAGGAAAAAAAGAGAAGAAGAAACTTCATGGGAAAACCTCAGAGCCCAAATGATGAAGGAAGCTTTAACTTGTTTGAGCCTCAGTCGTTTAAACATTAATGTTTCAATGGATCACTAAGTGACTTCTGAAACTCATCCATTCAGAACAACCATGGATATGATTTCGCAATGAAGTCACAGTTTAAGTTAAGACAGGCTTCAGCTGTCTGAAATGACCACGTGCACTTTTACCAATGTGTTGTCCATGTGCCACTAACATAGCTGTCTGTGTGTATCACAATTGTTATTTTTCCAATAGACCTGCAATCAATCCAGACAAGACAGGTGATTTTATTCAGGTATGTGGATCAAGGGACTATATTCGGCCATCTCTGAGCTCCCTTATAAGTCATAATCTCATGTCACAATCCTCAAATCACCTCCAGGACAAAGTCTCCCTGCTTAGACGGACACATGGCAACGATCCACACCTCTGCCTGTTTGCCAACAGTACAAGTACACGAGGACAGTAAGAACTAAAACAACTTTAAACAAGAAATTAGCAAGTACAACAAAGATCTTCACAGCTGCAGTGCTAATTAGTCACAAAGAATATGAGGTGTGACATCGCAGTCTACTTACTGATTACTTCCATCCTGGCAAATAACTGACAGACACTTCCTGCGGAGCTAGTTTAACTTGTTTTACTATTGTGTATTTAATTATTCAGATGTCAGAAAGACTTACTGGAGTCACTTGAAGACATGTTTATTATGACGTGTGGAGAAAAAAATAATTGGCATATTTCCACGACCGTCTAAAATAAAAATACAGTAGTGTCGAGTACAGGAGGCCGACACTCAGCAACAGACAGACCCAGACATGAGAATGTCTGCTTGCATTTCTGCCGAGAGGTGCAAAGCCCCACTGCGACATCAATTCTTCTGACATTTGGAGACTAGCTCGGCCTTCTGACAGCAGCATCAGGGGATGCCTGTTGCCATGCCAACAATTATCTCAGCAGTAGCAACAAGTGCTCCTGTAGGGAGTTTTGGTGTCCCTTGTGAAGAGATCAGAGAAGAGCAATGGTGCTCTCTTTAAACATTCACAAGGCAAAGCTGAAGAAGCAGCAGGAGGTGCAGCTTAAAAGAGGGTCATGGTTCGAAGTAGATCCACACACACTCATCAAAGTACTTTTTAACCTATGACATCCAACTTTGTCAGCAGAGGCCTAACCCACACCCTGTGATCTTAGATCAGCTCCAGGTACCAAATCCATCTTTTTATGATTATGGCCTCAATGACTGCATTAGTTTGAGGTCATGTTTTGAGAGTTAGACACACATTTCATGCGTTTAATAAGCCGCTTAAGGAAATTAAGAAAATGCTGCCAAGCTCCATTGAGAAACAAAACAGTGCCTCGGTAATGGGAAAACACAGCAAGCTTGTTTATGTGCAAAAAACCCAGTGTTTTCTGGTCTATAGTTGCTTCAATACTAAAACACTTTCTGGATCAGTAAGAGTGAGCAGCTACGTACGTACGCCTACAAACAACAGCTCTAATAACAATAACAACACCCTTTACTATAGCATGTTTTTGGCAAAGGACAGTGTTTTCCCCTGCTAACTGCAGCTCTGGCAGCTGTAACTACACAAGGTAGCTGTAAACACAAATCACAAAGCAAAATCCTATTCCTACCTGTTGCTATAGTTTCAGTAGGCAGCCTTGCAGCAGCATCTAGAAGAGGTGTCAATCTGTCAGACACTGCCAGTGCTCCAGAGCCTGTGCCTTCGCTTTATCCCAGCACTGTGGCAACAACAGTAAACGAACACCGTGCCGACCGGGGCATGATTCATTAACCAATACACAGCTCAAGAAACACACATGGTGCCCATGGCTACTAACGCATAATTACATATGGCTTTACGCTTAATGGCTTGAAATGAGAATAAAATAGTGTGGGTATCTAATCCTAGCTTTCCACTTTGGGATGATTTCAACCCAACAAACTCGCTCTGGAGCCAGGGATCTTAGCAAGCGGGTGCATAGTAAAACCAACGCTTGTGTTCCGTTCTCACCACAGCCCGACGCCCAGGGGCAAAACTAGATTTTAAATTGGCCAAATCTGTTAAGCCAGTCACAGCGGAGCGGACCTCTTCAACCCTACCTTTCAACACTCACAGCCACCCTGTGGCTAGATGGGCCTAACGCCAGCAGGCTACAGCATAGGTGTTCTTCTCCCCCAGTAACCTCCTTGGTAAACTGGCGTCATGTTACTGTACACTGGGCTCGCCTTTCACAATTACGGTAACCAAGGCTGAGAACTTCCCTTGTCACTTTTTTTATGCTGCCTGTAGACAGTGGAACCACCCTTTTGTTGGTGTAAAATATCATGCAGGCATCCAGCTAGATTTAGACCTACTACCGCTCACACTAATCTTAACATATACCAAATGTATTGTAAGCAGAAGTCAGCAGTGCAAATTTAGATGAAGTTGATACCATCAGTCGGATTTTTAAAAAAGGATCCTGTACTGTTTGTCGCGGACAGGAAACGCAGACATCGAAAATTATTTTATTTGGAACATTAATCAACTTTAAGCTACTATTTCCTTCAAACACAGAGATGAAAACATCAACAAAAATTTTACTCTTAAGAGACTGGACCAACAGGTATCAGGAATCTGACAAGCATCGTGGTATCTCATGAATGAGGGCTTCCCACTGTACATGCCTGCCTTTAGCTGCAGGCTGTGCTCTGAGTGGCCCGAGTGCTATTTCTAGATTGGACTGTGTGTGCATCATGTGTCAATTAGCTATAATATAAAGCAGGTCACCAGTATGAGTGACCTACTTTTTTTCAATAAAATGCAAATAGAGCATAAAGACTCACAATGCCACTCTGTAGGAGTTGTGAAAAACTAGTTGTTTTCTTTATCAGGCGAGTGCGTCATTGCTGCTAGCATTACCCAAAGTGTTACAATTATGGGATAAGCATTAACAGACATATGCAGACTATAACACAACCCGCTTCCGTTACTTCCACTATACATTTCCACACCCTCGGTTTGTTGTGATAACTGATTGTATGCATGCGCCTCACCTCTTACACTCTGTGAGGCAAATTAGGTCACCTTGCGGTGACTCATAAGCAGGAATGTATAATTAGCTTACCTGTGACACCAGTTACTCATTGACTCATCCACCCATGTTGGTGGGGAGTGTGCACAGCCATTCATCTGTATGAGTAGCCTGCTAGAATTTATTATCAGTGGAGAGACTGAAACCATTGGAAGGTCATAAATTGAAAACTGAGAGGCATGGGAATGTGCTGCGGCCTTTAGTGTCACAGCTGCTCTACTCAACTTCCTCCCCAAGTGCATTTCCTCATTTCACTTCATCCAACATGGCTAAATGGTTGGGTGCTTTTCTGTTTTAGGAAACCAGACACGGCCAAATTATAGACCCCACCTAACACCAGTGTGAGCTGCATTTCTAACATGGCAGGCTGACGAATTTAGTGAGTCGAACCGGCTAGGTGACAATAATAATAATAGTAGTAGTAGTTGCTCAATACAGCCTGGCACCCAAGACACGATAACAAGCGAGAGACAGGAAATATCGGGTTGCCGACCAGTTCGCTTTGTTATTAAAATGTCAGCTTGGCATATGGCTTCGAATAAATAGGTCAACCATGCTCTGGGTCAAGATTTGTCACAAAGGGCGGAAGGCAGCTAGCAAGCTCAATCGCCATCAGCCTCTGAGACCACCGCTTAACAGCCGATAGAAACTGGAAAATGCTGGAAATCCCGACCACTGGTTATATTTTAAACATCTAAAATGGTGCCACTGTCGTGAACAGTAGCCAAACTCGCAGTTAAAACGTTAACCAAAGCATCGTTAACGTTAAGCTAGATGTTGACCAAGAGAAATGCTGCCTTTACTGATCCACCAGGAGCTTAATGTACAGCTAAGGGTTGCGCTAGCTCTTCTTTTATGGGGGAAAAAAATGCAGACGACGTTCAGTTAGGACAATAACATGGCGTGTGAGACACCTCATGTGCTGTGTTTCTACATAAAAATAAAAGCCACAGACCGCACACCGGTGCTCGCAACGTTAGTCACATATTTTGCTTCTTCTTGCTCTAGGAAATAGCCTTAGCCGCACCAGCAAGCTAGCATAGCTACAGCAGCTAGCAGGCTAGCTCAGATCCGTCACTTTGCATTTTCCACCAGCGTTTATTAACCAGTCCAGAGACAGGTCAATAACCACTATATTAGAGTTTACTACCTTGGGGTTGGGTAACACCGACTGGAAAAACAATTAGAGTTCATATTAACTCACGTTAACACGCTTTTCAACAGTGTACGTAGCCAACCATCCAAGCTTTTCTCTGCGAGCTAACGTTAACGTGGCTACATACTGGATCTTCTACGCTGACAACCCCTCATGAAACTTCCTCCAGCTCCCTTCTGTTGCACTAATCTTCTGACAACATGCAAGCTAACTTTTAATCAGGCTCTCCCGGATTTGTGGTGCTGCAATCGTGTGCGATCACATCACAGACAAGTTCCAGGAGGTCAGTTTTAGTTATTGAGGTTATTAGCTACTTACAAAGAGCAGGCTGAACATTGAAATCCCGTGACTACGCCGGAGAAAGTGGAGGGAGTGTAGAAACCGCTGCCAGGTCGCCTTTTTGTTCCTCTTCAATGTGGCAGCTTGAATTCTCGTCGGAGGTCGGGAACTGTTGTCGGGGAGGAGCTCCTCGGTTCGTGGACGCCTTCAGGGACCGTCGGCCGTACGGCTTTCGATCAGAAGACGAGCACTTTGCAATTTTGGACTGCGAGTTGTGTCTGAAGTCTGGGAAACAAGCACGGTATATTGGAGAAGACCTGTGGAAGCTTTTTTTTTTTTGTCACACCACTTTAGTTGATGTGCATCTGAGTCAATGTACTCATTGAAAGATTAAGAAATCGAAAGTAGCAGCTGTTATCTTTCTTTGAGAGCGCGTGTGTGCGCGTCAACTCGCATTCTCAAGTACCCACCGTTAGATGTCCGAGTTTACCCGGATCACGTGAATGCGGCATGGAGGGTCTGGCGTCAGTACGACGTAAGAAGAATCCGGGTGCACGATGACAGCACACCATGGTGACGATAGTTCCAGAAAATAACCGCACGATTTCATGCCCTGTGCTCGTCAGGTTGTTTTACAACAACCATTCCCCCCCACCATCCTCAGCCAATCACATTTCAATTGGATCTGATAGCCTTGAGTTATAAGCAAAGTCCTTTTATATTCAGGGTGGGTCCAGTGCTTGTATTGATCTAAAGTTGATCTATTTATTATGTGTAAGCGTGTCTTTATGTACATTTTCAACAAGAATATATGCCTATTAATGTATAGATCATTTTAGATGAATACAAGTATTATAGTAAAAAATAGCCCTGTATAAGTACCTTGTCTAATAGTCATGTAAAATCATGTAAAAACAGGAGTAAACATGAAATCCCTGTCTAGCATGATAAGGTAAGACACACAATCCTTGTTCCTGAAGTCTCCCTGAGGTCATTTGCCACTTTGAGTGTGCTCCTCTTATGATGGCATCTAAAAAAAAAAAAAAAAAAACTAATACAAAGAGTGGTATTATGTATACAGTATATTTAATTTTAGGTTGAGTCTACTTGTGTTATGTGTAATGAATGGACATTCCAAGTATCTGACACATGTTTGTTATCAGTTAACTGAACTCAGATGAGACAAGGATCTTTCCAATGCAGAGGCCTGCAATAATATGTTTTACTTTAAATGTATATCTCCCTCTAGTGTTCATTCTTTTTTCTGCAGGAGATTTCTCTTCCGTGCAGATATTCTTAAAGGGTAACGCCACCAACTTTACCCATTACAGTGTGTTTACAGGTCTCGGGGAGTACTACTTCTTATGTGCAAAGCCTTTTGTGAATCCAGAGGAAGCTGCATATAATCTGATAAACTGCTAAATTGCATCATGGGTAATGTAGGTTTTGCACTTATTATGGACGCTTTCAAAACAAATGATCAGATCGATACAGCAGAGATATTACCTTTTTTTAATTCCACAAATTCTACTTCTGTTATAAAACCTGGTGCTTACATTACCCACAATACAATGTAGCCACTGAATGACTGAATGGAAAAGGTAGTATAAATCCAAGGAAGTTGCGCGTAATCTCATAAATTGCATCGTGGGTAATGTAGGCACCAGGTTTTGAAAGTGAAAAAGACTGCCTGGGATACAAGAAGGTGATATCTGTCATTGTATAGTCCAGCAGTGTTACAGGAGAGCAATGCTAGACAAGTGGACTGCTTTTCAAAACCTGACGCCTACATTACCCACAATGCAATTCAGCCACACAGGAACGAGGCAATTTATCAGATTACAAGCAGCTTCCTCTGGAGCCACAAAAGGCGTTATACTGCTTTTTTCACACATGTTGTAGTACTTCCCAAGAACTGTTAACACACTTTAATGTGTAAAATGGGTGGAGTTACCCTTTAAAAATAAACATTTAAATCACTATAATAACAAGTTGGCTACTCACAGGCCTCTAATACAACCAACTCACACACAACTCTTTTTTGTAAATATTCCACATGCATACACAGTAAACAGAAATGGGAGCCTGACACCAACATACAAGAAAGTTTTTATTGATGTGGTATCAATACAATCAAGTACTGTAGATTTTGTATAAGCAGACAAACATTTTCAATCAAAAAGAGTGCATTTATACCCAACTTCTATTGCATAGAGTGCACGCAATAGCCTTGTATGACAAAAATCCTATAGGTTGATACATTGAACATTACACAAATAGAAAATAAAAGTCCACAAATAATCCTTCACAAACAACGCTAGAATGCTAACTACATGTTGTAAATGCTCTTAACTCATCAATGTTGTTAAATACCATTTATACGTTCTAGGCTTCGGTGGTCGGTTTTGGCATCCCTATTAAATTATCATAAATGTATAAATACATCTTCATTAATTTCATGTGCAAATGGGAATGGCCGTTTGTATTCATTGAAACTAAAACAAACAAATATCCCTTAAGAAACCGAAGCGAGGCTTTTTAAAATTGTCTTTTTTTTTGTCGTTGTTTTTTTTTATTATTTTTTAAAGAAAAACAGAAAAAACACTTCAAAGCAATTTGTGATTGAGACGGTACATGGATCTTACTGACACTTGTTAAATGATTTGCACACAGGGCAAACTCTGCAAGCAAGTGACATTGTCTATGAAAAAAAACATAAGGACAGAGAGGAATGGCCACATGTAACTCACATCACTGTTTCATATGTCCAAAAAGAGAAGGCGACAAAAAAAAAAAGGCAACATACAGTACGTAACGAGCCTCGGACTGTCGTGTAGACTCACATAAGGATAATGATACATAGCAGTTGTAGGTGTGTTATGAAAATGTTATGAAACAGAACGGGCAAGAGCAAGTGCATTGTTTGCATTACATAGATGTAAAATACTGATTAGGCCTTATTCTAGCACTAGAGCAACTGTTTATGTTACTGTTTATGTGTAGATGATGCATAGAGGCTATTGTTAATCAGTCAAACAGTATACATTCATTCTGACTGCAAAGCTCATTATTTGGCACAATTCTCCTGTACATTGACATTCCTCTGTTAAGGTGTAAGGTAGTCCCAAATTCAGTGTAATAATAGCAATTGAATGGAGATCTGTGGGAGTTGTGGCAGAGTAAGGCATGGAGTCAGTAAAATAAGTACTGACTTTTCTCAATTTTTGCCCAAAACTCTTGATCTCCTTTCTTCTGTAACTGCAACCATTGATAAAAGATCATGAGTGTCTCCTTTTGTTCATGACTTGATAGAACACATCAATTATTGCACACCACTATGTCTCCCATTGGACCAATATGCAACATATTCATATCAATGTTCAGTGTTAAATGTTATCTTCTTATCTCATTATGTTTTGATTTCAGTTTTCTCTGTCTCCGATAATCTCTTAATTACATTGACCATTCACCTATTAACATATAACTTTGTTCCCTTTCTTGCAAAGGCACCATTAGATTGTGTTAAATTCTATAAAAGGGTAACCACCAATTTTATACATTAAAGGTGCAATACGTAAGAATTAGTCACCTTGAATTCATACTCCCAACAAATAGGGGCAGCATATCACCAGAGTAATTGCTAACTGCGGCTAAATGTATATTTGTATACATCCATGACTGCAGATATGGTTAGCTTGTTAGCTCAGTTAGCTGTGCAGCTAGCCAGACTAACAGGGGAATGCTGGTGTTTACACCAGTAGCACAGGAGCTTTGGGCCGCTGGGAGATTTTTGGGAGGTTTTCAGGCCTGAGGTTAGCTGGTTAGCATGCTATCTTCAGTAGATATCTCTTTGTCTAAAAAACATAACGGCAAAACTGCTATTTCGTCACATTCTGTTGATAATTTATGTTTTTTTAACAGGTCTGGGGGAGTACTACTGCATACTTGCGAAAGGTAGTTTGAAGCCTTTTGTATCTGGACAAGAAGCTGCATGTAATCTCATCAATTGTATTGTGGGTAATGTAGGTTTTGAAGGGGAAAAAACTGCATGGAATAAAATATCTCTGGTTCTGCTGTGTTTTTAAACTGTCCATAAAGAGCCCAACAATGTCACAGGCATGCAATGCTAGACCAGTGGACTGCCTTTCCAAACCTGGCCCCTACATTACCCACAATGCAATTTTGCCGCACAGGAACATCACTGGAGGCAATTTATCAGATTACATGCAGCTTCCTCTGGAGCCACAAAAGGCATTATACTTCTGTTTTCACATATGTCGTAGTACTCCCCAAGACCTGTAAACACACTTTAATGTGTAAAATGGGTGGAGTTAAATTACCCTTTAAAATCCCAAAGGAGGCGGAAACATTTTGAAGTCCGATTTCTTGTGGAACATTGACAGGACTGCAAGCTTTTTCCTGTTGTAACTTCAGCAAGTTTGTTAATATCCGCTCCATGACCATGGAGTGTCCATGACCTGAATGCCAAGGGGACAATGTGACACAACTTCAAACACACACACACACACACACACACACAGTGACAGACAGAAAGGTACACCTACTAGAACACACAAACACGTGCATACACACACAGCATGTATCTTTAATGCCTCATCCAACGGAAACGAGTGAATACACAACTCTCACCTCCGGCCCACCACCTCTCTCAGAAATCTGGCAGGGGTTTGTAAAATGTTACACAACCTGTATTTCACAACCTGTGGGCCTCAGTCAGTCCCTTTATTCATGGAGCGAATGCAGATCGATTCTCATTTCCACCTGACATTATTGGGTTCTGAAAAGATCTTGTCATGGATACGCCATAATGCCGAACAATAATTCAGCTTTTTTTTGACGGCAATGGAAAATTAATCGAACGTCTTTTCATTCAGATCTGCAAACAATTCAGAACTGCTCTCAACTGCCCAGCAACACGTCAGAGGGAAACTGGCACTGAAGGAAGACGTGACTGTCTTTTTTTATTTCTCATCAGTTTGCCGGCATATTTTCCAAAACAGAAACGAGTTTACAGCATCACAGATTTTGCGATATGTGGTATGAGGGGCTTTCATAGTATGGCAGTACAGATTGCTCACTTGGAATGTTAATGTGATACTGGTTTATTAATAGGTAGTATACCATTAGAAAGCAGTGATGTCATGGTCAGAGCATGCCTGCGACCCGGTGATGGGATTTGCAGTGCAAATGGGAAAATCAGATCGATACGAGGAAACGGGCCATCGATCCAGTTATGGTTGTGTCCTTATTGTCCATTTTGCAGTTGCTCTCAGTATCTATTCTATGGCATGTAAACATTGACTGTATGCATACATTTCATCCTAAGTGAATATCATCCTGAAACTTTAAAAAAGGCACTATCTTTGCATGATGTCGTTGTCTTTAAAGGGGCAGTTTAAATTTAACAATTCTAATTCTGCAAGGACGTATTTATTCGAATATTGTATTTCTTGGATTGCATTCCTGGACAGTTCAATAAATTATAATAAAAAAGAAAAGAAAAAGACAAAGATCAATCATTTTAAAATGATAGGCTACTAAATTCGAAGAGAGGCGGAGACGTAAGCATCCAACAAATGCTTATGCCAACTAACGGTCAAAATATATATCTCAATCTAAAAACAAAGATTCAATTCTAATAATAATTTCTTACGTAGCAATTGTTTAGAGTACCAAAAGGGTCAAACAAAATAAATGTGAAAAGTAATGTTTTTATAGCACCAAATGCCTTGTTTTACTATTGTTTGTCTATATGTTCTGTGTTGCATTGTTGCTCTTTATGTCAGTATTGCCATTCACGGTTTAAATAAGAACACAAGGGGGACGTGACTGCAGCCAGAGGAACCAATCACCCCCCAGGGTCTGGTGATTTCGTCCTTATGATGTCAGAGCATGAGGGCAGGATGTGCAGTCACATGGGAAGGTCTGTTACTAGCACATTACAAAGTAAGGCACTTAATAGTCTGAATCCAACAACAACAATGATGACAAGGACGAAATAATAACAATAAAATTATGACAATATAATAATTAAAATAATATAAGCTAAAAAACACCAACATAAAATACAACCCAAAACACACATTTGATGGACATTGAAACAAAGAACACAGTATGAAATTCCTTCCCCTGCCTTGAAAAACTCCATATTTCATTCACAAAGTTTGTTTTTTTCTTTCGCTGATGATGTTGAGGGTGACACTGATAAACATGGTGGCAATAATATTGAGAATCCTATGGGTTTTGTGTTTCTATTATGGCTGCAGGTATTTTAGGTTTAGGGCTGCTCTGAGGTGCCAATACAGGAACATGTTTGAGTAAAAGTACAGGGTTATGTGGGACAGAGCAGGAATCCTGAGAAGGAGGAGTGGATGTACTCGGTAGAATAGAGGCCATTTGCCTGATCCGAGGGCATCTGGACCCATACCTGGTCACCCTCCTTCAGCTCTAGGACAGCACTACCGGACGCCTGGTCCATGTAGCCTTTCTTGTATTCGTCATAGGTGTAAGTGGCTGGTACATTGTTCTTGTACAGTGCCACCCACAAGCTAGTTCCCTTCACATGCATGTGGTATGCAAAGTAGTAGACACCAGAGAGAGGAGCAGTGAACATGCCAGTAGCAGAGCTGTAGGCATTTTGCCCATTGTACAGAGTCCTATCAAATTTGATTGGCATGGCAGAAGGAGGAAAAGGTGTTGTGAGGATGGCAGTGAAGGCTGGTGCCACAGAGGCAGATAGTACTTGACTGTACGCAGGCCCCTTCCTGTCCCCTGGTACTTCATCCCCTTCCAACTGTGTATCTGTTGGCCCTGCAACAACTGTTTGGCCATTTCCTGGAGGACCGGGGGGCCCCGGAGGCCCAGGAAGGCCGGGGTTACCATTAAGTCCAGAAGGGCCTGGTTTCCCTGGAGGACCCTGGGGACCTATAGCTCCCTTCTCCCCAAACTTACCCGGTCCTGGAGGCCCAGTGAGTCCAGGTTCGCCTTTCAGGCCAGGGACACCCTGTGGCCCCATGGGACCCATGGGGCCCTGAAGACCAGGGATGCCTGACTGGCCCCTGGGGCCTGGAGTCCCTATAAACCCTGTCTCACCTTTAGGCCCTGGGGCACCTGTCAGGCCCGGATTCCCGGGTAGGCCAATATGCCCTGCCTCACCTTTTGGTCCAGGTTTTCCAATTGCACCAATAGACCCAGGGAATCCTTTTTCCCCAGGGATGCCAGGTTTTCCAAAGGGTCCACTGGGGCCCTGGTCACCTCTAAGGCCAGGCAGTCCTGGAGGGCCCTGGGGTCCCAGATCTCCCTTCTGTCCTGGCATTCCATGTTTTCCTGGGAGTCCCATTGGGCCTTGAAGTCCTGGTTGTCCTGGTTGTCCATCAAGGCCTTGTTCCCCAAGTGGACCCATCATTCCTTGCTCTCCTTTGTCCCCTGGGAGTCCAGGCAACCCACCATGGCCCTTGTCTCCTTTTGGCCCACTCAGACCAGGTTTTCCATAGCCAGGAGTCCCAGGAAATCCAGGAGGACCTCGGAGCCCTGCCTCACCTTTTGGGCCATGTAGGCCTGGTGCTCCAGGAAGTCCATCTATCCCAGGCTTCCCTAACCCAACGGGCCCTGGCAGACCTTGTGAACCTGGAGCCCCAGCCTCTCCTGGTTCTCCTCGATCCCCTGGGAGGCCTTGGTCACCCTTCAGGCCAGGCAGTCCAGGCAAACCTTTTAGTCCTGGTTTACCAATACCTGGAAGACCAGATGGTCCTGGACTGCCTTTCAGCCCAGGAGGACCCCTTATACCTGGCGGCCCTGGCTTTCCATTTCCATTCTCGCCCTTAATCCCACGCTCACCTTGTGGGCCAACACCACCCTTTATTCCTGGTTCACCCCGAGTCCCAGGGGGGCCTCTGATGCCTGGAAGCCCAGGTTTCCCATTCAGAGACAGGCCAGCTGGACCAGGGAGGCCAGGCTGCCCTGGAGGACCTCTGGGACCTGGTTCACCACGAGGGCCAACCTCGCCGTTAAACCCTGGCATCCCCTTTGGCCCAATCTTTCCTGGGAGACCTGGAAGTCCAGGTTTACCAATCCCTGGAAACCCGGAAGGTCCCTGAGGGCCTGGCTGGCCATTGAGTCCCGGCTTGCCCAGTCCAGGTTTTCCTGGAAGTCCTGGTGGCCCAGGTGGACCTCTTAGTCCAGGTTTCCCTTGGGGGCCTGGTTCCCCCTTCACCTCCATCATGGGTGGCATATCTACAAAAAGAGATGATGATGGTATTAATTAAAGTATTTCAAAACAAACTAGAAACAGATCAATAAGCATATTACATATAAAGAGATACAGGTGTATGTGTGTGGTGTATTGAATGTTTTCTGCGTAAAATAAAAAACAAAAGTTGCTGTTACTGTTACAGTGTCCATAATTGGATTCCAATCTACACGGCAGCCAATTCCAGCCCACAACAGCACATCAGAGGTAAATTCAGGAAACCAGCAGTTACTATGCAGAAGGCAGGACTGCTTCATCATCACCTAATATGGATAGATGCTCTACTTATTTATGCATTAATGCTGCTTAGGGGTAGGAGGCTCAGGCTTTCTCAAAAAATGCCTTATTTAATTTGTTTTTATTGCAAACATTTTTTATTGGGTTGGATAAAGAGCCATTATATACAGGGTACATACAGGAGTGTGTAATCAAACTTACATGTGTTGCAGAAGATCATCTGACACTAAAGGCTTGATTAAGTAGGAAAATGGATTTACTACCTATACCATGTGTTGTTTATCTCTGACACCTTGGTAGCTGCAATAATGATTGACAAGTTCATGTCACAACTTCAGCCTTAGAGTAAATGGGTTTGTGCACTTGGCAAAAGTGTGTGTTTTTGTAGATTCTGACATAATTTCTGGCTTCACCAACAGAAGTGTCTTAAATTATTCATCAATTTAGTTACCAAAGTTATTTCTTTAAATCAATAAATAAGATCATTAAGTTAAT
This sequence comes from Lagodon rhomboides, assembly GCA_039737535.1. Lineage (NCBI taxonomy): Eukaryota > Metazoa > Chordata > Actinopteri > Spariformes > Sparidae > Lagodon > Lagodon rhomboides. The sequence continues at coordinate 19,409,410 of CM077799.1, read as the reverse complement.
CATTAAGTTTTATTCACTATAACATTTCAGACTATAAAAAGGGATACGTCTTCAATAACCTTTTGATGGATTGACAGGTTATATGATAAAAAATTATAAGGAAAAATCACAAAATCATTGCAAATTCAATCTCCAAATTAAAAACTGGATTGTGATGTACTATGTTAGAAAGCGTCTTTCATAACTTATTGTGACCTAACGACCTGTTCCATCAAGGGTATGGTCATTATTTCTTTATCTCAGTCTAGAGTGAGAGGCAGGCATGTCTCCAAAGCATATATAAAACAGTACTCTATGTGCTCCTGGGCTTAGCAGTTGTTCTATTATAGTACAATTGGATGGGAGTTAACTTTTCTGTTTTACAGCTGATTGATGGTGAGATCTTGTTGGGACTCAGCATGTAAAAAAATGCTAATTTTTGATTGTGTAACAGAGAGGGAAGTAGACTGAAGAAGAATGACACAAACTGTCTCATTATTCTTTCCCAGCAGAGTGAAGCCGAACAGCCAGGTCACAAAGAGCAGAAACACAAGCTTGGTCTGCAGAAGACTTCAAATACCCCTAAACCAATTTCAGCTGGTTTGTGGTTCTGCTGCCTCGTCTCAGCAACACCTTTCCTGTGTGTTACTTTTCTTGGTGGGTCATAGGCCAGAGGGCCACTCACCCGGTATTCTTTTAATAATAACAAGTATCCAATTTTTTAAAAGTATAGCGTATGTTTGGATCTGCTTCGGCCAGCCTCCCCTATTGTGAAACCGATCCAAGCCAGTTTATTTCTTTAGTATTGTGAATCATTTATCCTCATTTTAAAGAATAACAAAGCATTATGTGATGCATGACCTCTCAAAACTGGATTCTGATAATACACCTGCAATATATATGGGATCACTGAAACTATAACTAATTCAAGAGCAGCTCGACAGTGACAAATGAAATAGCATTTGGAAATGTAACCATGAGCAACTACTCCCCCCTAGTGGCAGTTGATGAGAATGCAACCACAAGGATGCAAGAAGCTTAATATTTCTGAACAGCATATAATATTGTATTATCCCAGTCCAAAAATCAAGACGACACACTACACAGATTTTGTGAGCACTGTCTCAAATATCACATAACTTCTGCAGGGGAGATTAAATATGAATACATTTAGGACCCTTACCATGGGGCCTATCAAGAGGTGGATTAAAAACTGAGATATACTATAAGCAAAACGGCAGTTTTAACAATAACATCCAACCCACCATCCTTTTTGCATAAACCTGCAGCTGCAGCAGCGCTCCACAAGTCCAACAGGCTGAGGAACACAAGTGGTCTGATAATCAGGTAGGTCGTAAACAAACCCGCAGTCTTACCATACTATGACAGAGAAAATGAATATAAAAATTGATACCACGTCCATGCATTGTCAGTGTTCATTATTTTCCTTCCTGGCTGACGTCCAGGTTGAATTTTAAGGGGGTGTATGTAGTTTTGGAGATGGAACTACACAGTGCACCTTTAACCTTATTATCATACTATGCAGGGTTTTGTATAATAGTAGGATTTCAAGTGTGCTCACTTTAGGCTTTGCCCCCCAAATAAATGGTTTATCTAATACATCTACACTTTATGTTTGTCTTTATCCATGAAGGTGGCACCCTTGGGCCAAACTATATATATATTTTTTTACAGCATTAGTTAATTAATTATAACAAGGCTGTTATTAATTTTTCATACGTCCGCCAAAAACAGTGTGTTCACACTGGTGATGAGCGTTATCGTCTCAGTTTTGTTTGTGTTAAGCTGGTCCACAGCTCCACTGTTGACCGCCTGAATATATCACCCACAGAGAGGAAATAAGATGTTAGGACATAATGGCTTCTTCATCACCTGATGCAACGCTCTCCAGGATTCGGACCTAAGTTGTTCTTTTGAATACATTCAGAGACAGAGACAAACCACTTATTGAAATCTGCTCTTGTAAGAGCAAACCTGCAGAAGTACTGACTCCTATTAAGCTAAGACTAGAGGTGGGAATCACAGAGTAACTCATGATACGAGATGATTCGCAATACATTGCCTACAATAACCATTGTGGTATCCTGACACAGTGATTCTGCCATAAACAATACATTGCAAAACAATCATCTCACAATGCATCATTCTATCTGTCTAACTGAAGAATGACAAAATGGCCCTTAAAAGACAAAGCGCAGGAATTATGTATTTGTTCACTACACTGTGGTGTCTGTTTCAAAGAATTTGACATGAACTGAGATGAAATGATGTATGAAAAAGTGCCTAGAGACTGACTACAGTGTCCATGTCCATAGCTATAAAACTGTAAAAGGCCAGAAAGCAGAATAGTTGTGGAGTTAAAAATGTGTAAAGTAAGGATACAACTATGTCTCACTTGCTTCACTGCCCTCTGTGAATATTTAATAACCTTTCTATTTACTGTCTGATCTATTTGATCTCCATGGTCAGTAAATGAAATATAGGGTTACACCTGTTTTTCACTGAAAAACATCTAGGATAATATTTTATGAAATTTCTGTAAGTTGCTTAGGGAACGGTCAAATGATGAGAAAAATTCATTTGGAGGTCTAAAATATCAGAAGTACATTGTTTTAGACTTAAAAAATTACTTAATTTTGATTGCTGTTTTTTGTAATTCTGGTAAATTCATAGCTTCTCAGACAAACCAAATGTAAAATTTAAACTTCAAATGAGCCGAACTAAAACTTAAGGTTTCTCCTGAATCAAATGATGCATGGCATTTGATGATATAGATTGATATTTATTACTATACAAATGCTTTGTACCTTTATGCTTTTTGTGTAACATGAAATTTATTTTTGACATTTCTGGATCATATCTCATGACAATCAAAGACATGTACAGTATTTGGTTAATTAATAACTGTTACATTGTTCCAGTGGTGATGCAATGTGGACATATGACCACTGAGTGGCAGTAGAGGCATTGTATTCAGGTGAGCCACAGACAGCATGAGTTTCACTCCTCCAAATCTAAATCTTGTTTCCGCCACGCTTTGAAATCTCTATAAAGCATAACTTGTTTTAGCACATCTTGATTTTTTCTGTTAGTTATTCAAATGCAAAATATCAACATCAAATTTGCACAAAATGCGGCTTCTGAAGTCTTTCTTTGTCGAACATCGTGTTACAGTAATAAAAGAAAGTGCCCCTTATTTGCTTTGAATTGAGTTTTAAAGGCATCTGATGGCACGAGGCACATCTCATATGATCAAGACCTTGTTTTTCGTAGTTAGGGTCAAATTTGCTAATGATGACAGCATGCACATTTTCCCTCCCTCTCCCAGTTCCCTCGCCTCAGACTTTTATTTCATCTATTTTTATTTCCTTCGCACTCTCCCCTTCATCCCACAGCTGAAGAGTATGTGATAAACAGAGGGGTAACAGCATCCAGATGGCAGGAGGAACAACTGGCCCAGTGAAGCTCAGTGAACAGTGGGCAATCAGGCCTCCATTAGGCCCCAACTGAGGACCAGCCAAATGCCGCTGGACCCACATGGAAAGGACACACACTTCAGTGAGCCCTGTGACTGCCTGAAGAGAACCAGTGCACAAGTCCTGGTTCCTGGGATGGTCTCCACATCTGTTATGTTGGAGACTTCTTTTGTTCATAGGAAGCTGTTTTTGAGTGTGTGTCTCTGTTCCTCACTGCATAGTTTCGAGTTCTGAGTATTTTCTGTTGCTAATTTGCAGCTTCTCATATTTAAAATGTCCTCACCAAGGGGATTTATATCATTAATACAGGGCTCAAAGTTAAAAATGACATTTACCAGCGCTTCCATTGGCCCAGTGGACTGTTGCGAAAGAGTGAGTGGACCTACAGGCTTTTTTACAGGGCTGAGCGAGGCATAAGGGTAAAATAGACTGCACCCGCAGGGATTACTCACCAACGTAATGTCCCTTGCCCTCTCTGAATGGGGGTCCAATTGGCCCTTTCATCATGGGCTGCATGTACTTCATGTGGGGAATGGGGGGATAGCCTCCGGCAAGAGCCCGCGCCCCCAGCATCAGCAGCACACAGACAGGAGCCAACAGCATGGTCACCATCATCCCAGGCTTCAGATGTCACACACAAAGAACTGGAGGTAAAAACAGAAGAAGAAAAATGATATTTATTAAAACTTTTATTTTGTCGAGGAGGAAGGTTGTCTTAAATCTATTAAAGCATGCACAGATTTATCTAAAGGTCCCATATTGTAAAATATGTAATGTCTTAGTATGAAAAAAATAAGGTGTTTTTGAACATTAAAGCATGTAAACAATTTCTAATAGATACCCTAAATAAATGTGCACTTTATGGGTTCCTTTATCCTTTAACACAGACACTATCTCCAGCACTGTCACACTAGAATCCTCCCGTAAACTTTTAAATGTGCAACCATGTGCAAATAGAACTTATAAGCCCACTGCTAATGTATGTCCTTGCTCTCAGCTGCTGCTACGCGGTCCTCGGACTGTGACAGGCAGATCTGTTGACTTTAATTTACTTGGGGAGGACATGACCACATCACTCCCTGCCAAATATTTTCACAACCGCGCTCAGGTGCGAACAGAAAACCACCAGAGGATAGTTAGTGTGTTTGTGTATCATAAGTGAGCAACCGTAGGTGTCTGGGACTGGCTTCAGCTGGTGTGTGAAAAATGGCATAAATTTCCCCTCCGGCTCTCAACTGAGTTGTTTTCGTCAGCTCTCTTTGGACTGATGACTGTCAGGAGTTGTTTTGCGATAAAGTGGGATGCGAAATGTAATCTCAGTTTCAGACTGATCATTTTTAAATGCCAAAAATGTTGAGCTTATGTAAGAAGATAGAACTAACCGGAACCTGTTATCCCAAGAACAACTTTTCAAGGTATTAATAGGTGCCATCATGGTTTAAAGACCTGCAAAGGCTAGGACAGGAAAACGTGACAGCTGTTTTTACCAGTTGTTTTAGTTGCAAAGTTCATGTACATTTGAATAGTACTAGCCCCAGAGCAGGGGGTAAAAAAAAAAAACGTAACAAGGACCCCGGTCCCTGCAGAGGAAACACAGTGAGTTCCTCTAAAGGTTCCCCGTCCCTTGGGAAAATTCCTGCAGTATTGCCATAATGGGAAAGGTGACATTTGGCAAACTAAATGAGACACGGGAGACACACTTCATCGCTCTGGAAAGTTTAATATCTGATAATCACCTCTCCCTCATTTTGGGCCCTAATTATGAAGCAGAATGAAGCACTACTTGGATCCTGATCATACAGTCACGGCCTCCAGCTCCTCATTCTGCGTGTCATCGCCACGGCCATATCAAGAACTCAATCTGCATATGTATGCCTGATCACGCCTTATCCTTCATACTTATATTGCCTCATGTGTGCTGTGTGTTGTCGTGTGTGTGTGTGTGTGTGTGTGTATGTGTGACAGACGTGTTCGTCTGCAGATACAGACTCAGACTGGATTTCACTCTGAAAGTTTTACGATGAGGCAAACACGAGTTGACACTTTCTGACTCGAAAATGAAAAAGTACATCAAATTATACATTGCACTTAATTGGGAGCAGGGATTTGGAGTAATCTGGGACTTCACAGCCGACCTCGACTGACAAGCGCTGAGAAAAAGGTGCGCTCGTTCCCACCATGTGTGCAGGGATCAGGCCTGTTTTACAGCTTTGCCTTTTGCAGTCGTCTGTGATTGTTTAGCAACCACATAGCTCGGCAGTCAAATTCTTGTTTTACAGCCATTTACCAAAGTGTTTCTCTGGGTTTCTGAGCTATTTTTTCAGTCATTGTGATTAGTCATAAGTGTGTGTGTGTGTGTGTGTGTGTGTGTGTGTGTGTGTGTGTGTGTGTGTCTGCGGTATCTGTTAAAGCTTGTTTATGCCGCGGCATGTCATCTTTGCCAGGAAGCATCGGAGGTCGCTTCTCAAATTATTAACACCAAAGCTCCGTCTATGAAAAATGAAGGCGGCAAAGACAAAGATGTGAAAAGAAATAAACAGAAGAAAGAGAGAGCAGCATTGGTAGGGGCAGTATGGTGTTTGGCCGACTTGCTGGCTGGCTGGAAGGGAAGCTCGTCTGGTATGGAGGCCTGTGGTTTTGGTGCAGATGTAATTTAACAGGCGGCTCTGGATGCCCACCATTCAGCAGGCGTCAAGCTCTCTGAAGAAGCAGAGCGACACCCACTCAAACACAGAGGCCGTGTACGAACAGGGATCAGACACAGGCGGGTGGTTTATAGACCTCAATAATCTGTTTATCAAGTGTTTTTGTTGAAAAGCTCAGCAGACGCTGTTAAAAAATCTCACGCAATCCTCTCTGGCTGGCCACCACGAGCCACTGCTGGAGCGAGACTCGTACACACTCTCAAACACAAGAACACCCACGTAACGCTCGCTCAGCATGCACCACAACACAATATACCTCTGACAAGTGGTTGCGCAGGATCCTCGAGCTCGTTAACCTCCGTTTTACCCCGCAAAATTGGTCCATTCAAAACAAACCATGACACAACCCCAGGTTCGAGAGGGGAGAACAGCTAATGGTGAATCAAAGCCTCCCTCGGTCATTAAACGTGAGCGGCATCCAAAGTTACAGCCAGGGAGCCTTGTCTGGCAGGCCGAATGACACTTTATATAAAACAGATTTAGCCGAAGAAAGAACATCACCACACACATCACAGCAACAGATCCAAAAATACACAAAGAGAAAAACAGAAAGTGCAGAACAGAAACGTAGCAATAATAAAATGAGTTGAGAGTCTGACCCTCGGCTGTAAAAGGGCACCGCCAAATCCGTCATGACTTAGCCTATAATGGTTGCTTGGCTGTTCCCACCTCCAGACAGCTGTCAAATAACCGCTATGTCTGATGACCACATGGACAGATTATGAGAAAATGGGCCCCTGGGCACAGACATGTAAAAGGCCCCCACCCCTCATGCAAAGGAGCAAGACCATCCGGACCGAAAGAGAGTCTCTTTGTATCTCACTGTGGTTGTTTCAGTGTCTCTTTTTGGTTGTTTTACTTTTATTCATTGGCATTTGATATCTCTTTTTGGTCTTTTTGCACACTTGTGTTGTAACTGTGTCACTTTGAAGTAGTTTTGCCTTTTTGTAGTTGTTCTGTGTCTCTCTAGGCTCGTTTTAGTTCTCTTTGTTGTCATTTGATGTCTGTTTTTGGTTATTTTGCATGCCTTTGTAGTACATTTTTCTGTCTCTTTGAAGCTGGTTTCTGTCTCTCTTTAGTTGTTTTGTCTTACTTTTTGGTTGTTTTTGTCTCTTAGTAGTTGCTTTGCATGCCTTTTTGGTTATTTTGTCTCACTTTGAAGTAGTTTATTGCCTCTTTGTAGTTGTTCAGGGACATTTTAGTGAATCATACTCTCTCAACAGGTGCTGCTGTTGGCTCAAAAACTGTTCCTGCTGGAGAGACGGTGCTTTGCTTTAAATTGCTTTACGAAATTGTAAGAAATCTGATTTTCGTATCATTAAATACTGGCGATTTAGGATGGCAACTGACCCTACCTACAATCGCAAAGTGCCAGTTTTTGACGAGTTCAGAATGAGACTCACAAATCAACTGTCTTACAAAGTGGACCTTTAATGTTACTTTGGCCTCAGCGGAACAAAACAAAGAACAAAGAACAATCAGGGCATCTCCGTATCTTTCCAAGAAGAAATGTTAACAGTGTCTTCAAACAGAGGCTGCTCCCTGAGTCCTTGGACCTCCAGGCCTGTGTCTGGTATGCCCCCATCAGAAAACCATCCATGTCCACATCAAACGCAGAGACAAATGCTGGCAAGTGCACATAATGAACATTCGGTCCACCTCACAGATCTGTTTCCAAACCGCCTGGTAATCTGATTCACGGACACAAACCAAACTCGGAGCTCGCCCTTCTTTTTCTCGAACATGTGTTGGATGCCATTTTAACAGAGTCTCAATGTTAATCTGCGAAGGCTTCGGGTCCGCCAGAGCAGACTCAACAGCCTCCAAACCCAAACTCAGCAGTATCTCAAGTGGCCTGCTCAGACAGGCAGAAGAGACACAGACACCACGGCCGAGTGCGAGCCAAGCACACACTTCCCTAACTGCTCCATCTGCCCGCTAATGAAATCAGCAGCGCTGGGGAGGTGAGGTTGAAGGTGCTCTGCCGCCACTTCCCTTAAGCGGTACATGTGTGGATCCAGACTGCCTGGCATTTCCTAAACCACGTGCCACAGAGAGATTATAGGCGCACCAAGTGTGAGGATTCTGTGTCACGGAGGAGGTGGTTGTTTTTGTGGCGAACATTCGAGCCGCTGCTTGAGTGGGGGAATCATCACCTGAACATCTTGCAACCGCGACATGCCAGCACACCAAACGGCTCAACAGCGACTGAGTTCCATCATGAGCGTTAGACAGTTTGGTTACGACCGCAAACATTCTGTAGAAGTGCACTTAAGACCTGACCGCATATTTTTGCTGATTCATCCAATTCTGACAAACCTTAAACCAGAACCATTCCTGACTGTTACCATGAACCCACATGGGTGGCCAGCTGCTATCCAACCACAGCCATCTTTCTTTACCAAACCCTCTCCTTGTTAATTCAGCGAGGGAATGTTGGAAACTTCCCTTTTTTTTTTTATGGCGAGAATGAATTTCCAGCAGGAAGAGAGGCACACTTAAAATGAACTCAATTTATACATCTGCGGTTTATTATTCAATCTGTCGTCTAGACATGTGAGTATTAACGGATTTTACAGATTTGCCGTTAAGAGTCACGCACCTGCAAACATTAAGCAAACTCTTTAAACTAACACAAACAGGCTCAAATATTGTTAAGGTATCACTTCCAGACAACACAGAGCCCCATTGAACATTGACCTTGTGTTTACGCCTTGCTCTAAAAACCTATAAGAGACCGAGGGACAGACACAGGGGGGATAAAGTGAGTACAGCAGTTGCACAACGCGCCGGCGACCAGAGCCGCACAGCTCGGACCGTTTCTGATCGCGTGTGTGCGTGTGGGGGAGAGGAAATTGAGCGTGTGGGGTTTTATTTAGAGAATCACCTTCTCCCGAGTGAGGTAATCCCTCTTTCAGCCTGAGTGGCACTCGGGCCATTACGCCTTTTCCGGTGTCAGCTCACCGCGTTGTATTTGAGTAGTGGTCACAGTTTTCGGTAGCTTTGAACGCACTCTGTATGACTCAACGCTGTGCAAATAAGCACCGGGGAAACAGTATGGCCCTTCACATACCGTGACCGTGCGAGCGTATAAGGGTGGCCACAAACCTAATGCATATACGATGAGACACTAACATCTGTCGCCGCCAGCTGGAAAGCGCGCTGAAGGTTTTGTGTTTGGTTGCTCCTCAGCAAAGCGCCACCACGATAAAAGCTCTTATGTTCTCAGTTTAGTGTTTCCAATGAATCATTAGCATGTAGTCATTAGAAATACTGTAAAGTATTATTTTAGATGTCGAGACGTGATGTGTACTGTTTACACTTCCACCGTACCATGTCGATGTTTGTGAGCACACTTTTTCTTTAAATACAAGTACACCATACAGCATATTAACTCAAATTTTCCACCCTTTAATCAACCGCAAAAGGGCTCTTATGCTATATGACCAAAAGTATGTGGACTTCCTTGGTCTGGGGTTGTCCCAGTTTATAATTAAGCCTCCTAGTTCTGTTTTAGAGAAGTTAGTCCTGCAATGAACAGTTATTTTCATTGTCCATGAATATCATTTACTGATTTTCTTATTAAATCGACTGAAGGCTTGGAAGGCAATTCTGAAGAAAGATCGTTAAATATTGTGGAATCTCATTCTCAGGTCGTCAAACACAGATGCACTGGGTTAGAATTTCGGGTATCAGTATTTGACAACCAGGGAATGAGGCGCAACAATCAACTATTGCCTTCCCCACCTTTACTTGTTGCGTGTTTAAAAAAGAAAATGAGGTTAATCACAAGTTTATAAAGACTAAGGTGGAGTGTTGAAGTTGCTTGTTTTGTACGACCAACACTCTAAAACCCAACAACATTCAACAACTGGTCTTACACGGAGCCCTGACCTCGACCCCATCCAACAACTTTGGGATATATTGGAACAGTGCTCGGCCTCAAAAATGCTCCAGTGGCTGAATGGGCAGCCCAGTCACCAGGATAAAATGCTGGCAGTTAACGTTTCTGCAAACCACTGATATATTCACATTGACATGTGTCAAGAACATGTGTCATATCACATTCACATTACATGTTTAGGACCTGACATTCATGTTGGGAAAGGTAGCCCTGCTAGTGACCTCAGTTCAAGATTAAGTTTCAACATTTGTAAGTGTCAAACCACTGGATATTCTTAAGGGGACGTTGGAACAATGTCCAACCATATTTGTGGCAACAAAAAATTGATATTTTCAGTGAAAGATCAGGACATCATCTGCCATGTTTTATGACGACCAACACAAGTGTTTCGAGCCAAAACATGATCTTTTCCTAACCCTAACCAAGTGGTGTTTGTTCCTAAAACCTAACTAGATCATAAGCACAGCACTGTGACAACATACATTTGATAATTGAACCTAAACGAAAGTTGCAACATAAAAAAATGTGAAGTTTCAATATATCCGTGGTTTGCAGAAACATATGTTGCGGCATTTACTCTGGTGATTGGTTCTGAATGCAAGCAAATTCCTGCAGCTAGGTTCCAAACGCCTTAACAGAAGGTAAGAGGCCATTAAAACAGCACATTATGTAACATGTTCACATATGGGTTCAATGTTTGGGTGTCCACATACTTCTGGCCAATGCAGTTTATATATATCCGTCAGACATGGTTATGTCTGAACTCGAGGTAATGTATCTGAGGAGACAGTGAAAATGATGGCGAGTCAATGGGAGCTTTCTCTCAGGAGGCCATATACACACAGACATCATCCATCTCTTCTCCCTCCGTGGCAGTGATAATGATGATATATATGTGCACTGCAGATGACACCACGGGCACTTTTTTTGTTTATACATGCAGTGCTCGCCTGCTCGAGCGCAGGTGCATGTGCATACAATCACATACGTGTTTTTTCTGGGAATCTGTCACGCCTGCCTGCGTCGATCATCTGTCTTGCTCGTTTTCAATCACGTTTTCAAAAGTATCTTTAGAACAGAAGATGGTGGTCAAACATTCACTGAAGAAAAAGGCCTTACTTTGCTTCAGGAGGGAGGAAAAAAAAAACTCATAAAAACAGAGGAGATGAAGTAAAAGAGAAGAGCCCCATCAATTCAGGAAATGGTACCTGTGGAGCAGGGCTGTGTTTTCCTAACATCCCTGCAGACTGAAGCGGGTGAGAAAAGGGCTGCGAGACGGTCGGAGAGGGGTGAGTTTACGCTGATGGAGGAGGTTTAAGAGGGAACGAGTGAGAGCAAACGGAAATGGAGGGTGTAGGTGGTGTGAAGTGCCGGGAGTGAGACAGGTTGCGAAGAAAACACGGGGAGGGGGAATGAGCGAGGGGGTCAGGCGGCGGGGTTTTCATTTTCTCGATGACTTCATTCAGAAGAACACGTTTGACACCCCTGGGCATTAATCTAAGTGCAGGAGCAGACGTGCGCTCACGGACAAAGCTGTCAAAGTGAGACTAATCAGTCGCGGAATTATTAACCTGTGCGACCTCACACATGTACCGTTGCATGCGAGTTTTAATGATAGGCTATTTGCTCTTCCGCCCCTCGCAGGAACTGTTTCAGGCCAGTGAAAAGGCATTAATTGCGATATTAGCTGGTCTGGCTCCCTGCATGCTCTATCACCTCATCTTTCTGCGAAGCATTTAAGATCAGGATATAGCCAAGGGAAGGGAGATGGATTGAAAGGCTGCAAAACATCCAGACTGACCCGTACACCCGCCAAGAAACCAGTTGCAGCATGGGGGAGCTGAGAAAGCGAGAGCCTGTGGGCAGACAGACGCGGCTATACCTTTCCGCCTGACCCGTCGGTGCACCTAAACTCAATATGAGCAGCTGATTAGGTAATCGAGAGAAACGAGTGAAAAAAATCTCATAAAGGGCGATCCGCTTCCACCTTTCCAGAGCAATAAGAGCCGAACATGTTCTGCTTTTCAATGCGGCGAGACAGGCCGCTGAAAGCACACATCGCCACTCTGAAAACTGACATTACTGGCTTTGAGTCTTTTCCTAAAAGCGAGAAATGAACACATTGAGATTGAGATTTATGGATTGGGATTTATACCCATAAAGGGAATGGCGTGTCAGAGGGTACTGTGGAGATGACCTCACCTCAGAGGGAGAACTTCGAGGACACCCAGTAAAATAAGCTCCTGTAAATCAGAATGATCACTCCTTGCCTTGGTCTCGACTGGCAACCTCAGCTCTTTCCTCTCGCTCTCCTGTTCCTCTTATTCTCTCCTCCTTAAGCCTCCAGCTCGCTGCGCCGCTCATTGCTGGTGTGAATGCTTTTATTGTGTGCTGCCAAGGCCCGACCAAGCAAGGCGGGTTTTTTCCCTTGTAAGTCCACCGGTACTGACATATGTGCACGTCTATGTTATTCTTGATTAACATAACAGTAAAAAGTCCAGGGAGAGGAACAGAAAAGAGAAAATGGGACAAGATGGAGTGAGCAAGGACAGCAAAGGCAACAGGGAGTAAAGCTGGCGCTGCGGTGTCCTCTTTAGTACAGTAGGCTGCAAATACACAGTTCACATTAATAATGAAACTCTTTGTCAGGTATGAAACAAATCATTTTCAGTTTCACCTACAAGTGAATAAAACTAGCTCCTTATCTAGACCATGACACTTGATTTGTCGGCTAAAATGAGAGCTGTTGCTGGTAGATTTTAGCAGCTGGCTACAGTGCAACAGTGACCCTCAAAACCCTCAAATTGGTTAAAAACTCCTCTCCAGCTGACTTTTCAATGCTTCCAACACACTCATTTTAAAATAAGCTGTTGAAGGGTCTTCAATATGCACATTTAAAAAAAAAAACTATCCTTCACTGCTGTAAAAGAAAAGTGTTGTAGGATGAGGATGAAGAATCATAATGTAACTTTAACGTAACGGCATCTAACGCAAGATTGTCTGGTTTAGCCTGAGTGTATACACTTCCCAAAACCAAATAAATAGCAGCAACATAATGCTAACGTTAGCTACTTTAGGTTAGCATCATGTCTCCAGCACACTAGATCAGGCTATCGTAGTCCCTGCCATTTTTCATACAACACTAGTTAGCAACTAGTTAGCTAATCACATGCCCCAACTGTAAGCTAGTTAGCCAGTCACGCTAACTTTTGCAGCCCATTTTTCAAACAACAATAGTTAGCAACTAGCTAATCACATGCCCCAACTGTAAGCTGGTTAGCCAGTCATGCTAACTTTTGCAGCTCATGTTACAGTGGATAAACATACATTTCCTGTCACAATGCTACACATTCATTATGCCTGTGGCTTTGATTCGTAAAGCCCTGATGTGTCGACGTACTTGCGCAATCTATGTAAAACTGGACAACTGCTCAGGGGTCGGGCGGCGTTTTAGAAAATGGCCAATTGTTCAGTAGCTGGATTGGATGGTGCTGTGCAGGATCAGTCATTGGACGCAGAGCTCTGAAGCGCTCTAATGTGCTGGGTTGGGCTCGGTCTGTGTTATGTCTTGTGTTTCTGTGCCATGTCTCCAAGTCTCCAAGTAGCTGTTACCTTGTTCCCTTTCACTGGGTGGGTGGCTTTGCTTCTGCCAGAATGGGGCCTCTGAAATGTGCAGGAGACGGACACACGGGCCAGGGAACACACAGAGAAGTGAGACAAAGACAAGAGCTCACAACAAGCCACCTCGCAAATGAATCACAAGATCCCTCATAACGAGTTCTGCAGTGATCTTTTTCGCAACACAGCTTTGTTATTTCCTGACTATGTGTCAAAATATTCATGGTGGCAGTTCATCCAAAGGCGAAGCTGGCCGTGGCGAGCGCTCAAGCCCATTTGGAGAGTGTGTGCATGGGTCTATTTGTGATTCAGCGCTCCGAAGGTGAGAAATGCTCTGGGGCACTGAATTAAGGCAACTAAAGCCGGAACAATCACACACCATCAATTGTTCCATTCTTTTTTGCCAGGACTGGATAAAGTCCCAAGCTGCACGTAGCCGGGGCGAGCGTCCAGGAGGGAAAAGCCCAGAAAAGTCCTCTCGTAGTCTGTTTCTATCAAAGGATTCCACAGTTTGACACTCCATGAAAACACTACGCTAATACAGATCACATTGTCAGAGGCTACCATTCGATGGAAACTTGTGTCAACGGACGGGGGAGAAGGGGAAGGAAAGCGCCTTATGAACGGTAAATGAAAATGAAGTGGCAGAATGGGAGGAGAGCGCAAGAAGCCGGCGAAGGAGACATGAAGTCATTACGACAGGCGAAAAGAAAAACGGGGAGATGGAGGAGGAAAATGAAAGGGAGCAGAAAGTGAAAGCTTTAGCTCTTGATCTCCCTGTTGACCCACTTCAGATGCGTGCCCCGCCAATCATCTCACACACTCCTTCCGCTGGCAGCCGAGACAGCTTCACACGTACATGCACGCGTCGCGCACACACAAACACACACATCAGTTGGCAGCGAAACAGAGAGGGAGGCCTATTTTTCTGTCCGAAATGGAGAGAAGGGGAGAAAGAAAGAGAGGTAGAAGGGAGATTATAATTTAATAAGGGGCAGGAAATCTTGGTCAAATCCCCCTGAAGGAGCTGAAATGCCTCCGTGCTGGAGGCTACTGGACTACAGACTGACTGGGCTCCATCTGAATGGGCTTCTCTGGCACAGGCAGCAGGGCAGACAACCAAAAGAGCAGACAATAGACCAGGAAGAGAGAAATCCCACTATACCATGGTTTGGAGCCATTTTCCCTTATAAAATATTGACCCAGCAATTTATAAATCCGTAGTCTTAACTGTGTGATTCCTGCTGGATCCACGCTGATGAATTTTGCGGTGAGCATGTAAGTTAATAAGGCTCATTCGAGAGGCACTTATCCACATTTTATACATCAGTTTTGCTTCTTATGCAACTCAAGTAGACTTTTTGTAAGCCCCTTTTTGTTTCACACGAGCCAAAACACAAGCACCCAAAATAAAATCGTACAAAAGTTGGCAAAGCTATTACTTAAATTAAGAAATATCAGTGTAAAGTATAAAACCTGACAAAGTGTTTGATGCTAACTTTCAGAACTTGATCTTGTTGATTCAGACACATCTTGGTTTGATACTGACCTTGTACAATGAACTTTCCTAAACACCTGTGTTATTAAGAAGTATCTTTTGACAAACAGGAAGTGACACCTTGAGGGTTATGTTGACTATCAACTGGAGCTGGAGGGGAAATGTTACTTTATTTCACGACCTTAATGTTACAGAGAGAAGCAGGGAAAAGGAAGAGATAGAACTGAAATGTCTGGTGAGTGCTGAGTTTAGTGATTGAGCTGAATTGAAACCCACAGATACACACGGCCTCAGCATGTTGCTACGTGCTAGCTTACGGCTAAGGTACAGTAAAGCAATCTGGCTGTTTGGGGCCAATAAAAAGATGAAAAACACAAATGGTCAACCTCGCCTGTCTGGTGGTTAACACTAATAAACCATCATGTGACCATCACCTTGAGTAAACTTGTGGATCTCTCTGTGTTCGAACATTTGGAATAACGTAAGGTCCAGTCCTTTTTAGACATGATAATGCAAAATTCTTACATACTATATCTTTAAAATTTTAGACTATGTAGCTTCTAAAAAGCTAAAAACAAAAATTACATTGACAGGGTGAAACATGCTGAAAATCCAAAGAGTTACTTTAGCCACTTCAATCACTGACCGACTGAGAGTAGGAGGAACAGGAGATGTGGGACACTAAGATGAGGAAAATAATGTCAGTAACACACAGTTACCTGTTAGCATCAGCTAACATTAGCCATCATAAGCTACCTGTCATACCAGACCATGTAAGACTGAAGCAACACCTAACAAGAGTGCATCTTTTTACTTATGAATCCATACTTTTATTTTTAAGAAGAACATTTATTTTCCGTCTTTTAAATGTTACACAGTCTGAATTTAAAGCCGGTATAAAACAAAAACAAATCCACTCCAGGGAAGTGACAAGAGAATTACACAAGAGAACCACAAGATTTGAGCAAGTGCAGATTCTTTATCACTCTCAGGCCAATGTGAAGCCCGAGGCTCGTGTCTAGATAACACAAGCTCCTCCTGACAGTCGAAAATAAAAAAGGGATTAACTAAACACATTGTGGGCTTCAACAACTCAGACAGTGTGACGCAAGGCCACCGGAGGGATGACATAAAGTGATGTGCTGTGTGAGCTCTTGGACACCAACGCAATTATGTTGCTGTCTCTCCAGCGGTGTGCAGTGACCCTGGGTTAGCGTAGTGCGGGTGGTGTGTTTGCACTTGGGAGCCTTTATGTAACGCCTAACACAGTTGAGGATATCAGGTCACACAGGCAGTCCCCGCTCAGAAATCAACTTGTTTCCCCCTGTTCCACCTCACACTGCGTTTTAAATGAGAATTCATTGGATGCTTTGAATCCCAGTCGAGAACCATTAATTGTTCGTCGGCCTCCCTTTGATTGATCGCTCACTTAAAACGCTGCCGACCCCAGCTGAGCGTTTCTGTCTCCGGGCCTTGCCAGCTGAAAAGAGCCCACAAAGCACCTCACACACACCCATGCATGTATATTAACCAGACCACCAGCGTACAGTGCATAGCCCCCTCCGACTGTGGTCCTCGCTGAAGCCCACCCCACCCATCAGGATCAATGCAAGTCTTTATTAGCTGCTGGCTCAGAGCGCTGGCTGTGTAAGAGGACCCTGCCAGTTCTGGCCTCACACCTCCCCAAAAAATCCACTGCTGGGCTGTACAAACATGGCTCTGTGTGTGTGTGTGTGTGTATCACAGTGTGCATGTGTGTGCAAAACTCTGTTGTGAAGATGGTGTGAAGTTTTAAGATTCAGAGGAACAGAAAGGAGCAATCGCGGCATCAGCGGACGGTGACTCGAAAGCGGACGACAGGAGAGTATATTCTCTACGTCCAGTCTTACTTCACACATAATGCAATCAGTTTTCGAGACTTTTTTTTCCCAAACGGTTTCCTGTAAGGTCGTTAAAACAACAGCGCGGCAAGCACGTGATAAGTGGGCCTTTTACTGTGGCTACATCTGCGCAGTCATAATCGCTCTGCTTTTCTAGTATGAAACGCATAAAAGAAGTTATTTGGCCGCTGACGTGCGCCCGCGAGGCCATGTAAAAACTGCGAGGGAACCAAGTGATACGTCCCGTTGGAGTAGTGTACAGAGGGCCCACGCCAGGCCTCATGAAGGCTATAAGAGCCACCAGAGAGCAGCACAGGTCAGACCAGACAGCGGGAGGCGCTCTGGGGAGTGGAGGGCCGGGATCACACCCCGATCTGCTTCGCCCTGCTGCTTCTTACCGGATGTCTGATACAGTTTGAGATACAGTCATACACACATATCGTACTATATACATGAGCACACATACTGTATGTAGCAGAGTAATCATTCTTTACACTGATGCATCCATATATCAGTCGCACTGTGTCGATCTGCTAAAGGAAAGAAGTACATTTAATAATTCTAATTTAGTCATCAAAAGTTTTAGTTCTTAATAAACAGTCAGTGTGGTGAAAAGCATATAAAAGTCATACTTGAGTTAAAGTAAAGATATTGTGTTAAAATATTACTTAAATATGAAATAGTACTTGAGTAAAAGTATCTGATATTAAATGTACTTAAGTATCAAATGTAAATATGTGCATCACTTACTCTTACTTGTGTATGTATGATCAGGTTGCCAGATTATTGGATCTGATTTTCTGATTATCAGAATTATCTTCTTTATTTTTTTCATCTGATTGCCAATAAAATAAATTATTTCAAAATTAAATTTGGCTCTGAAGGAGCATGTGATCTGCAAAGTAACTAGTAACTAAAATTATCAAATAAATGTAGCAGAGCTGAATATTTGCAGAATGTAGTGGAATTGGAAGTACAAAGTAGCAGAAAATGGAAATACTCTAGTGTCTCAAAATTGTACTTAAGTACAGTACTAGAGTAAATGAACTTAGTTACATTCCCCCAAAAATAAATACATATTAATGATCGTGAGATGTCCATTAATAACTAGGCTACTACAAATCAAAGAACATAATATTAAAAAGAGAATGAATGTTAACCAAACAAAGGCTCCTGAGGTTTCTGACTCATTCAATAACCCCTCAACACACAAACACCGTGAGTAGCTACCTCACAGAAGTAATAACAGACATTTCCTTGTGGAAGTACATCGTGTTCTCAAGGTCAGTCAATTAGAAACAGGCCGACATGTAAACTTGGCAATATTGCGTCAATAAACTGCCAAAGGAAAAGTAAAAGAAAACCCACTAGCGAGCGCCAAAATGGTCATTAAAATATCTGAAATCAGTTTTGGATTATTTATTGTCATTAGCTGAGATAGTCCTGATTTTAGACAGGAGACAAATTGAGCGTGCTGTTTGCTCGTGATCCAGTACGGCAGGCGTGTTTGTTAAATATCAAGGAAGGAAAGGAGACAGGGGCGTGCGGGTTAGCCAAAAGCGCTCTGTTTTGTCTCGATAAGTAAACCTTGTGCACTGAAGAAGAGGAAAAAGAAAAAGATGCTGCAGGTCTGCAGCTGGGCCGAGACAACGGAGAGACTACTGCCGGTATAATGGACTCACTGTTTGAAAAAGCCCAGTTGCCAGTTCGAAATGTTGTCATTTTACGTTTCTGCAAACCCCTGATCAATTAAAATGTGTACGTGTCGTTTGTATCATATCAACATTTTCTACATTATGTGTCATATCACCTTCATGTCGGAAGTCGGACCAGATGGGAGTGGAATGACAGCTGGGTTGCCAAGCAAGAGACCACCGTTCAAGACAGTGTTTCAACATCTGTAACCATCCAACCACAGGGTATATTTAATGAGACGTTGGGACATGTCCCAGCCACATTTGTAGCAACGATATTTTTAACTAGAAGTCGGGACAACTTCCAGCTGTGTTCAGCTGATCCAGAACCAGGTAGGCCAAAGCATGATCTTCATCTTACCCTAACCAAGTGTTTTTTGTAGGGTCCTAAACCTAGAACTAAACTAAACTAGGGGCATAAGCCTGTAATACAATTTTAACATATCAGTTGTTCGCAGAAACCAGGGTGGTTTGGTTGAAAATAAAGGCACCAAAACAACTCACAGTGGCAGACACAGGCCATAATAATACATTTTCAACCGTCTCTCTCGACTTTCCCTCTCATCTGTCGTGTCTTGTGCATCGTCTCCAAAGGGAGAGAGTGTGGATATTGGAGCACGGAGTGATGGAGGTAAGAGAGGAGGAATAAATCAGTCCGAGCTTGGAGCAGGACAGGTGAAGCGTGCCTCGCAGATACAGGGGTTAACTCAACATTTCCTCCCTGAAGAAAGTTACGACGCAGACTGAAAAGAGGACGCCCCCCCTTTATCTCTCCGTCTCCCTCTCTCCCTGACACTGTTCCTCCCTCTGACCTTCCCACCCGTCCTGTCAACACCCCTTCACTCTCTTGACACTAATCGCGATCGGGGTGACTCCCTGTTCAGTTCCCTGTTGTGTGATTGATTTCATCAGGGCTCCTTCTTATATTAAAAACAGATCTCTCTCTCTCTCTCTCTCTTATCTCCACATCCAAGTCATCGGGAGGTGATCAGAGACACACGGTGGAATGTCCCAGTTGCTACGAGACAAGATATAAGGACGAAGATCAAAGGCGGCGGGAGTCGACATTGTCAGTCTGGGACAGCTTAGGGTGACCGAGAGCTGGCTGCACAACGTTTCTGCAACCTTATATAATCTTTTGTGACTTTTTAAGTCTTTTCAAAATGTCTGCAGGCCATTATTAGAGACAGTATATCCTGAATATGATTTAATGTAGTGAAAAGGTATTATTTGCACATCTGTTGCGACTGTAAACCCCCCCCCAAACAAAAAAGAAAAAAAAACGAAACAAATTTACAGTTAATGGGCTGTAAAAGTGTCTGGTCTGCTCCCCAGAATGTCAAATTTGAGCGCTGTTCACCGGGAAAGGAGGAGGGGAAAGAAACTGAAAGAGCTTCTTAATGACAACAAACATTCAGATAATTGTGTAGTGTTGAATGAACTCCATTTCCTTGTTCACCTGCCTCATGGAATTCCTGCGGCGCTGCCAAGAGCCAATAAAACGGCACATTCAGCCTTTGCGAGGCTAGACGCAATAATAACCTGCTCATTATGCGTTATGTTGCAAATGGGTGAAATTAAGTGGAAATAAAGAAACACTGAGGGTATTTTCTCAGTGTTTTTGAATGGTGGGATCTTTTATCGGCTCTATCTGGCACGACGGAGCACAATTTGGGAGTTTATGATAAGCCCGGCGGAGGCTACATCAGTTTACATGCATCTAATGGTTCATTAAGGGCTGATTCTCAAGATCAGATATGTGTTTATCTCCAACCTGGCAGCCAGGAGAAGAGGACATTCTTGAGAGTCTGGAGTGAGTTTAGATTGATGGGCCCTCGCTTAGATAATCACCAGACCAAAGGAGGGCTGAAGCAGCTTCTTTGTCTCCACTTGGCAGCTGGAGGGGACGGGAGGATTGGTGGGAGGAATATGAGAGTTAGAGAGGAATAAAACTTACACCACAGACATGAGAATGAGACACATCCTTGGACAGTGGAGGAGCGGAGGGGGAGGACGGAGCGTCGCTGGGAGGCCAGGCTCCTTAAACAAAGCCTATCCAGAGCAAATAAATCAAAGCAGACACGGAGGATGATGCTGTTGTCTGTACAGGCAGCACACGGCGCACGTGTTCCTCAAAAATACTTTTGACCTTTTGAAACATCTGCGTGATGCAACTGTTCTGTCTGAAATGTTCCTGTTTAAAGCTGCCGTAGTCACTCCTTGTATCGATGATAGGTCACATCACTACTTGTTTGTGGAAAGGGTCGCTCATACCCACTGAGAATTGTCACCCAACTCTAAAGTTACCCTTGTAGCCACTTTCAGCTCATTTTGTTTTTTCTGGCCTCGTAGCAGGTGGCTAATTTGTACCTGCCCAGAACCAAAAAGCAGACAGACTAAGTTAGCACTAGCACTATCTGGTGGGTAAAGAGTAGCATTTAGCAAGCCAACAGCCAGATATTTCCCCAAGATTTGGTAGACACCAAAGATAGAGATAAACTGAGTAAATATTGGACACATCACGGTTAGCCGATGGACAGTGACGGGGCCGTCGGTTAGCATCTGAGGCCCCTGGTTGTTCTAGTGTGTCCACTGTTGGCACTAGCCAAACCTTGTCTACGGCTTTTCATCTGAATTAGCATGTTGAATCAGCAACAGTACCTGTTGATGAGGGAAAATCGCTTTGATTGGTCATTCAGCTGAGCAAATCAGTCCCTTAGCCCCTTAAACCTATCACCGTAGAATCCATGAATCCACCCATTTCGAGATGTTCCTCCTTATATTTTACCTCTGCCTCTGCGCCAGTGCCATTTGCAACTTTCAATCATACATTTTCTCGATAAGAAGTGGCTATATTGGCCGCTTTATCTGCCTTGAAAATACAGAAGACTGCCACCCCATGGGAGAGCTTTAGTCCTTGTGGTGTGTTTGGCTGAAACACCAACACTCGACAGCCGGACTCAACAAATTTCTGCGGAAGAGCTGTAATGAAGCTACATGTGCGCTACCTGCCCAGAACCAAACAGCTAAAATACTAAGTTAGCGACTAGGTGGTGAATGTAGTGAAGTATATAATTAGTAGATAAACAGCCAGATATTTCTCTTAAGATTTGGTGGAGACCAAAGATACCAAATCAAACAATCATCAACCAAAACAGCCCCAGTGAGAAAAAATAAATCCTGGATGGAAATTAAAAGTTTTAATACATCAAAATTCATTTTATAACTGCACTGTAGTCTGTAAGGTGCCTAGGGATTCCCACCTATTGCAAATAGTGTTAATAGATGATAATATATCAGTGTTGAATTCACAGCTCGTTTCCACTGCCCCCTAGTGGCCTAAAAAAATCTGTTCCTGCAGCCTTAAGGAGTCACAAAAACTTAATTACTGTACATTCCTTCTGGCACAAGAAAGCTCCTGTGCAGCATGACACATAAAGGGTCTAATATGGAACATTAATAAAGAAGACAGAGTGAAAGGTATACCTTCATGAAGTCATATTCAGTCGTTCCAGTGAGCTAAACCTCTCCAAGGGCGGGAGTCTCCACATGTTATTACTCCAAACAAACCTAAATGACCGACACGCCAAAATGAGGAATGACGGGGGTGAAGAGGGGATATGAGGGAGAAGTGGGTGTTGAGCGACCTCTTTCACCAAGTTTGTTTACAAGTTGTCAGTTGGCAAATAAGTGCAAAGTGGAGCGAGGGGGCCGCCGAGCCAACTGTGGTGGAAGCGGATAACGGTGACTCAGATGTAGTTGACTGTGGTGTTGCCCTGCCCAGGCAGATGCCTCCAATCTACGTCCAAGTAGAGTGAAATCATCGATGAGAAAACGTGTCTTTTCCCCTGGGATACACCCTCGTTAATGGTCTGTCAAAGTGTACACACAGCAGACTTTATGTTCTGTTAGACACCTGATACTTTAACAGCTTCAGAATGTGACTCAGTTCTTCAGTCTTGAGGAAGTCGTTTTATTCTATTCACAAGTAAAAAGGTAGTAGTAGAGAGCTACAAGGCAGACGGGTTTAACAGTCCGCCTTTTTCGACTGTCAGAGCAGAAGATATCATCTGCAGACTGATTAAGGGACTTGAACGTCTTCCACTGAACCAAGCGAAGTCCAGACCGACTTCCAGCAACTGATGCAGCAGATTAATGGCAGGACCGGGACAGACAGTAGAGAGAAAGACGGAAAGAGATGTAGACGGGGAGAAGGGAAAGCTCCTCGAGTTCCTCGGATGACACAGAGCAGGCCGCCGCGGGAAACCTCAGCTCCTTCATTCACTGTGGTCTGAGAACATAAAAAGCACCACACCGTTTGATCTCCAGACTTGAATACGTCTCTCGGCTTCATAAAAAAATAACACAGCTTTGGAAACCATATTCCCCAATTATTCCCCCATTACTCCCCTCCCCGTCCTTTCTACCTCTCCCCCCTCCCTTTCCTTCCATTCCTCCCACATTAGCGATTCTGTCTTTGATATCAAAGTGGGATGAAGATTAAAGTCTGGGTGAGGGGGGAAGAGTTGCGTGGTATGGGGCAGCTCGGCACTCGGCCACAGCTTTTAGACGGGGCTTGATCCACGGAGTTATTCGCCCTCCGTCTGCCCACTTCTGGTGACCGAAGATGGCTGGGAAAAGAAGACGCACTTTTGTTTCCTCTCATCCAAGCTGACATACTCGACGCGACGTGACAGCTCTACATCGTGCGGGACGTGATCACTCGCTCGCTTTAACATCAGGATTTAAACAGTCTGTGTCTGGGAGGAATGTGACCCTATAGCACTGCAAAAGCAAGCAATGGCTAAGCCTCCCTTTGAACCCTCCAGCCTGCCCTCCATTTTTTACATTTATCACCCGGCATCTGCCCACCAGCTAAGCAGCTGTCAGTCAAAACCCACCAGACCATCACCACGTTCTCGCTTCCAGCTGAGCAGGCACTGTGACTCCCAGCCACCAAGGAAATGTCACCAATTAGGAAGCAGTTGGAAAGGTCAGAGGGTCGAATCCCACGTCAGTCACTTTAAAGGATCCTATTTGTTACCCTTGTCACTCAGTTGGTCTGTGTAGATTCTTTACCATGCGCATGTTTGAGCTGCGACTCTCATTTATTATTATCCTCCATATTTATTGAGTCTCTGTAGGTCAAACTGAAACACTGTGGTCACATTTTTTGGCCTCAAGCGAGAGATGCGGCTTTTATTAGTCATCGGGATTTGAGGATGTCTCTCAGCGAAAATGATGTAAAACAGCGTCCCCCATTTCCATTTATGGTACGTCGTCAGTGGCTTCACCCTAATTGGGGAGAGGAATTTTAAAAGCAGGCTCATTGACATACCACCACTCCTTACAGCAGACACCCAGAAAATACACCAACAAGCCCTAGTGGCTACATTATGGTAGATTTTTTGGCACAGTAAGCACTTCTTCCTCCTATTCATTTTTCACATTCTAGGTTTTCCTCAATGACAGGGCTCGAGGATGCAAAATAGGTTCCAGAAAAGTCCATACTAAGTGAGAGAAGTGGTGAATGCATCGTCATCATTTGGTCCACGGTCAAGCTAGTGGCTCTGCCAAAGGCTGTACGCAGGCACAATGGTGCTTTTAGAAGCACCACTGTGCCTGCGTACAGCATAATTGATGCAGAATTGCTATGTGCTGGGGGGGTCTAGCCAAGTTTGTACAATGCAACAGCATAAGTAGGTCTACATTAAATAGTCCCATCATAATCTTTGATTAAAGGAGGGATGTGATACCAGAGAGGGTCTGTCCCTCTGCAAAGCATGTGTGACAGTAGAGAGCGAGCGCAGATTGTCCATTAGTTAACTGATCACCAATGGCATCGTTCTGTCCGATGGATAAGTATACAATGCTAAAATGGGTCAGCAGATATACTTTGGTGGCTGTTAACCTACCTGGGTCCAAAGTAAAATATATGTGTGGGAAACACTGCTAACATTCTGATATTGAGCAGTTATAGTATTTACTCAGCCTATCCTTATCAGAACAACTCCTGGATATGTCAATAGTTAAATAAGCTTATTATGACCCATATTGGCATTTCCTATTAGGTGGGGACCTCTAGTGGCTGTATTAATTAATACAGCAGCAAAGGAGGAAGTCAGGTGAAGTGGTATCACATAACTTGTGACTGAAGCTACTTAAAGCTCCTGTTGGTAAGATAACCCTAACCCTAACCCTAACCCGATTTTGAGTCTTATTCCTAACACTTTCGGATGGCGGCCGACTCTACCTATAATCCCAAAGCGTCAGTATTACTATCGCACCAGCAGGAGCTTGAAGGAACATAGTGAGCCAAATCACAATCTTTTTCTAAACCTTGTCACATAGTTTCCTTGACTGACCAAACTGCAAGCATACAACAAAGGTCCGGTATACTAGTCACCATTGTGCTGCAGCAGTCATGTTGTTTTGGGAGTGAGGATGTGTTGGGCTGATGTGAATGCCAATGGTTCTGCAAGTAATCAGTCACAAAACAAAGATCGGGACAAATGAAACATTTGACCAAATGAAAGCACTAGTTATGGATGATGGATCACCAAAGCTTTCACAATTCATCCTGAGGGGAACATGAATATGAATGTCATTAGGATACATTATACATGTTTGTTTCAAGCTCTTTGTCATTTCATTAAGCACATGTTGGGATTTTTCTCTAAATAACTCTGACATGCTAAAAGGATTTAACTTTGAGGCATCATGAATGTCATGGCACGCCATCCAACAGTTATTGAGATATTTCAGCGGTAGACCGACCGACTGACCAACATTGGCAGCCGTGTCGCTGCCATGGCTGAAGGCAGACTGTCCAATAAACGGACATGTGAGCAAAGACACTTCTTCAAAACAAGTAGAACTGCATGTGAAAAATATTTCACCCTGTCAGTAGATATTCAGAATAATAAAAAGCTAATGAATAGCATGCATACTTTGTACTGTAAAGACCCGGTCTTAACCACGACGACTCACTCCCAAGTTGTCCCGAAGAGACTTGGGAGCATCATCATTTGTGATAACTTTTGCCGTCGCTGACTTCAAAGAAAGAGGAGGGGAGCAATAGGGGTAGTGTTCGCATCAGTGGAAAGCCTCAACCAATCCTTTAATACTAGCAGGACCATTTCCATACCACATTCTGGCTTCTTATCCTCACTGACCTCATAAAACCTTTGTGAGCATTTCGCAGTTCTCGGGTTGAAAACAGAAAGAAGAAAGAAGTGTGTTTGTAGCTTGAGAGCCATGCATTTTTCAAAAAGCAGTTAAATCGACTATATAAAAAAAAAGGTTTCAGGCACCCTGAGGGCACATGTTGCCCAACGCATAAAAGTGCTTTGAACTCTCCAATTTAAATTAAAATATGCAGATGCTCAACAGAATATTGATGTTTGTCGGTCTTTTCCAAACGGTGACAAAATGCTCACATCTAAATGAAACACACATACACTTATAAAATCAAGTATTAATTCAAGAGTTGAGCAGCTCGAAAACACTGCTGTTTTTCTGCAGCACATGTGCCAGAGTGAGGAACAGGGACAGAGAAGGAGACGGGGTTCAGGCTGGAGTCTCTGCTAGAGCAATTATCTTGTTCCTCAAACCTGGCGTTTGATGGAAATCCTATGCGATAGCCAAACTACACGCCTGTCTTTAGGTATGAACCCTCGAACTGATCCACCTCACCCCTTTCTCCCCCTTTCTCTCTCATTCCACCAAATATTTTCATAGGACATCTGACTTCAGTGGCTCGCTATTAGTTCCACAGGTGTGGAGAGACAAACTCCATTAAAACACCCCGGGACATTCCACCGCTGCACTTGTCACGGGCCCAGTACATGTCATACTTTCTCCCCCCCCTCCGTCTCACCACACGATCCATAATCTTAATGACTTTTCAATACCTGTCCATTCTGCCATTCCCCTGAATGCAATCAGTCACCAGATTTCAGAGTTATATCAGTTTAATAGTCGCACACTTGGGGTCTCTCTGCGTATCAGCATGTGTCTGCGTGTGAGTGTGTTTATTGCTACAGTAGCTGGAAATATGCAACCAGTCTTCTCGACCGCGAGCTGTTGTTGTTTTAAGCCTCTCAGAGGTCTCACTCCCACTCAAACTGGCACGGGATGCAAACTGCAACCAGATGGATGGCTTTTGCTATTGTTTTCCAGTTGAGCAACAACATGCTAGCGGGCAACGCGGAGTGGATGGGAGGAGGGCAGCAGCATCGCATCACCATCGACCCGATCCGAAGTCTGTGCTCTAAGGGCACACAGTGGAAATGGGTTGTATGTCTTAAAATGCAAACATCTTTCTCTCATATCCCCCCCTCCAAGTGTGATATTAAGCCGAAAAATCCCTCAAAGAGCGTGTGCGATAGAAGGCCATCCAGCGGAGATATGATGGTCCACTCAGAGCCAAGGGAATGGCTGCCTGCAGCCCATGAACGACCCCGAAATGACTCACATCTCCGCGTATGTAAATTGCCCACAAAACCTCTCTTTCCTTTCAGATCACTCATCCGCTGCTGAGAAAGCATAACCCCGGGCCCCGTCTGACGCGTCTCTTTAGCGCGACTCTGTATGGTTTGGAAGCCGGCGTGTTTACTTAGGTTTTGGAGAGGTAGGAGCGAAAACCCCAACACTCTTTGTGTGTGCGCGCATGTGTTTTTCCTTGTTTTCTATGCAAAACAGGACGAGACGGGGACAGGGGACGTCGACTCAACGCTCCGACCGCGACTTTACGTGTGTCGGAGGTGGAGGCGGGCGCGTGTTGTGGTAGGCGAGCGCGAATGAGAACAAGGTAATGTGTGCGGTGTAAATCGGAGGTAATGGCTTTTGGATGGTCCGTTAAAAAATGTTCTGAGGTCTGAGCCTCGGAATATTTGTGAAGGTGGGGGTGCACATGTGCACGTGGGTGGATGGTGCACATGCCTGTGTGCATATACTGTACATGCATTGTGCAGATCTGTGTGAGGCTAAAAATGGAAGCAAAGAATAAATTCAGGTGATGGGTTAAACGGTTTCTACAGGGTGCAAAGAACATGTATGGGGGCCATTGTATGCAGTGTAACACCAATAGAGTAATGGCTGCTTAAAGGGTAAATTCACCCAAATTAAACAGGAGATATTTTCTAACTTACGTGTTCTAGTCTAGTTTGCAAAAAAAAAAAAAATGTCTAAATTCCACTACAGATGACGGATGAGGATTTGCATGATTCAGAGGCTGACTCCGGAGACGGATAAAATATAGAAGAGAAAGGATAGAGACACTAAAATAAAAAAAAAAGAGGACACAGCAGCTGCGATCCGACATCTCCATCGCCCTGCTCCATATTTGCCCTCGCTCGGCTATGCTAACACAGGCCAGGATCGCGCGGTATGAGAGCGCTGTGTTTAGACGGCTTTTCACAGGCCCTCAGTTGAGAACAGAGCAAATAGACATAATGCCGAAATAACAGTCGTCGGAATGCAACGCTGCATATGCGGTTGTTGGCCTTGGATGGAGATTTAAGGTCGTGAGGCAGACAGATAAACTGTCCCGCCCCCCTGACCCCCCCCTCCTCGCTTTCCTGTTACATGTTGATCTGGACTGTCACGTTTTAAGGGGAGGGTATCGTAGATTAACCAGCGGGCGCGAAACGACAGAATGAAAACGTAAACCCACAATGTGAAGTTAAACAATAAACGCGCGCAGCTGATGTCTGAACGGATAAAAAAGATCTGTATTAGCTGAGGTGATGGGTAGCAAAGTGCATCACAGGGTCAAACATGCCACGAAATGTCTCCTGGCGACGAGGTGCCGATATGGGGGTCAGTATTTGGGAGCTGTGGACGAAGCTGCATCTCTGGCTTCAAGCCTACAACATCACCTGTGGAAAATATCGCTTGACTTAACTGATTGCTGATAAGACAGGCAGGAATATAAACCCCTCACACCTCCCTGCTATCACTTAATCACTTTCCCAGACTGGAGAGCTGGCCTCCCTCTCGCAGAGGCTGAATGACATGAAAAAGACTCAAAGTTCAGACTTGAAAACAAACATCGTCTGACTCACTTTTCCTGCATTTTCCTTTCTGCTACCCCTCGGCCTGCCCGTGCCATAACTTTCTCCCCCCCCCGTCTTCCCCTGGACAACGTATTATAACGGCTGCAGTTTTTATTGGAATGACTTAAATGGCCCTTAAAATGCCGTTTGAATGATGGCCGCTGGTGTCTGTCCTCTGCGTGTGTGTGTGTTTATGCGCGAGTGTGTGCCGGCTCCAGACCCCGTTTCCATCGCCGATGCCAAATTTCTTTCACCCACCCGACCAGCCCTCCTCCTCCTCCTCCCCCCACCGAGCCCTCCACCCCCGCTTCTTGATGTTCACCACATCTCCCACAGTGGTCACACTCAGTTTTTGCATGTGAGCGCCCCCCCCCCTTTTTTTTTGCCTCTTTATCCAGAGCGTGGGGAAAAAACACAATTGCCCTCTCACACTCATAAGGTAATGGCTACAATTTGCTTATCGCACGGGTGCAGATGTGAAAACAAATAGAGTCTAGACTGATAGTGGAGACAAAACCCTTCCATCTGGGTTTCCAAAAGTATCGTAAGTCAACAGGACAGACATGTTTTTTGTTCTAAGACACTTGCGGGGGTAGGCAGTTGAGCCCTGGCCACCCTAAATTTTCATATCTGTGGATCAGATAATTTTCTCAGCTAACAAAACGTCACCATCCATTGCTTTTTCTGTCTGTCTGTGACTCCCTGCATGCTCCCACACACTGTTGACACTCTGCATCACCGGCTGTCTCCTCGCTTGTTGCATAAAAACGCACTGAAAGCGATTACAGACACATTCCAGACGCCCTCTGTGGAGGGAATGATGGGCCGAGGGAGAGACGATGCAGGGAGGACATAGGATGAAGTGCATGTGAGGTTAGAAATGGGGCGTGACGGCGCTCCTTCCTCCCTGGAGCTTATAGAATATGTAGACACAGTTTCAGCGTCTGCGCGGAGAACAGGCCTCGTATGCGTTGTGCGGATGATTAACAAGAACAATTGCGCTGTCATCCCTTGACAATAGGCAGAAAAAGACATGTAGGCAGTATCTGAGCTAAATGCCAAAAGGACACAGCCGAAGAGGGAATCAAAATGTGCCAGACTGAACTGAATCCACAGACAGAGCCGAGACTGTGAATATGCTGTTGTGTCTGGCAGGCTTGAGAACTATTTGGACAATTTTGGAGCCTGGCAGCATTACAACTAATGCTTTTCTTTTCCCCCCTCCTCTCTGAATAATCGTATTGAGCGCAGTGTAATGGGTAGGGACGAGGGCAGGCAGGAGGAGCGTCACATGGAGGAGATTTGCAGATTAATCGATGCGGACTCCACACCGTGCATTCCTCAACATTGTGCTCCCATTTGATATGTATCGCTGATCGAACTGGAAGGCAGCAGTGAGAAACTCCACTGCTCGGCTTCTGTTTTGTGGAGTTTCGGTCTCCATAGTAGCACCACACAATAGTTCTTCAGCAACCAGTGTATCTCAGCATGTAAGTGTGATTTATAGTCTAAGAATTGCACTCTAATGGGACATCTGCAAGATGATGGCTGGCTTTCCAACCCTGTCACTAGCAAGAACGCGGATATTGGATGGCAATGTTATTGACAGCCTTTTTTAAGGTGTCACTTTCTAGAACATCTGGTCTTACTTACGGAAAATGACCTGTTGTTGAGGTGTGGGATGTTTTTTTTTCTCAACATTCAAACAACAAAATCTTAAAACAGTTGAAAACCTGTCTAGTTTGAAAAGAATCCCGCAAAAGAAAATCTATATCCAACAGCTTCAAAGTAGTCTCATTATAGTAAATCACAATAGCAGTATAAATTGGTTTATTAATGTATTCAGTGTTTTTCCCAACACTGAATGTTATTTACCAAAGTAATATTTTAAAACGATATCACATAATATGTGAGATATCGTTTTAAAATATTACTTTGGTAAATGTGAAAGTCCCCCATACAAAGTATTTGAGTAAAAGTCATATTAAATGTACTGAAACTGGCAGTAGATGACATCAGTCATACTGATTGCACAGTGTAGTGGCTGCAGAAAAATGACACCATCAACGTTTGCACTGGTTCCCTATAAAAGCTCATCAATCTGCCACCAAGCATTTTGTAAAGAACGCAGGAAGAGACATTGTTTTCCCTGGTCGCGATCCCCAGGTAACGGTGGAACAACCAAGCAGCTGTGGAAACTCTACACTGAACCCCCGTGGTGAAGAAGGTGAAGAGGGAGAGTGATAAAAACCGAGCTGAAACAAGAGTGAGCGGACCGGCACTCACTCGACGGAGAGCTCTCTGGGGTTGTGTCAGAGTTTCTAGGTTAGATTTGGATTTTTACGGTTGACCTTTTTGCTTAGGACAGTAGCCAGGTTGCTAACGCTGTCTTTGCAACAGCGCCACTAGTTACGGTAATACCTCAGGGAAACACCAGGGGGGAGGGTTTGAAAAGATGTCTGCTTCCAGTTTAAGTTTACATGTAGCAGAGCATAGGTGCAATACTTGCCTCCAAAATGTAGACGAGTGGAAGTATAAAGTAGTAGAAACTGGAAGTATAGTCAAGTAAAGCACAAGTA
Source organism: Lagodon rhomboides (assembly GCA_039737535.1). NCBI lineage: Eukaryota > Metazoa > Chordata > Actinopteri > Spariformes > Sparidae > Lagodon > Lagodon rhomboides. The sequence continues at coordinate 19,377,998 of CM077799.1, read as the reverse complement.
CGTCAGCACCTTGTGCTTGAATTCAGTACTTGAGTCAAAATATTTAGTTACATCACTGAATGTGGTAAAGAAAAACCTCATTATTTCTCTCTCCTGTGGATGTTTACAGCATCTCTGCAGGTATATGACCCTTAAATGTCCACTGATATTTTCTGAGGTCTGGGTCTTAAGATTCAGTAGATCAATTCTGATGCTAGCATAGTTATTGCATTCCGATTGCTGAAAATCAAATGTCTCAAAGTCAGAGATTTGTCTTCCTCACCAGGAAGCACAATAGGACCACAGTAGTGCTGTGTTTCACAACAGGAGCATTGTCCGTCTGTGGGAAGAGCTCTGTGTTAAGACTATCTGGCTATCATCACTTTCTGCTCACTGGGAGATGCCTTTCAACGAGCACAACTCGAGAGGAAACAGCAAGTTATTTGTGATCAACAGAATTATGCATGGGAACAGAAAGAGACAGGAGACAGAGATAAACGTCAGAGAACCTGGTTTTCGGATCACACATGTATACAGCCCACGAGGGGAAGGCCCTCAATTCATTAGGGCACTGTTAGTTTGTACTCTGCCGACTTGGAGGGGGTCTATGTACATTCCCCACAAGTGTTGATGCCGTCTGGATTTGTCATTGTCTTCCAGTGAGAGTGGATGACTGTCTGTGCATTGCTTGTCTCAGCTGACCTTACCCAGCATCCCTGAAGGCGAGGTGTGCTGGCTGATCCAGTCCCAGAGAGGGACTGAGCACAAAAAGATCTATGGATCTCCTTTTGTTTCTGATTTTGTTTCAATATTGTAAAATATACAGTATGATTTGGGATTGCACTTCCATAGAGTTTGTGGACCTAAAAGAGACTGATTAAAAGTCAGAATCAATGCATTATCCGTAATTCAACTCAAGAGCTTTGTTTTTTTTCAACTCTCTCTGGCTGGCAGATGATCAGTGAATGACATATCTCGCTGTTGAAAAATGTGCAGTTCTTAAAGCTCTCAAGATGAACCAGATGACATCACGAGGGTTGTTCCCTTCACACCAAAGAAAATATTAGACATCTGTTTTCAAAATGTTTACTTTGGAAAACATGACAAAATCAGTGACACTTAGCAGTTTACACATTGAGCAGATTCATAACATTCGATTCGATAACTTTTCCTCCAGCTTTAGCCCATTTTTAGTCTTTACCTTCAACGACTGTGAAAAATACCAGGGAAAATGTCTTCGATGCTGAAATGCTCTGCCTGGTCACCAAGTTTGGTGCTGGACAGGTAGTATGCTGGGGTTACTTGAGCTTTTTTGCTGAAATCAGCTGCTCGGCCTGTAATGGTACAAGCTCATGAGGGCTTGCGCCGCTTCCCATTATTGCAAGCTTGACCAACACAGGCTACACCCTTCTACAACCATGCGAACACCTAGTGGCTGCATCTGATTGGACGCCTTGATTGCTTCAAACCGGACCAACACAGCGGCTCAATACAGATTTGCATTTGTTTTAACTTGACAGTGGTTAGTTTTAATAGTTCTACAGGGATTTCCAGAGATGGCTGGATACCCCTGATTTGCGTAAAGTAGCCTAGACCTCAACGTCATGCAAGTGAGGAGTGGGTGACCCCATCTCTCATAAAGCATGAAGCGCCATCAGAATGCATTGCACCACTTCTTACATAGACTATACATTTGGAAACATCGTACCATTCTAGACACCAATGAGAGCACTGAGACTGAACCCAAATATGCCCAAAGGGAACAGCAGGGCCAGGGGAAATGTATCTGTGGCTGTGTCAGTACGAGCGAACCCTTTGACATTAAACATAGCCATGTGACCCATTGTTAATGTTAAAGTATTGACTGCAGCAACAACATTTCTCAATGCTACTGAAGCCCTTTTGCAGAGGGACAGTTTTTGCAGTCTACCCACAAACAAGCCTCCAACTCAACTGTCTTTTCACTGTCTTTCTGCTCCCAACATGAGGTTTGAATCAGCAGGCTGTCACATCGCAGGGACACAGCAGTCAGGACACATCCTCTCACTGCAACGATCTGGTGGACATGTCTGCATCCTCATTTCCCCCCCCTCCTCCGCCTCCTTGTTAGCCTGCCCTCTTCCTCGCAGACTACAAGGGTCACAGAAACACCCCTGGTCCGTACGATGGGAGACAGTGACTGGACCAGAGTGAATGGATCCTGTATTGCAGGACTAAATGAGAAATGACTCTGTTACTGAATAAACTGCGTAATATAAAGGCAGCACTGTTGGACTCAAATTTATCTTTTAAATCTTCAAAACTACCCAGATTTCTGCTTCCCTCGAGAGATTAACGGCGTAGAAAGTTTAGCTGATTGCAGGAGTTCTGGGGTATTACTGAGCTTGTTGCTCAACTTGAGGAATGGGCCGAGTGTTCCCGACAGGGTAAACAAACATTGGAGTAGTAAAGAGGTTGCGGCGAACTGAAGCAGAGTAATTCATGGAGGAATGATCTGTGTCTGGGAGCAAAACAGACGGCCCCTGCATGTTTCTGTTGACACTGGTTCAAATCCTCGGCCAGATCAAAGACGCCACATGGTTGCAACAAACTGAGTGCTCCTTAGACCAACCGTATTTTCTCTTTTCTGCTTCTTCTGCCCTCAGATCCTTCCTCTGCTTTCACCTCTCCTTCGCTTCTTTCCCGCAAATACCGCCCCTTCCACTTTCTCCTATCCCCGTTTTCATCATGTCCCACTTCGATCTCCCTTTCTCTTCCAAATGGATCCATCGCCATCCCTCTCTCCTAACCCTTCCCGGAGTTTCCCATATCCCTATCACACTTTCACCACATGTCAGGAAGACTTGGGTTTGTGTGGTTTTCTGCCCAGCTTTGGGAGAAGTCCAGCTCAGGCTCCGCTGGGCTGGTTGTCGGTTCGGCTTGCGGAGCAGACCGGGGCCCACTGTTAGGAAATGACCACTTCTCTGGTTCAAATTAGCAATGAGGCAACGCAACAGGGCTTTTTTTTTTTTTTTGCTGGTGGGAAGAGCAGGAAAAGTGGGGAGAGAGAGTACGCAGCCATCTGCAAGCCACATGAAAGCGAGCAGTAATTGATCCGAAGCCCTCTCTAATTAAGTATTTTGTTCATTGTCCAAAGAACATCCTCCCTGAAGTGGTTCTACTTCTGTCGCATGCACCGTCCAAGCTGTCCCAGATTTGCAAGGTTAGGTCGAAGACGTTTTGTTTCGGTCAGCTTATTCTGCAATCTATCATCTATGGAACATCCAGGTTTTCAGTCAAGCCTTGCAAATCCTTGAACCTTCCTCAGTTTTTAATAAGACCGCTCACTTCTGTGTTGCTTTATGCAACTACAGCTGTGTTCCTACAGTCAGCAGCAGCTCCCTGATCTGTAATCTCTAATCTTGTTCTTGCACATGGAGAAGGTGTCGCCCATATGGGTGAATTAGTATGAACTGAATATTGGTTTTGATCAGGAGAAAAATACTTTTTGTCATCACTGTACTTACTGAAATTAGAGACTTCACAAAGAAAATCTTACCGCACTCGCTTGCACGCTCACTTATGTTACCTCCTAAAATTCACATTGACAGACAAAACCGAGCGAATGTGTGATGGAGCGCCTGTCAGCCAGTTAGCCTCCTGTTTGTTTATCTTAGCCTTCACTGCCCGGCATCTCAAATGCGCTCCATGAAACTCTACTCCACTTGTATCCCTCCGAAAATCGAGAGGCAAAGCAATCACCCTTCCTGTCTTGCGAGCATGAAACACAATAATTCTTCTTCAGAAGCTTCTTTGAGCGCATAGGAACGCTGCCAAACTGCATTGCCTCTACTGTCTAACTCCAGGAAGCATTACATATATTGCAGGGATAAACAGAAACGAGAGAACTGTATTTACACACACACACACACACACACACACACACACACACGATGTAGAATGCACTCAGTGCTCACAAAGCGTTTACCTCAAACGAGCTGGAATGAGCACAAAGTCGCTTTTTCATTTTATCGTTGCACTACTTTGCTGCTGATTACAGGAAATGATTAGGACAAAACCTTGAAGGACTGACTGTGTTGTACGCTGCATAATGCCTCTGAGCGTTGCATTATGAAACACATGTTGCTCAATGGGCTCAAAGTCTGTACAGAAAGGATTAAGTCTCAAAGCCAAGGCCATTTAAACAAAGTCTGAGGGAGCCAGCAGCACCCTGCATCGAACAATCATGGGATCCCGTAATGGCTCTGGAAAAGTTTGTGTGTTGTGTCTGATTCGTTTTAAGATTTGCTGTCTTTACATGGGATTGGAGCCATGGTAAATAGAAAACAGCGAACAAGAAGATTGTAACTTAACAAAAGAAGGAAAAAATCAAACTCAAAGCCCCGGGGGTGGTCCACCTCAGGGGATAAGTCCTCCTAAATCCATCTCTTTGAGGACCACTGTAAGCCAAGCTAAATGTTATGTGTTTATCTGGGCAGAAAGTGGCAACTGTGCCAGTTTGTTTAAGGCCGGAAGAAGGTGGGCTCACACATGTTTGTGGCCATGTGGTGGGCACCTGTAGTCACCTGCTGTTGAAAGACCGCAGAGTGATTTATGTATTAAAGGACATCAGAAACATTGACAGTCTGAAGTGTTTTCATCTCACATCATGCTCCGCAGCATTTCCATTACAAAACCAAATTCCTTTGTGACATGAAAGCTACTGGCATCGTATTTTTGGTTTCACGACCTCCTGCTGTTAACTTTTAGAAGCCGAAGTGGTAAGACTTTCCAACTCGTCAAACACTGACACTCTGGGACGGTGGCCGACTCAAAAGACAATCCCAACATGTCAGTATTTGACGAGTTGGTAATGAGACTCAAAAATCAACTCTCTGACAAACTGGACAAATCTTGGATCAGGTTCTAGCGACTGCATCACATTACCGTACGGCACTAATATGTCTACATCTGTTGGACTCCAGGCAAAGATAAAGTCTAGTGTTCCCATAGACAACCAGATGCATCATGAACGTACTCATTCACATACTTGCCTATGTACTACGTGTGTTACTGGAGGATACCACTGGATGGTACACGTTAGCTTATTGTCTCGTTGTTGCCACTGGTTACTGACCCCTGACCCTGTCACACATCGCCATACTAGCCAAACGCTGCCACTAACGTTCATTTGCTTATTGATTCAGACATGTAGCATTCTGAGAACCTGCACAACCGACGCTCAAAACGTACGCAGGATATGCAAGGCAGCCATCATGCATACACAAACAAATTTTTAATAGCAATTATGTCTATGGCCTTACATTCACCAGGTGGCCACAAACATAAAAGGATTTATGCTCAATGTTGTTCTGTTTTTTACTGGATGTGCAATGCAACTGTGTGCTAACACTTTTGCTAACACAAAATGATGGATCTGCTGCCACCCAGTGGCCACAAAATCAATCAATACTGCTTCGAATACACCCTAAATGTTTAAATTTAAAATTTTGTTGCAGTTATTTTTATATTGACAATTCCTGGCACTATGCAATTAGCATAATAATTAAACATTTGTTTGTGTGTTTTTTGGTTTTGTCTAACGTTTTGTTTGTCTTTACATTTGGCATTTTGCGAAAATACTCTTACTTGCTTTCTTGGCCAGAGTTAGATGAGAAAATTGATACCCTACTCATCTATGTCTGCTTCAAAATGAAGCTGCCTTGTGCTAAGCTAAGCAGGTTAGCAGAGGGAACAGGTGTAGTCTGGCTCCACCAACAAGCACCTCTAAATTACACAAATTAACCAACATATAATCATCGTTTAATGAGTTTATGAGACTATTACTTCTTTATGGGTGCAATTTAGAGGTGCAGGTACTAGTACACATCATCTCATCCAACCCTGGTAGAGAGCACAAGTGTATCTCTCAAACTATTCCTTTAACAGCTGTGAATGTAACTATGAGGCACGGTGTATCAAACTTGCTGATATACTGTAGATATTAGGTCGCTGTCTGCTACTGAAGATCTGGTTGGGGGTGGGGGGGAGCATATGCTACGATACATGTGTCACTTAGTAAGCATCCATTTCCTCTTCCAGAGAATCTGGCTCTCTGTGAAATAAAATGCTTTTTATTATCCTGCTCCGGGGGAACCGTAACACCACAATAACCCCAGTCTCTTTCTCTTTTTACGAACACCTACGCACACGTCTAAATCAAGCTCAGACTGAACAATAACAAAGTCTGGAGCTTTTCGAATGGTCTCCGAAGAGCTGTTTCCAATCCCTTACTCAATATTGACCCGCCAGAGAGAGATATATCCATCCTGCATCTGAAGTGAAATAATAAAAATAAACAGTTGGCTTGGGAAGCACGCCTGTAACAAGATGAAAAGAGGGATAATGGGAGTTTTATACTGAGGAGCTGACCCCTGTTAAGAGCTGGCCCAACGTCCTGCTTTTGGAAGCCCCAAACTAAGTTTTTGCCAGACGGTGAACTGAGGGGCAATGAATGAGGTAGCAGAGTCAAATAAACCTATCCACATGTACTGTACACACATGCCCATTGGTACGGTTACCTGAACCAACAAACACCAAACCATCTTCATTTGGCTTTTTTTACGGGGAGAGCACACACATCTTCCGGAGACACGGGGAAACTCTCGCTTCCCCGCCGAAACCTGGGAAAACTCAAGCCTCGGTGGCAGAATACGAAACGTCACATCCCATTAACGTGGAATAGCACTGTTGCTGGATGAGCACTGCTGTTTGTTCCTGTTGGATTCTCTTTGAAAACACTCGCACGTCCCAAAGAACTTCCAGCACAGCATCGGAAAAATATAGATCTGACTCCAGGAAGCATTGCTCAATACGTGTTTTGTCCGCGGCTTGGGTTACCGCGCCTTGTTCAGGCCTCACTGACTAAAAGCAATGTCTGACGTTGGAGAACAAGGTTGCTTTACCGCAGGGGTTTTAAGTTTGAGCCCTGTAAAGAGTTGGGGTTGATTCAAGAGGATTTGTCTACACCAGTTAAAAAAAAAAAAAAAAAAAAAAGAAATTATGGAAAGGATGGAAAGAAAGCTGGGACAGAGTCAAGAAGAACGGGGGAATGTTAAAAGCGGAAAAAGTGGCAACGCAACGGTGAAAGCCACTTCCTCCTTGCCCCTGTCCCCGAAGCGTGCCTGCGATAAGTTCCCTCCGAGAGCCGAAGAGGGCATGTTGTCAAGTCCCTGTGAGCTCGGAGGCCCTGCTAAGACTGAGCCACTGCTGACAGAGTCAATGGGAGGCGGAGGAAAAATAACAAGGGGCGTCTGCCAAAGCCTCCCCACTGCTCGCTCTCTCTTTTCTCTGTCGTCCTGCTGCTGCCAGCCCAGTGGAAAAACTCCCTCCGGTCCAGGCACAGTTATGAGAGAACGAAAGAGCAAGTGGGAGACGGATAAACACAGACAGACAAACGAATTAGAGAGTGACAGAGAGGGAAAAATAAATAGGTTGAGCTGCCAAAATTTGAGCACAGATAAAACGGGATTAGCGTAATCGAAAGCGCTCTACTGTTCGCTGCTTTCCTCCGCCTCCTCGCGTCGCGAGCCAACGCAGCGTCCTTCAATACGAGGCCCAGATTAATAACGCGCTGCTCGGACCACTCTGGAGGGCCGTATGTTTGCGCAGATTCACTGTCTGCCATATAGCCGACTGACTTCCACATATATCAGCCGCGCGTCCGGGCCAAGATGAAGACCGGCTGATGTGCAAACAAGCTCCGAAAGGCATAAACACACGAGGGGAGAGGAAGTAAAAGGAGACGAGATGCAAATCTTCGTGCGTCTGCGCACGGAATTATGCTTCCGTCTGTCTTTTTCTTCTCCCCCTTTTTAGCTGCAAAACAAATCCAGCCTATTAATCTTGGATGTTATGCTCCAAGCTCTGATTAAGACCAGGGCCTGTATTCTGTTTCCACCGCCCTTCGCTGCAATTATTCATTCAGATTATCAGCGGCACCAGTTAGCATGTACAGTTTGTGTGTGTGTGTGCGCGTGGCTGTAATTGCAGACATGGTCATCCGGCTGCAAAGCACTTTAAGAAAACACATTCTTTGTTGTTGAAGCCATTAAAGGAGAGGCCTGTTTTCACACTCTTTCCTCCTGAAGTACCTATGAAACAAAAGGCACAGATGGGGGAACTTTGTGTGTGTGTGTGTGTGTGAGTGTGTGTGTTTTCTGTAGGTGTTTGGGTTCCAGGGAAGTGAAAGGAATAAGTGGGCGTTCACTTTTCCTTGAGAATGAGTGGCATTCTCCTTCATTTCCTGCCACTACGGCCTAAGACTGCGAGTAACAGAAGCACATGTGCACTCTAATACACACTCACGTGCGCACGCGCAAAAGCAACACACAAACGTGCACTAATGGGCTATTAGGGGAGCAAAAAGGAAGCAAAATATCACGCACATGCGAGTGACACGTGACAGCTCTGAGAACATTTCGAGGGTTATTTCTTGAAGATCACGGACGAGACGGAGGTTTTTTGCCTGAGCTCTCTTGAAATGCGTTCGAATGCTGAAGTCAAAGAAGATGCCTCTCATTAACGATGATTGAAGAGCAGAAGAAGAACAGATCTCCTCGATTGTTTCCAGTGTTATGAGCTAATTTAGTGCAGAATTAGACTTGTGAGATGTGAGGAGCTGAATTCAGCTATTCAGAAACTACAGCAAGAGGTTTTTTCTCCTCACTGCAGGACGCCATGTGTTTGTGTCTGTGCGACAGTGAGCTGACCTGCCTGGTGTTCTGCCCCCTTGTGGCAACAAAGTGAAGACTATTCGACAAGCCAAGCAAAGGTGAGAAACAAGCATCAAGGTAGCTACTAAAACTTCTATTATAATCCTTTTTTTCCTCCTCTTTAAAGGTGAACTATGTAGTTTTGGGGAGGACACTTTAATTAGGAGAGACAGAACTCCATTGACTGTTTTTTTTTTTTGTTTTGGGACCTAAACTAAATAAGCAAAGTGACCTTAAAGGACAACACTATTTCATACTGTTTTGCTTTGTTTATATGTGGCGGACCCCGCCACCTTTCTAGCGTCAAACAGTGTTCTGGGGACCTTATTTTCCTCTGAGAACATCTTGTTTACTCGATTATGGAAAAAAATAAGTGTTGTTCCTCGTTAATATTATTAATATAAACTACATTGCGCCCCTTTAAAAAATAAGTCTCAACCCTGACCCCTGATGGGGGTACGCATACACTCTACTTGTGTCCCTGTGATGAAGCAGGCCTCTGAGAAAAGACTGATCTGAGAATCGGTAGTAAAGCCTGTAAAGTGTCTTACACCCGAGGCGGTCAAGCGCCGTCTCCTTTCCACTCTCTCTAATGAGGATGAAACCTCGCCAAAACTCTTACAGACCCGCAGAGAGAGTCCTCCTCTCACCTTGACATCGGAACTCGTCAAATTTCAAAAGGAAAAAGGACTGGTGAAGGAGTCCCAACTTCAACACGTTCTGGCCTATAAAGTAACTGCAGTGGGGCGTGAGAGCCTCAGCGCTATATGAGCAGGCGGTTTGGCAAACGGACAGCGCGAATGTGTTCATCTGTTCGAAACGTGTGTGTGTGTGTGTGTGTGAGAGGAGGAGGGTCGAATCCATGTAGGTGTTTGTTTTGCACAGGGGCATAAAGTATGCCGTGTGCGCCGCTGTGCATTCAGCGTGACTGTTGTTTGTGTATGGTCGGTCACGCTTAGACACTTTGTATCAAAAGCCCGAAACTGGCAGCTGGTCGGAAGGGCTGCGAGTTGTGGTTGGATAATGCACCGCGCGCGCAAACACACTCGACTCGCTCGCAAACCGCCAGTGGCGAAGCGAGAGGAGCCCAGTCAGTGGCCATGGTTACGGCACAATGTGTCGCCGGCGTGCCAAGCGGGAAGTTACATGCCAAGGAAAAGGCCAGCAGTGTCGGTAAACGCGGAGAGGGGCGTAAATCTCCTGACCTATAGGTACTTTAATAGAAACCAAGAGACTGACTGGAAAACAGTAAATCTATATGAGAGGCCCTGAACTTTATGAGCAAATAGGACTTTGAACAGTAAAGCAGACGCTGCTGCGCACCAGCAGCCCTCCTGTTGTACCTCAGCGCCAGGAGGGAGAGTTCACGCTTTACCGTGCATCCATTCACCCGCTCCCCCCCCTCGCGAGATTGTGTAACACACCCCGACGCTCGCACAGATTCACCCAGGAGCACGCATGTGTGGCTGCGCGTGCACGAGCGCGCGAACACGCAGGTACATATCCAGTTTTTCTTGCCGTAAGCCAGTGAAGTCGAGGGATGCTGCCAAATGTTTTTGGATTTCAGAACTCCAGCCCCACTGTCTTTTCCAGACTCTCTCCCTCCCCTCCCCTCTCTTTCTCTCACTCCTCACCTCTCTCTCTCCCTCTCCCTCTCTGTGTCTCCCTCCTTCCTCTGAGAAGAAAGCCTGCTGTTGGTGCGCTGAAACACATGTGAACGAAAAATGTATCTCCTCGGCGGAGCATGCATTTTGGAATCTTCTCCTTTGTTTTTCTAAGCCCCACTAATGCGCTCCTCTCTGTCTTTTTTTTTTTTTTTTCACCCCCCTTTTTCATTTTTTTGCTCATCTCTGTCTGTCCCTCTGCCTCTCTGCTGGTTCGTCATGCGGGATACCTGAGGACTCAGACTCATGGCTATTTCTCCTCTTTCTCTTTCGCGATGGAGGGATGTCGTTACAATGGAATGCGGCGTCGCTTGCCAGCGGCGTCACAGTGGATGGACAGAGTGAAGCAACAGGGGGATGAAGAGAGAGAAAAGAAGGCAGAAAAATGATAGGACCATGTGTCCGTTCGCAGTATCCCTTCCCTGAAGTACTTTCCAATCACATTTTGAGCTTTCAGTGAGCTCGAAGCGTACCAAACAAGTTGCAGTCCACGCCAACAGAGGATGGGAGATGATTAACTTCACGTATACGAGGAGGACGATAATCAGAATTGAGCCAAACCTACTGTACATATCCACCGCCCCCACCCCTTGTGCACACTCCGAATACACACCACGCCCACTCCAACATCACCAGCCAAAGATACAGATGTGTTCGGGTATGGATGCATCAACAACGTCTGAAATTTCACATACGCAGGGCTGGATTCATCGAGGCAAAAACACAGAAATTCTTGCTGCGGCTGCAGAGAAAGTCAGGACCCCCCGCTGAGTCGTAATAATAAGTAATAATACTGTAATATTGTCCTTTACCCTGGCCTGGAGCTCGGCGAACAAACTGCACCGTTTCTTTTTAATCTGTGCACTAGCTTAGGACTGAGGAGAATTATGCAGGTCCCATGACTGAGATATTGCACCGTCTGTTTTTTATTTTTACCTCTCCTCCTTTCCTGTTCGCTCCCCTCTGTTTCTCTTGGCCTCGGCCACATGTGCAGCCACATGGGATAAAAAAAGTGAAAAAGGGATGACAAGACGGGAGCGGAGGATGCTGACAGAGGCGAGGGCAGGTAGGGTCTTACCTTTCTCTCCTCAGAGCGTTGAGGGGCAGGGAGTGTGGGGGGGCTGCGCTGGGTAAAGGGGCAGCGGTAGGTAGGTGTGAGCGTCAGGTGGTGTCTCTCTTCTACCTCCCTCCTTGCTTGCTTCAGCCACGCGTGTCTCCCATGGGATGTGATGGCATCAGATATTCAACGAACATGCAGGCGAAAAAAAGAAAAGAAAAGAGGAGCGGCGTTCTCCCGAGCAAAGAGCTGGCACCCTCAGCCGGTCCAGAGCTGGAAAATAAAAAAAAAACAAAAAAAAAAAGATATTTTCAACCGCAGGTGGAGAAAATTGTCTAACTTTTATGACTCTGCATCCAGCAAAAGTCCATCCATGTGCTTTTTTTGGCAGGAAAGGGAGCGAGGTGCGAGAAGAGCGAGGGTGAAAAATCCTCTCTGTGCCGTCTTCGAGCTGTCCAGACGCAGGTCTGAGGAGCACCTTTCCAATCTGTGCGCTCTTGCTCTCCAGGGTGGAAAGTAGGAGGGAAGGAGCGAGGGGAGCAGGACAGAGAGAGAGGGAGAGAGAGAGGGAGTAACAGTGGAGTGAGACTCAGTCAGTCAGTCAAGTCAGTCAGGCAGTCAAGGCAGGCAGCAAAAAAGGCAGTGTATATTGAGCTAAAGGCTGTGGTGTCCGAGCAGGCTGAGCTCCCACTCCCAGGACTTATAACCAGGGGCTGTGCACCTCGCTGCTCCAATCTCCCTGGCTCACTCGGCGATCCCTCTCCCACTGGCTTATTTTGGGAAAAGACAGACAGGATTGTTCATTGGGTTAAACCCCTTCACACAAAAAAGCAAGTGTCTGTGGCTGGCTGCGCTGAGGAAGGAGGGGAGTGAGCAGGATGGGGTGGGGTAGCGGCCGCGTATGGAGGGGTGGGGTGGGATGAAGAGGAGGGAAGGGAACGAGGAGAGGGGAATTCGGAGGCGTCTCTCGCTCGTGTTCTGCCTCCAGACTCGCCCTCCAAGGAACCGCTCTGCTCTAACCTTAACTCTGACATGATCAAAAACACAAATCAGGCACAACCTGCGGACACTGTCACGAAATACCCCCAGAGATTTTAATCACCAAGTTGGAGGCGTCTCTCGCTCATTTTCTGCCTCAGAACTTACCTTCAAAGGGATCGCTTCGCCCTTGGTCCAATCGCTGCCCCGAACCCTAACCATTACCTGATCAAAAACGCAAATCAAGCTAAACCTGTAGATGTTGTCACGAAATACCCCAGAGATTTTAATCACGAAGGCGCCCACGAAAACTCTTTACTCGTGGCTCCAGTGGCCAATTAATAACCTCCACGCATGACATACCGCTGGATAAGCGTGAGACATAAAGGGGCATTGTGTCGTCGCCTCAAACCTGCTGTCGTTTTGTGTTTAATCGTTACATGATAGCACTCTCTCGGGGTTAATCACCAAAGCACGGCAGTAAACGACATCAGGTCACATTTCGCCACTACAGCCCGGCTATTCATCGCTACGAGATGTTTTACAAGTATCACATAGACCTTACATTTAAAGCGTGCCAGGCATTAGCTGGGAGGATGCATAAATTCTCATCAACAGGGGTAATTGGAAATCATGCTCTGGATGTTAGCTAACAACCTGGATGAACTACAGTCGCTCCTTATCGGAGCAGAGTTTTTACTAAAGCCAGCACAGGCTTAGCATTCAGTGTTTAATTGGCACTGTGTTAGCTGGCCCTGTGCTGTGGTAGTGGACCTTGAAGGGAAAGCTGCGCCGCGATTGGACGGATCCAGAGGGAAGCTGGCCTAGCCTTTTCCTGAAAGACCCACTGGGACTGAGCCATTGGCTGAGCCGGAGATCAGATAGAGACTGAACGAGGTAGAGAGCCGCGTCCAAGTTTTTGGCGTTTTTTATTCATCATCACATTGGGTCGGTTTTATTAAGAGGCCTGTCGTTGCACCAGCGTCCGCTGATTCATGACTTCAATCGCCGCTTGAATTCCAGCTCGTTATCAAGAACTGGCAGTCCCGCTGCACGTCTCTCATTCATGCTTTCGCTCTCAGAGTAATAAATGTCCCCAGACTGTGTAATCTCCCAGCCATTAGACTCAAAAGTCAGCCTTCGCTTGCATGATAACTATAGGTTATGTCTCAATGAGGGCATATTTGGATAATGTTTGTTATATAAAATGAGTCTTTATGGCAGCATTTACAGCACAGCTGTGGCTTTTATATGCTTTTTTTGGCTCTTTTTGGGCAAATTCCTTCAATATCGAGCTAGTAAAATGATAAAAACACGGGCGCAGTCGGAAAATCGATGTAAATTCTTTCTTTTCAGAGACATCTGTACTGTAACCGATGGAAGGTCATAAACAGGCCAATTGTTGATTGTGCCATCGGAGTCAAAAGAATTTCTTTGTCGCGACTGGAGCCGGCTAAATTGAATAATCACTAAAAAATAAGCAATGGGCGTCGCGTCTGTGAAAGAGAACATGGTGCAGTTGAAGCCGACTGAATGGCTCTCTGAAACATGGAAAGGGTGGAGTGACCAGATGCCCAACAATGATGTCATCAATAGGAGTCCTGTGTGGCACTCAGGCCTGCCATTCATTCATTCATTCATCCACCACCCCCCCACCCCCAACCCAGGTGTGTGTTTCACGACACGTGTGCGTGTTGTTGATCACACCCTACCGCAAGGGCAAGAGCGTTCCGTGGCCTGCCGAGGCCGAAAATTGGTCAGCAGAGGCTGGAGAAAGCCCCCCGCCTCATCCAGTCATGGCCATGCTACAGTTGCACTGAAGAATTCTGCCTGCGGCTTCTCGGAGATCTCACACAACACACTCACTCTCACTCACGCGCTTTTGGTCAGCACACACCCCTCGCTTGAAAAATCCCCCAAACCCTTCTTCTTCTTCTTCTTCTTCCTCTTCTACTTCTTCTTCTTCTTCGGCGCTCCGGTACACAAGTCCCCTCCCACTCGCTTGCTTTTACAAGGTGAAACATTCCCGAGAAAAGGGGAAAAACACCTGGTCGTCATGCGTTTCTCTTTTTTCACTCCACTTTTCCCCCTCGCTCCATTCCATTAGTAAGAGCAAAAACAAACAGCCCGCCGTCGGTGAACTCACTGGAAAACCGTCGCGTTGCGTCACACGGGACCCGCTTTGCCCCCTTGATGTTCGTCAAAAGCACCAAAAATAAGCCGTGAAGGGCGGGCCGGCGTCACCGATACACTCCACCCTCCACCACACCCGGCGTCGCCAAACATAGACCCCACTATGTGTTAACGTATGGGGTTCTGTTCTCCTCAAAGGTGGTGTGTTTCGGGTGGGGCGAGCTTGTTTGGGAGCATGTATGTTCCTTGAGTGGCCCGTGTGAATAGTTGGAGTGTGTTGGAGGGTGGAGATGTTTGTGTTTGCGTGCCCGATTGGGATTAACTTTTGGGTTGCAATGTGACTGTGTTTACCCGAGTCTCTGAGCAAAGTATTGTGTGGCGGTAATTGAGTCGATAGCATAGGCTAATATGGTTTTGACAGTGTTTAATCTCATTACTCTGATGCACAAAAACCCTCTTTTCAATACGGGACTGAAGGTCTACACCTACACCTAATGCACTTTCCCTCGGTTAAGCCCCTCTTATTCAAACAAGGCGTCGCTATCGAGTAACAGAGGTCAGAGTTGAAGGTTCACGCGAGGACAGCGGAGGACAGGTGTTCCTCTCTTCCATCTCCTCCGCTTTTATACTCCCTCTTTTCTCCGCTATCAGCCTTGTCTCTCCCCCTCCGGGCGACAATTCAAAAAGGCCGTTTTCTTTCAGGTGATGTGGTCCACCTTTGTCTGTTCTAACCTTACAAAGGAATGCCTGGCATTCACCAGGCTGTGCCTACACGGAGCCGCTAAGGAGGGCGAAAAAAAAAAAGGGCGGTGAGGGAAGACGGGAAAGGGAAAGTGAACTTAGAGAGATAAATAGCTGAGGAAAAGAGAGTGAGAAAGGGGAAGTATGTCAGAGAAAGGGAGAGAAAAAAGCAGGCAGACAAGAGGAAGGAATGGAAAGTGAATGCGAAAAGGGAGAGAGGGGAGTTTCTGTCTTTTCACACGCCGTGGATAAAACCTGAGGCCTCTGAATTTGATATAAATTTCAACAGGGAAATTCCTCCGAGATGGGCTTGGGGCTCTGCCACGGCCCTCGGCTGGCACAGGGGTGGAGAGCGTGGGCGGGAGGGTGATAGGAGGGCATTTGAGGGGAGTCGGACGGATGGAGGGATGGTCGGTCGGGTAGATGGAGCAGGTAGAAGAGGAGGAGGAGGAGATGTCTTTGGCCGGGCTCCCCCTGGCCAACCTGACGCACATTGTTGCCGAGCTCAGTTTCCCCCCAGGTAATCATTTGACACTGATAAAAGGGGGAAAGGGGGGACAGCGGAGAGAAAAAGGATGGCAGTGTTTCCACCCTGGGAAAAAGCTCTCCGGAGAGATGAGAAGGACAGCCGGGGTAATTCTTCCGTCTGTTGGACCGGGGCGAGAGAAGATTGGGGGAAACAGAGGGAGCGAAGAAGGAGAGTTGCGGGGGAAAAAATAAAAGCAGTACGGTCGTGCGTTTCGAAAAAGGTGTTCGCGGACAAATGAATTCACTCCACTTTGTTCACAAACACGCAACACATGCACAAATGATTGAAGACAGGGGGAAGGAGGGCGCACATTTTTTAAGTGTTTCCACAGTTACTAGTCCACCTCCTTTACTGCTCGGGCACATGCACACGCAAGATGCTGCAGCGGCGTGTGTAAATAGAAGAGTGGCGACTGAATGGTATTTTACTGCTTCTGTATTTGTGGCAGGTTATTTTGACCCTGGGTGGTCCCCGCTGAAAGACTTCTAGGGTCATTAATCATCAGTCGGGAATCAGATGTCAGGTGTGTGTGTGTGTGTGTGAGAGAGAGAGAGAGAAAGAGAGGAGGGTTGGTCGGTAACCGAAGAGGGAGCGAGTACTGTACTCCGCTGTATGGAAGAAACAGTAAATGTGCAAGTGTGTGTGAGCGTGTTTGAGGTTAGCCTTGCGTACCAGTGGATATCCTAATCAGCTGAGCTGGTGGTGGGATGAAAGAATGTGAAGATTATTGCCTGGTAATTGTTTCCAGAGTGCAACAGCGCTGCTATATCTCAAACAGAAGAACTTTCACTGCAGCGTGTGTGTGCGTGTGTGTGTGTGTGTGTGTGTGTGTGTGTGTGTGTGTGTGTATAACAGCATCTATGCAGTGTGCCAAACGTTAAGGTTATGGGCTACGTGCAGGAGCAGAACACCCAGAGATGGGAATCCAAAAGGAGTGTCAAGCTAACAGCTTCCCAGAGGTGCGCAATCACACCTCTGGGGTAAAGGCAGGAACACACTGGCCCAAACGTTGGACATCTGAAATGTTTGGGGAGACTCGGACGAGTTCGGGAACACATCTGTTTGGTGTGTTCAGCTGTGTCTGGTCAGATTCAACTTGCAAAGTCTGAGAGTGTTGGCGGTCTGAGGACTGGACGCCATTGGATACTCTGATTGGTTGCGTGCTAGCTGTTCAATGACCATTCTGATTGGCGGTGTGCTAGCGAATCAGCGCAGTGTGTGGGAGGGGCGGAAGTGACGATGGTCTACACTCCGTTCCGTCATTTCCTGTTTTCATGTTTTGGATTACTGGCACGAGACTAGCGCCACCCAGTGTTAAGGAGTCTTATTGCATCTCGCGAAGTATCGAGGCTACATGGCCCTCCAAAAGTTTTTCAGAGGCACACTTTAAACTGAGACTTATGGGAACTCTCGTTTCAATGTCTCATTAGCTAACTAGCCAGCTAGCTCGTGTTACATTGTTATTGCTGATTTGTGCACGACAGTCGCTCATTTCGATGCATTTCAGTGTTGCATTTCCTCCTTCTGATGCACAAAAATGAGCTGCTACATTGCTGCACTTGCAATGGTAGGAGCACGGGTTTGCTGATGTTAGCCATGAAGCACCGTTGGTAGCCAGGTAATGTATTTGTTTGAGGACTTAATTGATAGAGACAAGCTGTGAATGAATCCATGCGTTCCTATCTCCATCAGATAAATGGCCACCAGGATTGGCCAAAGTCGGTATATCTGCATTGTCCGGTAGGGTCTGTTTATAGAAACTCCATCGACAATAACTGATGGTGTATGAGGCTCTTAAAGAGTTGTCCCGTTACACTGGGTGAGAATTTCAACCACTAACCCTGTTCTGAGAGGGAAGGGAGGGCTCAAAAGTTAGGGGTAGGGGTAAAAATTGCAAATGGGATTGAGCCTAATGTGAGTACCAGAATTTATGTCTTTCATTTACGGCCTGAAAGGTGCACGCAAAAACAAACATGCGCTGCAACTGTAATTTCCCTCGCCACAACTTCAGCCGATATCCTGCCAATCTTCTACAGGCTTGCACGCAAACAGTAAAAAGCAACACACCCAGAGATCTGTACTCAACTGATAAGCTCATCACTCTACCAGCTATTTGACGACTCAGTTTCTATTTTTCCTTCTCCTTCTCGTTGACAGACCGGTCTCGCCTAGCCGGCCCTGACGGGGCAACGAGAGCGGGGATCCTTCGCAAAAACACAGAGACTGACAGAGAAACGTTGGGGTTTGTTTTGTTATAGTTTTTAAAACCATTTTCCGTTTCAGAACCAGCAGGCAAGAGAGCAATTTCCTTCATGGCAGGAGCAACAGAATCCCCAAACCCAAACAATCAAAGTTAGAATAAATAAAGTCAACTGCCGGAGTTTAGAGATCTCAGCAGCACATCCAAAAACCCCACCCCGGTGAGATATGAGGGGCTGGCACCGCGGTCCAAGGATGAGTGGAGTTCATTCATGGGTGTCTCAAACCTCAAGATCAGTTTGGTTCACAATGTGCTGAAAAAGGTTTATCTCAAGATCACATCTTAATGAGCTCATTCATTCTTGACATAGCAAACAGTTTTCTCATGATCATGACTTAATCATCTTGTTATCTTGACAGAAGAAACAGCAACGTTGTGGGGCCAATCGTCCTACCTAAGGGATGAGGGGGATGTTTTCTTATGATGACTTGCATAATTCATGAGGACTTCAGTATTTTCTCATCTTCACAAAATGGGATTAATTGCATTTGGCTGGACCAAAATTGGCTTGTTGTTGACACACAGAATATGACTTTTTACTGATGTGAGATATCAGTTAAGATTTTAAATAAGAATCTGTTAATCAGTCTGGTTCCCCCTGTGGGAGTGTCGGTCAGCCAGTTCTGTCATTCTGAACAATCGACTTTAATGGGGGAAAAACCCTGATGCATAAAAACGTCAAATATAAAGATTCCCTCGATATTTTGAAGAAACAATATTTGATATCTAACAATATAACCAGTTTACTCAGGATAACTGACAGCACAAGTCACACACGTGTTATCTTCAGATGATTGGCGCTGGCTTTGCTATCGAGATGATGAGATAATTACGACCAGGCTCGCGCTACCAGTTCTGAAATCGGGTTGCATCACGCACATAGAGAGAATCTTCACAGATGTTCTCTCTGATCTCAAACATGAACACACTGTGAGATTTGAAAATAATGGTGCATCACATACTTCTGGACATTATTGGGATGACGGACCACCTCACGTAATCTCATGGGGAAGCAGATGTCAACAAAATGGAGACTGTGGCGCAACGACGAAAAAAAACAAAAGCAGAAGAAACAAGTCTGGATGAGAAAATGTTGGGGGCGACGCAATGGACATGGGTTGTCTTATTCTTCAGTAAGAACTATCAGTTTTAATATCTGTCAACAGTAGAATGCTAGCTAACCCCGCCCCATCAGCTGCTCCAGGATGCCTCTCTCATCGGCTACTGTGGTGCCGCTCAGGAAGTACAGGAAGTCAAATGTATTTAATGTATCTTTCATCAACTGTTGACGGTCAGTTGAAAAAGCAAAAAGTTCCCAACAGCAGATGTTATCAGCTCCAGCTAATTAACGCTCATATTGTAAGTAGGTTAAGCAAATTGCAGAAATGAAACGTGCCCTCTTGTAAATGTTTGCGTGTGAGAGTCAGTGCCTGTGTTTGGCCTAAAGATCACAGAAAGATCTGGTATTTAAATAAAAGTCAAGGATGTAGTTTTGCCGTTCAACAACAATACAGAGTGGTGAGCTCTGTTTTTAAAAAAAGGGGCATTATGTAGTTTTGGAGAAGATATTAATGAGGTAATAGTACAAACTCAGTATTTTTTCCAAAACTGAATTAACATAGTTCGAAGCTAGAAAGGTGGCAGGGGCCGCCAGATACAAACAGTATGAAACTGTGTTGTCCTTTAAGGTCAGTTTGTTTATTCATTCATAAAAAATGAAGAGTTTGTTTAATCTTTAAGCACACAAAAAAAGTGTTTCTTTCAGATTTTGGGCACACATTTGTTCACATCTGTGTTAGCTTGCGCTCGCACAGGTGTGGCATATCCAGATGCTAATGAAACAGCGTGATTAACACACAGGTGTGCTTTGGACTACAGCTAACCTGATCTGTTCTATGCAAAGGAGATGTGTGGCACTGCATTAGGCTTTACTTTTATGTACATCGTATGAATAATTTGAATTTCAATCAGACAACACCTGTTATCTCAGTGTCTTCACCACATATTTGTTCAACATTTCATACCATATGCTAACCCTATCTTATTTTCATGTTGAAGCCGCAGCTTGTGCGCAATGTTAACGCAAATCTATAGCTCTGTAGCAATACGAAAAGTAGGTGACAGATCTCAACCCCGCCGTGACCTTCCAGGTTGCGCCCCACTGAGACAACAAGCTTCCCAGCAGTACTAGGTTTGTAGGTCTTGCTCTGCAACAACCCGGGTTGTGACCTCTTTGAGTGGCAGCAATCCTCTCGCTGACCTCTACCCTCAGTGTTCACACGAAGGAGCCTCTCGCTGCAAATGCCCGGAGGGGGGGGTCACTGAGGTCCTCTCAAACCTGCCGCTGTAGGTTTAGTCCCATTATGACCAAGTCGTTTACTCACTGGACCACATGCTGACCCTGGAGAACCTTCTAGTATTGTTTGTTTTACGTTTCAGCCAAATATCAGCAGCGTCGTCTGTAAAAAAAAAAAAAAAAAAAGGCATGTGCACGGACACATGCATCCTGCTAAATGCAACACACACTCATATGGTGTATTGGTGGCCTGTCCCACCTGGCTTTGCGTCTAGCTGCGTGAATGTGTCCTGACCTTGATGCTCACAGGAACCTCCTCCCTAAACAGCTGTTTCCACGTGTCCCGCCGCCCACCATCCTCCAAACACGAGGAAACGGGGAGACTGCGCCGCAGCCTCGGAGCTCAGCTCACACACAATCTGTGGGTATCACATCATGAATTTCAGATACGGAATAGGTAATAAATGCATCTGGGAAAATAGTTTGAATAACGCAAAATTGGCTCTCAGCGGAGGCACTTAGACATATTAACTGTCGGAAGGGATCATTTTTCGCCTTTGATCATTGTGGGAATATAAATAGGGGAACAATATGACCTTGTTCAGAGTGGGGGGAATTAGCCATAAAGCGCTGGTGACTGAGTGACTGTTTGATCCGTAACACACCCTTCGGGGGAAGACTGTTTTTTCATGCAAAATTCATTAAGTTGACTTATTCCTGTGAAACTCAGAAGACAGGGCGACGCGAGGATGGAAATACATGTGCGTATATTACACAAAACAAGCTGTCAAAATGGAGTATAAATAATGGGGCTGTCAACATGCGTGCCAGGCATTTGCCAACAAACCACAGTTTATGTCGGGGGAGTGGGCCTAACACTAACTCTCACATGCACCTACGGGGGAGAGAGTGGCAACTCGCGTTCTTGAAGGCCCGCCGTTCCGTGCCTCTCCGTCTTCCTGCTTCTCCACCCTCCTTCTGTTTTTCTGCGTTTTGCCCAGTTTCTCCTCGAAAGCCTGCAGATGTGTAGCTTTGCGAAAGAAAACAGGCAGCAGGCCTCCGGCTTTGGTTAGCATGGAGAGACATGCCAGAACAACAAAGACCTCTGAACTGTACAAACACCACAGCAGAAAAACTGCAGCGGGGACCACCCATGGAGGTGGCAAGTGAGCAACCAGGACCAAAACCAGCTTCTTGGATCAGGGTGCTACTAGATAAAGAGCACGACATGCATGGATTAATAAAGAGTCAGAGACAGATGTGCCACAAAAAGAATGTTACATGGAGATATGAGGAGGACTGAAAAGGGAGTAAATGGAGATGTGGCCACATCTTAACGCAAGCACAGTGTCCTTAAAAATTACTTTCACTTCATGTGATTCCGCACATCATTATTTACGTCAAATACCAATGTTCAGCGCCATGTGGGAAGAAGTGTGCCCTTTATTTAAGGCATGAAGGAAGGCTGAGGAGGTTTAGGTGTTGGATGGGTGTGTAGTCCCGTCCTGCTGAAGTTAGCATGCTAACCAGCGAGTAACCTGAGAGTTCGCTATGTTTCATCAGATCTCAGCTTTTTTTTTGTCTAAATAAAGGCACATTATGTAAGATTGGCCACCTGTCTAATTCATACTTCAAACAAGCCTTTCATATCAGCATAACTGTGCTAACTGTAGCTGCTGTTAGCTAGTTAGCTCGGATAGCTGTGAAGCTAGCACTCTTCTCATAATTTCAGTTCACTTTTGAATTTTCTTTAACTAAAATTCTAACGTATGTCACCTTTAACAAACTTGAACATGAACATGAAATGCAACCGTAAACCTTCTGAATCCAAGTTTTTCGCTTTTACCAAAATAAGACAAGTTTAATTGCCTCGTTAACTCATCATACGCTCGACAAACTAAAAAAATCACCAAAAATTGTCTTGATTTTAACTTTTCACTCAGCCTCTTGATGTGTTCGGTCATATCTGGGTCTACCCATGTTCCCTCGGAGGCTACTGAGCCCGGATCTGTTCCATGTGTAAACACCGACACTCCCCTGGTTCTCTGAACACTTGGCCTGGCCAGACTCCGTTAAAAGGGCTACTAGTTACACAGCTAACTGAGATACCTGGAGTGAGCAGCTAGCTAGCTAGCTAGGTAGCGGTTTAACTGGTGAAATCCTGCCCCCTATTGGTTTGAGGTGACCCCTCAGGGGTAGAGTCTTGTTATCTAAAGGTCGCTGGTGTGATTACCCTAGTCTGCATGTCTAAATGTCCTTGGGCAAGATACTGAACCCCACCATCAGTGTGTGAATGTATGTATGAATTACTGTAAGTCACTTTGGACTTCGGATATTGCAGAAAGACAGACTTACTAAAAGGCTGGTACTAACAGTCAAACAGGTTTCCTCCAATTGTAACGTTTGTGCCTGTTGATAGTGTTGCATGTGGAAGCTGAGACCTGCAGCAGCCCTCCTAAGCGGTGTTTGTTGGTACCGTGCCTCCAAATCCTGCGCAGCGCCCAGCGACTCAACAACACTTAACCAATTAGCACCTTCCGCAATTACAGCCGCAGCCCGCTGCAGGCGTCTTCTTGCACGTTTGTGTCCTTCTGTTTGCACACCGTTGTGTGTGTGTTTATGTGTGAGTGTTGTACGCCTGGACATGTGCAGGACATCTACATTTTCTCTCCTAGATTTCCTGCTTTGACTAGCTGCTAGCGGAAGGCGTGTCTTTTCTTTCCTGAGACAGACGAATAAACATTATTGTTGGAGCTTAGGCCAGCAGCTTGTATAGGACAAGGTCGTGACTTCTGTCTGTTGTGCATGTGTGTGTGTGTGTGTGTTCAGGAAGAGACACACAGAGGGTGGGCTGTATAAATGCATGGAATAAGCGAAAAGGGAAAATAAGCGAGAGGGACTACAAGAGACGGTTAATTAGTCACAAAAATAGACATTACATAAATTATTACCAGCATATCAGATGTTTTTTTATAGCACATAATTGTCCACTTAAGTTGCCAAATAAATGTTCTTTACAACAGTTTTACTCAGCGTGGTGTTTTCCTGCTGCCTTTCTCTTGAACAACACGCTCGCAGACTGCAACAAACCCACTGTTATCATTGTGTTACTCGTGGCCAAAATCACCAGGAGAGCGCTCCAGCACAGTAAAAATTCCAGGACAAACAAACGTTCACACTTTGCACTCAACATCGTGCAACCAGGGCTGTAAAATGCAGATAACTTTGCCGAGGGACGGAGCCGGGCTGGAGTTCTCCCCGGGCCAATTTCTCGTGGGAAGAGGGAGCAGAATGTGGACTGCAGAGCGAGAGCGTATCGAAAAAAAACATATGAGGGATTTGTTAGTGTTGCAATTACGGTTCAATTGGGTTAAAATTGTCACAAATGCAGTCGCTGGAATTCTATTAAGTCTCACTTTTAAAAATAGACGGCGTGCCGAGCTTTTATGATGTCATTTAATGTCTGAGTCTGTTTTATTGTCAAGGCCATCGTCATGATTATCCGATGATTTCATCCATAGAAAACAAGCCAACAAATTCTATATTAATAAGCTTTCTTTTCTTTGCTTGGGGCTAATCGGTCTTTCCCCTCCGCTTTTTGCCCAATAAAGCTGAAATCATGCTATCCTGGAAAAGATATTAGCCTGCGTTTTGTATGAAACCTAAAGCCACATCACTAACTTTATTCGTATCCCCACTACCACTTAATATCGTGTAACTCTGCATGCCACTTTAATTCATGTCCATGGCAGCTGGAGTGGATAGTATTTTCGAAGAAAGGTGGAGACAAAGTGGAGTGAGTCCTGTTTATGTATGCACATACAATCAGTTGGATCCCTCCGCGAGCTGTCCGACCTTTTGTCCATCGTCATCTTCTTTGTTTGCCCTCCATCCTCTACATACTTCTCTCTCGGTGTGTGTTTTAAAGCCTGAGCCCTCAAACCAACCAGTGGGCTGTGGTTCCCTCCTAAACCATTCACATGGAACTGGTTAGGAAGACATTCCTTCCATGGAGGGAATGTCTGGCACCGAGGGCCTGTAATACAGAAATCATAAACGGGAGGTCCGGCCTAATCACATCCCGTGGCACTCTCACCCTCTCTGAGCTCCCTCTTCCTCCTTCCTCTTCCTCTCGTCCCCTCTGAGGAGTTATTAAGAAGGGGACGGGAAGACTGAGAGCATAAGCTGATCCTATCTTTCCCTTTCCTGTGTTATATATGGGTGTAAATCACTTGTGAAAATAGAGCGGATCAGATTTTGGCGGTTGGCAAATATTCATGCTTATCTGATTTATGCCTCCGATCCTTGAGAAGAAGTGTTTTATATTTCCATAAATAAATAGATACATGTTATGGATCGGGAGCACAGAGAGGCTGTTGTGTTGTGCTCTGTTGTTTTGCAGTTGCTATAACAGAAACCCCAAATTTCTCTCAACAATGGGGATGTAATGCCATCTTCAACAGACTGTGGTTAAAGTTTGATTAATCAAGGTTTTTCTGCATTGCATTACACGTGGGAGAGAATTATGTTTCTGCATTCTAACGTCAGCTCGCGGACGGACTGCAGAGTGCGAGGCAGCGTGAATTGACACAGATTTGTCCACTTTAAAGCTGGACTCAATCAATAACTTTACATTAATAACGCAGAATGAGAGTGTTTTAGCTTCTTTCAGCTTACTGTTTTGGTAGGGCCGCAAGTTTATTGCTCTGTTTGACTCTCACAGCTCTAATCGACAGCAGGCAGCTCGAGTCCATGATCAATCCAGCCTACACAACCTGTCTAGCCCCACACTGCACACAGACTCATTAGCAAGTAGCTAACCATCTATCTCTTGACCCTACTGGCAGCTACAGAGTCAGATTCTTCCTTGGCAGAGTTGGTGGAGACCAAAACAGAGCTAAAACCATAATAAACATTTGACTTCAAATGAATGACAATGTGGCACCGTGTCTAGTAGACATGAAATAAGCAATTGTTAGCTAACATGTTTGCCATAACGACTTATAGATAGATAGATAGATAGATAGATAGATAGATAGATAGATGTGTCAGCACTGTGTCTGCAGCTTGTTTAACTGTCGCAGAAAATCAGTCAATATTGTGCTCAAATTTAGCGCTAAGACAAAGGTAGCTGGGCCACGGCTAGTGCTAGCAAGCTACAATCTATGATTTCTAGCTATAAATATAGGGGAAAGCATATCACCTGATTCACCACAACTGCTGCTCTTTGCTGGCTATTCTTGGCTGTAGCTAACTAGCTAGCTGGTGTTAGCTAATTAGCTCACTAAGCCACAGAGCAAGTGGCCCTATAAGCTGACCAGTGCTTGCCTGTTAGCATTGTGCATTGCAGTTATAGTGGAAACTGACTGTTTCAGCTATATAGAACATTGTATAATTAAAATATTCACTCACTTCTTTAACATTTTGTGCAGCCATGTCATTTTTCAGTCTTTCTTACCAAAAGTTTGAATGAGCGGTTGGTCCTTGCCCTGCTCACCTCTATATGCTTTTTCCACTGTCTTACTCTGGAGCTATGTGTCCGCCCCAATAAGCTCCAACACGTCTCCGTCAGTCTGTCTGGCTGGACCTGGAGAACCGACAGATGTCCCTGCCTCTGTTTCCTCCTCCTGTTTCTCCACTGCTGCACTTGGCCCTGATTCGTCCTCTTGGATCGAGGCGATGAGAAACGGGGCGGCAGAGGATTGCCTCTGTCCCAGTGCCTCATCCGTGAGGACGAACTAGTTCCAAGTAGAAGCAGTGGGTTTTCCACTTCACGTTCCCTCTCCTGACCTTTGGAAGCTGAAATCCCATTAGAGAGAAAAATCAGGCCCTGGGCTTGTTTTTTTAGCCAGCAGATTTTGAATTTGCTGGCTGAAAGATTTTATTACCAGTAGGTAATAAACTAACTTATGTTTTCTTCATTGATCATCTGATTATTTAAACAATCAATCGTTTTGTCTATAAAATAGTCATTTCCAGAGAGCCCAAAAGCGACGTCTTCATATTGCTTCTTTGTCCAACAACCGTCCAAAAACCCTGAGACTCTTCATTTACCACCATGACACAGAAAAGCAGCAAACCTTTACATTTAAAGGACCCATAATATGCTCATTTTCAGATTCATACTCTTATTTTGTCTGTTTATTAGAAAATATTTTATGTGCTTTAACCTTTAAAAATTACAGAACTTTTCTCATAGTGTCCATTCCTGCAGTACCTCTATTCACCCTCTGTCTGAACGCCCCGTTTTAGTGCCTGTCTCTTTAAGGCCCCCTTTCCTAAAAGCCCAGTCTGCTCTGATTGGTCAGCTCTCACAAGCCTGAGCAGGCGTCGCAGACTGTAGTTCCGCCCCAGCTCTGCCTGTGTTTGCAACCACAGCCATGCTGGCGGTGTGACTGAGGGCAGTGACCATACAGGTGTGACATCACAACCCTACAGAAGACCCGAGAGCCTGTTTAAAGGCACAGTTTCTGAATACGGGCTGAGTGCATTTTCTCCATGGACTAATCGTTTTGATGCTTTCACAATAGCCTTTTCACCAAATCCTGCTTGTAATCAAAAAGATGGAAATCTTGTTTGACATTTCTCCTCGAAAGAAAATGACTCGAACAATTCATCAATCAGCAAAAATTGTTGGTAATTAATGTTCCTCATAGTTAGCTCTAGTTAACATCAATAATGTGATCTTGACATCAGACTTTTTTTTGGTGGTAGCGCAAACGCATTCAAGATGCCATTACTCTCCATTGCTTAAATAGCCAATTGACCTTTTTATCCAATTCCCAGCAAGATGATTTCCCAAAAGGCCGGACTGTTGTCTTTAAGCCAGGCTGTAATCTAGGCTCACTCATGGGGTTAAGAATAACAGTGATTAACTTGTCATGTAGACTAGCTCTATCCATGCTGTGGCACAGAGCGCACACACGCTGTCACCACTTGTATAAAAGAGCTGTGTCGAGGGCAGTTGATAATTGTTTTAATTCCAGTGTGTCCCCCTTTTCTGTCTCACCCTCTCCCTCCCATCTTCCTGATTCTCTCTTCATTTTTGCTGAAACACTGTAAGTGGCAGCTCCACGTCTCTCCTGGCTTGGGTTTCTAAAGGAAACACTCCATCATTGGACCCCCGAATAACCGTCCGAGGGAAACAATGGTGCCCTTGAATTTCTCCTGCTCATTTTGCATGTAATGATATCTAGATTAAACACAATATTATTGTTGGCCCGTTGCAAGCCAATCACGATTTTCTCTTACCCACGCATCAGAGTGCATGTGGAAATGGTCCATATTTCAAAACACCAGTTTTACTTACGGCTTCCTGATGGTGGTGTTTGTGAGAGGGTAATCACAGCGGAGGGAGGGACGGAGTACGTGAGCAGCGAAGGAGGGCAAAAAAAGACGTATCCGAAAATCAGCTGTTGCACTGCAGAGTCTGTGTTGTTCCACCCTGGCGGCAATGTCTGCACCTCAAGGTTCAACAGAGACTTTGATGTCACGGGCACAGTTTGTGGTAAAAAGATTAGCTCAGCACTTTAAGACATTGTTTTATTTGTTGTCTTGCCAAGGGTCAGATCTCAAGTCTGTGAGTTCAGTATGGAGATAGAGCCGGGAGGTGATTAGCTTGGTTAAGCGTAAAGACTGGAAGCAAACGAGAAGAAACAGCGAGAGTTTATTCTAATGCTCTGCGGGTCGTACTTTATGTGGGGGGGGTGACAGGGTAGTCATTCATGTGTTAGTGTCACTGCTGTTCTGATGATTATGCTTCTGTATCGATGTGTGTATTGAGCGCTGCCAAGGCTGTGTTAATCTTCCTCGTGTGATTTCATGTTTGCTTTTATGTTGCACTTTATGCTGCGAAAAAAAAACCAGTTGCCCTTTGGGGAAAAAAATGAAGTTGAACTTGAACCTAATCAGTTGAGACACTGAACTGTTGTTGGATGAAGAAACAGACAGTTTAACTCCTTCCAAAAAACACATTTCTGTTTGTGTTATTAGTGAAGTTTAGAGGTGCTGCTATGCAGAATTGTGCAGATTGCAGATTTTGTCCCTGTATCAAAGCTACTGGAATCAGAAAAAGTGATTGTAACTTGCACCCTTGTTTTAGATGAGACGTGGTCGGATCGGGGATCGTCTCGTACAACAGGTATTTCTAAAACCAGCAGAATCGGCTGCATCATCAAGAGAAGAGCCACACAGGACAGCAGCATCATCTCCAAACAATTTCAATACAACAAGCATCTGAACTTTGACTCTGCATTATAACAAATATGTCCTCGCTACCACCACATTCTTCCCTTAATTTCTCCCCCTCACATCTATCTCTTCACCTGGGTCCCCATATAAACAGGAGCACACAGGAACGTAGGGTAATCTGTCTGGGCCAATGTGCCGGGCTATGCATGGGCTCATGTTGAGGCCAGCCTAATCACCTTTCGGATCAGCTTGGAGAACAGAGGAGGCAGTACCTTTTATCCCAAACCAAAGTCAACAAGGCAGGATTCCTGGGAAGCATTGCAGACATTCTTGAAAGCAGAAAAGAAGGGTAAAAAAAAAACAGCCATTGACCCCTCGCTCCGAAATTTTCGAAGAAAAGAAAGTTAAGGAGAAAGGAGGGCATGTGAGAAAAAAACATGCCTGGGTGCTCCACAGCCAGCTCGCAAATATAAAATGCTGGCATTGAAACGTTTCTGTAAACCGCTGATACGTGTGTCATACATACGCACCATATTCACATTTTCACAATACTCGTCGTATCACTTCTTATTACGTGTATGTGAGCTGTCAGTCAGGAGGTGGAGATGGAATGGCTGTGGTGTGACAGCTGGCCAACATTTGTTACAACACTTGTAGACTATTTAATATTTTTAACGAGATCCAAGAACATTTTCCAATTGTGGTAGTGGCAACAAAACTGGATATTTTTGGCGAGACTTCAGGACAGCTGCCAAGCCAGAGACCACTGTTCAAGACAGCGTTTCAACATTCGTAAGCATGAAACCACTGGATTGTTTCAACAAGATGCCAGGCCATTTTCCACTCATGTAAGCTGCAACACAACTTAATAGTTTTGACAAGACATCCGGACAATATCTGAGACAGCTGCCAAGCCAGAGACCACTGCTCAAGACAGCATTTCATAATTCGTAAGCGTGAGACCTCAGGGTACTCTCCAGACGATTTTGTTGTGACAGACCCATGAAAGCCAAAACATGAATTTTCCTAACCATTACCATGTGGATTTTGTCCCTAAACCTAACCAGGCCATGAGCACAGCGTTGTCACAACATGAAAATGAAAAGTGAATCGAAAGAAATGCAAAGTTTCAGCATGCCTGTGGTTTGCAGAAATGTACATTGCCGACATTTATTCTGCTCAGTGGCTCGTGCCCCAAATGACCCAGTGAAAGTTTCAAATGCTATTATATGAGTAAGAAAAGTCAACAGAGTCTACTAACGTCACATCTCAAAAGTCAAATCTTTGCAGCTGTTACTTTTCTAATCGAAGTGACAGTATGGTTCCAAACATCATGGACTACCTCCCTACCCTCACCCCTGTGTTCCAGCTTCTCTTTGTTATTTAACATCACCTTACTCCCCTCTCTGTGCTCCCACTCCTGTGCCAGGCCAAAAGTTTGGCCGGCGACCTGGGGTAATTAATAACTCTCCTAACTAGGTACTGTTTGCACAGATGGACCTCCTCCTTCAGAACTGGCCACCCTTTTGGTCGATGCTATTTCCTCCCGCCCGTTAGCCCGAGCTATCACATGCTGTGTAAACACTGACGCTCGCTGAACATGCCAAGCACAGCAGCGCTCCTGTATGAGTCTGAACGTGTGAGTCAGTTGGACGAAGTGTTGCCCGTGTAGAATTTTCGGCCTTTAGATTTTCTATTTGTGTGTCTCATACCCTTTTTTACATAAGAGTATGCGTTTCCTGAGTCTTAAACACAACTTCAAGCACAGTTACGAAGAGAAAATGAAGAAAAAGAGCAGAGAGAGAAAGATGAGAGTGAGTGGGAGAGAGAAAGTCAAGAGTGGTGGCAGTAGGAGGATGGGATTGGAGACTTTTTGGCCAGGGATGTCAGAGAGGAATCAGTGAATAACTTGGCTTGTTTCTTTGTGGTGAGAACAGCATGGGCTGGAGGCTGAAGCCAGAGCCCACAATGTCTAGCCTGGAAGGTTCTCTCATTAGAGAGATTGGAGCGCGCAACCTCCTGGGAACCGCAGCACCAGAGCGCAGCACTCATCGGAGTCCTGGGAACGCTCTCTCTCAGGGCCATCTCAGGTACAAAGTTATGGAGATCACGGATTTGAGTGTTTTTTCTCTTTCCTGTAATGACTTGTCACTCCTGTCTTTTGTCTCCGCACACCATGTGTCTTAAGTTTGCGGTGATGTTTGGACTTTGCCATGCCGAACATACCACCCCTCTGTGTTTGTCGTTTGAGAATGTGTCGGATAATATCCAGTGAGACATGAGCGGAGTCTTTATGCTGCCTCCAACGCCAGAAAACTCCCCTTTGAAGGAGCGCAACAGCGTGCCAGCGCTTTTTGTTGAAACACTCGTTTTATGGCTTTCAGGGAGCGAAGCTTTGCTGGTTGGCAGGAGAAATGACAAAATACAGAGAAGGAACAAGGGGTGGGGGGGGGCAAAGGGTACAAATATTCCAGTGTGGGGTCAGCGGCGTACAAATCATCGGACCATGTGCGGCAAAGGCCTCAGAGGCGGTCTTTAATGTTCCCCTTTAAATGCGATGAAAAGAAATATTTGAGCCCGTGTACTCAGCCGGAAACCATAAACGGCCAGGAGCCTTAACAAGAGCCATGCACATGTAATTAAAACAATCAAAAAGTCATAGGGATACACATGTAGAAGTGTGCTCTCTCCTAAATTACCCTTGGCATGTGGATCCAATAGCAGGCTGTAAAATACATGTATATTTGACTTTACAGGATCTCACTGAGGCTTTTCTGCAGGGACACCCGTTTGCTTTCGGGATAATGAAAGGACTTTTTAAAGGCCATTATTGAGTTAGCTAGTTAGTTTAACTACATAATGCGTGTGAGTACGCCTGAATGACGGACTGCCTGACAGCTTGATTTCTGGGAGACCCTCTGTCTGGTTTCTCTTGTGCTTAAGCATGTATGTGGCTTCTGAGTGGCTATATTCAAAAATCTGTTCTGGATTCATTTATATGACTGGTGTACGACTGTGATCTCAACCAAAGAGACGGTTCACTGTACAAACATGTTGCACATGTGGCTGTTAAGAGTCCTCAAATGAAGCTGACACAAACCTGGCAAATGGTCAAGACGTTCCCAAACGGACAGAATTCAAACTGATGAAGATATGTGCAGTAACCAAGGTGAGCATAAGATCTGATTGTTTTTGCCTGAATTCAGACAACTCTGTGTCAATAATCTACATGTTACTGCTATTTCAGTATAAGTCCTGTATTATCAGGGTTGTTAGTGCTCTAGCTTGACAATTAAACCTTTGCTAAAGAAGCTGGAGCCTCTTACCTGAAGATGTAAAAAGTATTCTCATTATTACCTAAATCCTTTGCTCTCTAGAAAACAGTGGAAAGGCGAGGCTGAAAGTGATTTTTACATCCACCAATCTACCAAAACTGTTTTGTTTAAAGATATCTATGAGTGAAGTTAATGAAATGATCCTTTTTTAATGATGCTGTTCTCAAAGACAATGTTCTCAACTTCGTCAATGTTATATGTCTATATATTTCTATACATTTAACACGCAAGTATTAAGATTAAAAGCGATTCCTATTTTTTTAATTTACAGCCACTAAAATGTATAAAATGCACCATCTAAGTGCTCATTAAAAGGCCTCGGAGGAGCACTCGATCCTGAAAGCCGCAGGTGTTTCAGGAGCGGCTCCAGTCCCCAGCAAAAACAGCAGGCAGCTATACATCTGGGGCTTTTAAAGCAGGTTCACTCTTTATTTTAACAAACTTTTTGGGGCTTACCATGTGCTTTCAGACATGTGGACAGCTGGTTGTGATTGAGTGAAAGTGCTGGGCTTGGGACCTGGGTACCACAGGTGAGTAAGTGATTTTCAGCCACCTTGAAGCCATGACTCAGCACTCCTACTTTTACACGGCTATAACTCAGGAGGCGGAAAAACAACACTTACTGTGATGAAACCGCCAAATCGGGCATGTGTTACAGTCCAAACGGCCGCTGACATTAAGAGCAAACACGAGCAGATTTTAAGCACCACCTCTGGTCTCTCTGTTCAAGCCACTTCTCCATAATGTTACTGTTTTTCTAAATAACAGCTCGGCAAAGTGCACAGTTGCTACCCTCATCATTTTCTTCTACGTCAATCGTCAAAGGTCAAGAGCTTGTTCATTCCCAAAATATCCAGTCTTAACCTTTTCAACATTTACCTCATGACTTGAATGAAAAGGCTTCCTGTATGGAAAACTTGGTGATTAATTCAGCCCCCAGCATTATAACTGTGTTGATTGTATTTGCCATGCAGAGACGTTTGTCCAAGTTGGCCTGCTCTCAGTGAATGGGTCGACTTTCACACTGCAAAGAGAGCTTTCTGGAACTGACATGCCCTCCTCAGCAAATTGCCAAGACAATACTGAAAGCATGTCTTCAGTTAAATGTTTTTTACATGAGAGAGGCTGGAGGCTGTATTCAGACCGTATACTAAATTGGGATCCTTTTGGTTGCACTGGTACTTGTTTTGTGTGTGTTTTTTTTTTCCTTAAGGGGTGTAATTTATAAGAAAAAGCCCAAATTTGAATTTAACGGCAAAACTATAAGGGGCAGCATAACCGCTAACTGCTGCTCAGTATTCCCGTTGCTGTAGCTACCTGTTGCTGTAGCGACTAGTTGCCATAAGCGAGAAGCCCAAGTAGCTGTGGAGCTACTGGCCCTGTTATCTTACAGAAGTCTGCCTGCACTGCAACACTGGATGAGAGGGGCTTGAACATAGCCTTTAAGACCAACATACGCAAACTTGAAGACAGTTGATACAGAGGCGATTTACAGTGGCTCTCACCAGGACTATCCTGAGAACAAGAAGACACAGCATGCAGTGGTTAGTGGTTAGTGGTTACCCTGGTGATATGATGGCCCCTATTTGTTTGGAGTGAGAATTCCACAGGTGGCCAATTCTTACATAGAGCACCTTGAATAGACTAAATAACTCGTTGCTTTTACATCTCCTACTTCCGTCGACATCGCTCCAACACAATACACAGACATCTTTGACATAAATTCACCATTGTTGTTTCTCCACACTGTGTTGATACTGTTCTTTTTTTGAGCATTTTAAACTAAAATTCTGGCCATATTTTACAAATTGCTCCAAGTCACAATCACTTAATTCAATTCATGGCATCCTTTTTTGTCTGAACTTCCCAAATAATAGATACATGTTCGATATATAAAACGATATCAAGTGTGTGTGAACTAATCTTCACATGGTCAGTCTGTCAGTTTGAAACCATACATTTGAACATAAATGTGAATGACATCATTAGTTGGGCAATCTCAGCACAAAATGTGGCTCTATTCCCTCATTCTGGATCAAGCATTTGAACATGCTGTACATGTCAAAAGGAGCATGCCTCTGGAAGCACTTATCTCAAATTAACTGCATCTGGCAGAACTAATCTAAAGGAATAATCAGCTAAAATCACATATCATTACCAGGCATACACAGTATGTTAATGAATCGATCTATAGTAGAGAGTAATATGGCCAGTCAAAGGCCTCAAGTCAGGATTATTTATAACCGTATTTCATAACATACCTGGTAATTCACCCTTATTCAGATCATGCATGATAACAACACTGATTGGCTCATGCTGTGTTTTTTGGGTGGACTCATGCTTGGGCCTGAAAATTCTACTGTAAAACCATAACGGTCACAGTTTTGCATGTAGAAAAACACTGTAAGACTGTCAGGAAACAAGGCAGAAAAACTTTGCATAGCTAGTTGCTTCATCTCAGGAGCGGAGGCAGGCACAGCACCAGGATTTCAATTTTGGCCGAGCCAAAGTCATTTGGGCCGGGCCTTTTAATTACAGAAGTTAATACTGTTTGCCTTCCCTTGACAGTTTTCATGGTGGCCTCTCACTGAAACTGAAATGACTGATATCATGCAGTGAAAGATGAATAGCACGTCTGATTGATTGTGATACTTATTTATTGCAGTTTGTATACTTGTACTGTATACTATATGTGCTCAAATTAAACATAGTATCCTTTGTGCTGTGAAGACCAACACAGCCATTAATTTAGAAAATACCATCTTGTTTGAATGATCTGAATGGATTATTATTTGTTTAAGTTGATTGCAGATAAGGGAGAGAGATATTGACGACTGGGTGAGCTAGATTGACTTTTAACAAGAGAAAGAGCAGCATACTGCGCTATGATATATCAATAAAGAGACAGGCCTGGGTCAACGTAAAAAGGCCTGTTGTGATTGGTTCAGACTTCACACATCATAGCAGCCAAAGGGTAAGAGAGATGCAACAAAGGTCGGACTCAAACCAGGAACTTCGGTTCATAGCTGGCATCTTAACCAACTTGTTAACCCGAGGCTCGGCCACAA
This sequence comes from Lagodon rhomboides, assembly GCA_039737535.1. Classification (NCBI taxonomy): domain Eukaryota; kingdom Metazoa; phylum Chordata; class Actinopteri; order Spariformes; family Sparidae; genus Lagodon; species Lagodon rhomboides. The sequence continues at coordinate 19,343,015 of CM077799.1, read as the reverse complement.
AGCTGGACCATATCAGCAGGTGCAGGTGGTCTGTATCAGTCATTCAAAAAGGGAAACTGGAAGAGTTTGCATTGCATTTGTCAACCATTGTCACTTCCCTCTCGCTTGATATAACCACTTCTGATCAAAAAAGATGCCCAACAAAAATCTTTATGGCACTGGCTCTTCTCGTGCACTGATTTGCTAACAGCCAGTCAGTGAGAGTGATTTCGCTCACACAACACTAAACGAAGACCCCAACATTGGTCGACAGATGACCATCAGCCAGTGTATGAGGGCCCTTGTCCTTGGCGGAGTCTATTGCCTTCTTGTTCACAGCACAGTTCTCCCTCCCATTTATATGTCTTTATCTCTGTGGACCTTCTGTTCGCAGCGCCTGAAACCCTGTTTCACTTCCTGAATCAGAGATGGAGTCTTTGTCCCGGCGTAAAAGACTTTCACTTAATGTTGTGTGCGCAGGTGTGCGTGCACTGTTATCTGAGTTTCCCTTACCATGCACACACCTTACAGCGAGTACATCCTGATAAATCAAGGCCTCTGATCTCCCAGCCAAGAATTCCAGACTGCCTGGGCCACACCATTCAGATCCGTGAAATACGGAAACAGCGGCTCCGCGCACCAAGAATTCAAAGAATGCCATTAGACTCCATTTGTTTTCTGCTGAGGTGACACGGAGAGGGAGGGTAGGGAGATGAAGACATTTTCTGATTTTTGAACAATTGAAATAATCCACTTTTAACCACGGCCACATGTTGTGCTCCGGGTGGACCACACACGAGCACTAAGACATGCATAAAGTCGTGCTAAGCCACATGCAAAAGAACACATCAAGTGCACAACACAACGAATACAAACGATGAATGAATCCCACAAAAACACGCACTATGTATCACGCTAATCAAAATAGGAATGCCCCACAGCGTCAGAACTGATTGTTCTCGAGCAGCTTCTATCCCATCATCCTGTCTTCAGCCAGCTCATTAGTAGGACTGGTGTATGGTTACATGAGGAGAGACAAGGTGGGTGGAACATGAGGAACTGTGCAGTATTTCAGCAGGAGAAACATCCTGCAGCTGCAGCCTCAACAGTTACTGTACCTTCTTACCCTCTTCTGCGCATGCATAGTTTTGGTGGAATGTTCCAGGTGTTTCATGGGTTCCCATGAGGTGAAATCACAAAGAAGACATCAAGTGTTCGCAGCGAAGACGTGCCGAAAACGTGGCTCGCTGCTTTGAGATTGTTTGGACGTGGCCATCGAGGCTGCAGGACGTGGTGCGCCGTTTCACACCTAAACGGCAGGATTTTCCTCTTCGTGTAATCCACACATCAGCTCTGATTAGCAGAAAAACAATGAAAGAAAGACCGAACTGGTGAAAACTCAAATCCAAATGTGTGCGAGGATATTCTGATGTTTATTTAATTGGATAAGTGTGTTTGAGAGAGGGTGTGCGTGAATGTAAGTGTGGAAATATTAAAGGAGACACCGAGGCCCGGTGTCACACAACTGGAATTTGGAAAAAGAGGAGCTGAAAGGATAAACAAATGCCCGTGATCAAAAGCCATAAAGAGGACGTCTGACAACATAATTCAAGTAAGAAGCCCACAGTTTGGGGCTCACTCCTTTGTAGTGGTGTGGGCCCTCTGCTTCCATCTATTCATGTCTTTTCAGGGACAAAAAAAAGCAAAGCGCTTCCCGCTGCCAGGCTCTGCAAGGTGAGAAAAAGCCTCGTCATTGATTTCAAATGTAACAGGAAACAGTCCGAGTGCCAAAGACGCATTGGTTTAGGTGTTATTCTGCTAATAGTTAAGTTCCTTTTCTCAGAAGAAAATAGAAGTCATATGTGTTGCTTTCAAGGCCGAGCTTGTCCTCATCAGCCAGCAACCGTCTTGAACCCGACATGCTGCGAAAGTCTCTGAGAGCAGCTTTATTGATTCTTCGGAAGCCAAGTCCAAATAAAGGAAAATGGGATTCCCATCATGCATCCTCTTGACTCTTTCCGTACATGTGCTTCAATACAAAAGTGGAACAACAATATATCTTCAAATTACATTTAAAAGTCAGAGTCCAAAGTAAAACTCCCAATCCAATCCTTATTTTCATGCTTGTCAGGTCATAGCAAAAGGCCAATTCTGAATGAAAACATCCTCCATTGCAGTGTATCATTGCCTCAGAACTCGAGAAGGGGCTGGAAGCTCTTCAAACTGCAGCTCTTGGGAAAGCAAGAGAAAACATTTCCAAGCATGTCAGATTTTACTCAAACACATATCACCACCTCTTCCTCAGAAACAGGTAATCTCTGTCAGAGATAGGAAAGAGTTTCGAGGGACTTGGGAGTCAATAGTTGAAAGGTCATGTAGAGGGCTGTTTGCTTGAGTTGAAGGAGACTTCTGGCAACCCTTTAAATGTAATTATATGTTTTATCAACTTCCTAGAAGTAGAAAAACAGTTTCTCTTCAAGACGCAGACAATTGATTTAGCTGCACTAGTAAGTTATTTTTTTTTCTGACAATTTCACACAAGCAAATATGATGAAGTCAAAGTTTTCCTATTTTATAGCACAAATTGTATAGTGTTTATCTGAAGGCTGGACTCATAGTTGTATTAAGAGAACTGGATACCCTGTCTCCAAGATGGTGCCCCAGTTATTCTAAGGAAAGTTGCCCAACAGGCACATCTGTGCAAGTGCCTCATGCTGCAATCCATTGCAACGGAGCGGCCTTTCAAGTCGCCAACATAAGTACGCCTGACGTCACCGCAGTATGGTAGCGCACACAGTCGACAGTATGCAGAATTGCCTTTTCATCAATTTTTTACTCTATGCTATGAAATGCACGGCAACAAGTTTGAAGTCTTGCGAGCATGCAGGACTAGCCTCCTCCTCCTGTCTCTCTGACATTGTGCTTGTGAGGTTCAGAGACTTGCCATACAAACATCAGTTTGCAGTGTTCGTCCATGATATTTTTTATGACCCAGCTCACCTGATCCACGGACTGAGGATCAGGTGAGGATAATATTACCCATAGAGCCAGAGAGAGTGAATCGGTGCCTTTCCCCCTCAGTTAAAGATCGGTGCATTAGCTAATATTCAGCCAAACATAGTTGTTAATGGGACGCAGGATTGGGAGACGGCGGAGGCAGAGAGTCCAGCGGCCAAGTAACACATACCTGTCCCTCGGCATGTCACACGACCTGCATTTCTGACCTGCAATCGTCCGGCATTAAGTGAGATTTTTGGAAAAGATCTGACATTTTATCCCTTTGGAGCTTGTAACATTGCTCCGTGGAAAAGGTTGAGTTGAAACTACAGCATCCTGTGAACTTCAGCGGAGTTTTGACTAGCTGTTGCTTTAATGCTCTTTTAATGAAGTGTGGCCAGGAGCCTGGTCTCAGTAAGAGGTGATTAGTTTAAATGTCAAAATGTCAAAAACTGAGACTAAACTGACACAGCCATACAACCAGCGGCGTGCACACACAACCAAAATGAAGAAATTCAAAACAGCACATACACGGTGCTGTGCACGCTCACACGCTGGCATGCACACATGCAAAATGTCTCGCCAGGTGTATCCACTCAGGAGGTATAATACACCTCAGGCCACATTTTACAGGCCCTTATAGCTTATAAAAGCCGTGAACCTTTCTATGGCAAATACCTGCCTGCTCAGAGGCAGAAAATTACATTGTAGGCATTAGATCATTTTGAAACAATGTCCACGTTTTTATACGTTTTATTTGAGGTCTGTGGCTTATACGTCTGAGCCCGAACGTCAGGGGCCTCGTATAACCTGCATTTTAACACGCCATTATGTTGTTACGCTCAGACGGCCTGCTTCTGTTCAATATTCCCAACTTTGGATGACCGCTCTTTGGCTTTTTCCCCTCACCATCTGTGTCAAAGGGACAATTTTCATGAGGTATGCCAGCGTGGGCAAAGAATGCCGAAAATGTGGAGGAATTGCTAAGATCGGATCGCGGCGCGCAGGGGGTGAGAGTGGAATCCGTTGCCATTACAGCATCTCGCTCGAAGCGCAAAGGAGGACGGACGGCTACAGCACATACAGTGTGTGCACACGAGGTCGAACATCGCATCTTTGCACACACACACAATCGTAGAACAAGACGCGGTTATGCAGTCGCACACTCTGACTGACCCCTCTCCCCCTCCTCTCGCCGTCTCCCGTGTCCTTTGGACTACCTATAAGAGTCCCTGATTGATGGCTGCAGGTCAAACATTTTGGCGGAGGATCCAGCGATAAAAGATCACTGGAGGTGCTGTTCAAATCCCTCTCCCCTTCTTCCACTTCAGTGAGAGCAGCTGGAGGCTAAAACACACCTGACCCTTGCCCCGTATTTGACCTGGTAGTTAAAACAAACACACTCACTGCTCCCTGGACGGCTTTCCCGCTCTCCCTCCGTCTCCTTGTTAAATAAATGAACAGATAGCACACACGAGGATCTTTTTCATCTTCATGTCCTCTCCGTGACTCTTTTGTTCCTTACATTTTTAGAATTCATTTCATCTTTTCAGCGGCGCATTTTGAAAATGTCATCTAATCTTTTCAGCAGTGCATTTTTAGTTTTCCTGGCCCGGCAAGGAGGAGGAAATAAACACAGAGATCCACGCACGCCATTGCTTACTTAACCAATCCAGTCGTGGGAGGATGGCAGGTACAGTTTGGATGACGACATTATTTGCCAGAGAAAAAGACAAACAGATGAATGGTGACTGCGGGAATCACTTTATCGTCCCAGCGTGCCGCGAGGTCTCATCATGCTCTCAACAATGCCAACAATTCCAACCGCCTCGCTGCCCACTCCTCTCACAACAGAGCGATTCATGGCCAATCAGCGCCGAACCTTTCCACTTTGTCTTTGCATCTCCCCCACATTTATTTTGACTACTATCTCTGCACCGGAGTCTAGACACGCAGCTCGTCACTGCTGATTCTTTTGTAAATGAAAAGAGGTGGAAAAAAAAAAAGAGTAGACTCTGAGAGTGATGGGAGCATTCCTTCCAGTTCCTAAAAAGGGAACTCACAGGCGCATTTTTGCCATAGTTCAGAATGGAGGAAAGAAACCTGAAGGACTTTGATGGATGGCCTTTGTAAAAGATACCAACAGATGAGTGTAAAGAGAGACAGAAAAATGCAGTGTTTGTCTCACAGAGTAAATATATTCATCAGCCTTGATTTGGCTGCTTTTTGCTCCAACATTGTCCAGGATGAAGCTTTCATCTACGAGTAGTCGAAATTACAATCTTTCACTTAACCAAAGTGAGTCCTATAGGAACATTTTCATGACTCTTGCTTGAACAGAAAATATTGTTTTCTCACCTTTACCAAAGTCCTTTTGTTGTTGAAACACTGCAGCACAGGATTCTGATGTGGCAGCCCTGAACATTGTACGTCCACCATCCACCCTCACCACCTACAGTACCTCTGACTCCAGTGCGCTTCATAAATGTGGCGCTCCATTCATTTAAGGAAACGTGGTCATGGCACGAAAGATTCAGTGGTCTTGCTGAGAGTCACGAAAACAATTTATGTACCAAAACCTGTAGATTATATTTCATGGCAATTTGATGAACTGCTGCGGTCGACCCGACCTGCCAACCCAAAAGTTGGGAATGGGACTCAAAAGTCAACTTTCTTACAAATTGGACCTTCCATTCTATGATTTGGTCATTGTTTCTATCTGTTCTGATATCCTTATAAAGTAACCCATGAGATCTTCAAACAAGCAGTTGCTGCACTTTCATTAATGCAGCAGTGAGTTTGGCCGCAAAACTACTGCAAGTAAGGTAACTAAAGCTTTAACCAAAGTCTGTCAGCTGGAATGGATGTTTGGAATGGACACAGATTAAAGATCTTAAAAACCTTAACTTAAATTTAACCTGAAGAACTTAAACCCACGGGCTATCATCTGATGACCATTTAGCCTCTAGCAGCAGTGGCCAATGTTTCAGTGTGTGCGATGTAGCCAATGGATAGCCAGATAACGGATAACGAGACTTCCTCTTCCATCCGCCGGTCATTCTTTACAGTCTAATCATCAACTGGAGATGCGACTTTTGTCCTGAGTTGAATTGTAACTCGATAGTTAATCCCTCTTAACGTGTGTACACCATGTAAAAGCTAATAAAAAGCTAAACCAATGTAAATTTGACTAATGCATTTCTTCTTTATTTGCTCCTAACAGGGACAGTTTACCTGCACGCTGTCCTTTCCATTGTCATGGGTCAATAACACTTGGACTACAAACAGACTACACCAGAAACCAGAATGCTTCCAATACCGAAACCTACCACAGCAATCGATATCTAAAGACGTACTATTAAGCAACTAAAGGCAAATGTTATTTATATGGACAGAATGGAAATAAAATCCATATGAATGAATACGAAATGTTCCTCTAAGGCTGTCACGCTTTTCTCAGACAAATTCAGTTTTACACTTTCTCCGTTGCCGTGCCAGGTCGAAACACTCCATGCCTGCCTTTTTTCACTTAGGCCAGTCAAAACATATACAGTCAGTGCTGCTCCTGTCCTCTCCAAGCACGCCTGATCAAAGCCTGGTGCTGAGGAGCGTTTCACCAGACCCTTTGCATCCCATCAGCAGATAATTCCAAAATCCTGTGAAATCCCAGTCCGTGGCATCGCTCCGAGCTTCTACCGGATATATTGATCAAACCTCGTAGAGGGAAAATGTGTCCAAAGCGTGGCCACACACCTGTGACCACTTGCAGAAAGAGAAAAAAAAAGAATGTGATACAGCGGGACACCAGCGTGGAACAGGGAAATACTAAATGTTGATCCTGGCTCCCCAGAGAGGAGGTGGAAAAAAAGATTCTAAAAGAGGAATTAAAGAAAGAGGTAGGTGGGAACGCGATCTCGTCCTTGAACGACGGCGAGGGGGAAAATGTATTTCATATTTGCTATCGTTGCACAACTGAAGTGTGCAACTGAATTCACTGTTTGTTTTCTCACTTTCATTTTCCCTCCTCTATTTTGGCTTAAACGAATTTTCTCATCCTTACTTAAATACACAACTGTCACTTCTCCAAATATTCAACGTCTAAGGGAGAAGAAATGTTGATAATCTGCCCAAGAGTCCTCCAGCAGCAGCAGCAGCCCCATTGCTTTCATCCGTCATTTCCCATTTAAGCAGGAATCCACAGCGAGGCCTTTAACCGGGCCTGTTTAAACACATTTGAGAAAGTTCTATTGTGCAATTCTTTCACGTAAAATAAACATATTTGGTCATTTTTTCAGTCCCAAATTATCAACAACACCAACACCAATGCGGACGATGTTTAAAACTGCTGGATACAAGTAATCTGTAATCATGTTTCCATCCAGCTGTGCAGGCAATCTTACATAAACATGTAACCAAACAGTGTAATGTGAGTTACATGTGCTTTGACTGGCAAAGAAAATAGAAACGATAAAAAGAACTGAACAGCATCAGGAAACACTTTGCTATAAATGGTGTGTCATTACTTATTCATGAAATGTGTTTCCATTGTTATTTAATGCAGAAATTCACATGGCTTGTCTTTCAAGGACAAACAAAGCACAATATTTTCCTACCACAATGATTTCTTTAGTTTTGGCAAAGGAGAATACTGAATAACATATAATATGGAGAGGTTAGAAACTTCTGTCAAAGTCCTTCTATGGTGTGAGTACAAAACCACTCTGAGAAATGCCCAATTTCTGAGGAAACGAGGAAATATAAATAAATATTCTCATCAAACTTGTTGAAAGTATGTTTCAATGATGAAATGAATAGACCGTTGTAGCCATGGGTACTAAATTAAACATTCCTTTCTTGTACACAAACAAAAATTATGTTCACATTCTGTGCTGCTCAACAAAATGTCTTAAATTTAATAAATGTCCTCCTCATTCCTGCAAAGCCAATTATTTTTTTTACTCACAGTATTTTAAAAACCCAAATTTTGCTGGCAGTCTTTTTTTTTTTTTTTTTTTTTGTCGGTCAGAGGAATAATGTGAAACCAGCAGCAGGATGTAAAACGCTCCACTGAAATGTTTGAGTGTCCTTGTGCGTGTTTGTATTACACACAAAATGAGGACCCGCTCGCTCCACAGCACGAGCTAACAGGACGCCTATGTAGTTTTATTTTTAATCCACACTTCAGCCTGTGATTGGATTCAAACTCAAGGCCCTCTTGCTGTGAGCAGACGGTGCTAACAACCGCGCTAAACCTTCGGTGTTAAAAAATAAAACAATGCATCACTTTGGGCTTCAAAACGTTGAAAGCATTGCAACAGCCTTTTAGGGATACAACTAAATAATTTGGGTTATTCTAAAAGTGTTGTAAGAGCATCACATGCTTAAACCAGTACTCTACCTTGTACTGTTTATTGCAATTTATTTCAAACGTAAGTAAACCTGAGACAAGAATGGTTCGTGCCGTGCGCTGAGCAAGCTTATTCTCTGTCAGTGGAGAGTCTTAAAGGACCTCTGGAGTCGACTCTTATTCCAGAAATGTTGAACCACATGCTCGCCACCCACAGTCCAAGAACCACGTCTTAGGACTCTCTGGAATAGGCAATAAATAAATAAATAAACAGCTTTCAACACTGCAGTGGTTCAGGACCACCCCTGGGTGTACAACATTGCTATCTGAGAAGGTCATCCTGTTTGCACCTGGTTGATATATCCATGTGAGATGCAAGTATCTGCATATACAGTATGTAGGTACGTCTAATATGTCTCTTTTATAGCCTCACTCTGCTGAGTGCACTTAAGCCTTAATACTTACAGTATCTGGTTGTTCACATGCTGCTCTGCGCAAGATTGGAAAATATGAGCACAACTTTTATTGCTCTGCAGGCTTTGGGGACATACAGCGAAGCCTCCTGCTGTGTAACTGGACAGTGATTGATGGCGGGGCTGATGGGATAGCGACTGGACCACCGAGACCTCCAGGTGCTCTGGAGTCTGAGGGCCAGCTGATCTAGAGTCTGCACCTCTGCATGTGGCAGCGTTAAATCTCTTACACACTACCTTTGTGTCACACAAACACATACGCAGATACGAGAACAACTTAATCCTACATTTCACCGGGCTCCAGCAACCGGCAGAGTCATTAAGTCAGTAATCCAGTTCATTGTGATGGGCTGCATGTATTTTGGCCTCGCACACCAACTCTCTTTCGATGAAGAATTATCAACAGAGAAAAGTGAAGTGGACGTTTTCTGAACGACTGCAGCCAGTTCTTTTCACACAGCTAAGCATGGCTGCTGTTGGAGCTGTGTGTGGATAAGCTTGGCACAGCAGATCTCGTGTTCTCTGTATGTCTTTCTTTCTTTTCCCCGTCCTTCATTCTGTCATTTTCTCAACATAATAAAGCTAACAATCTCTCCTACCCTGCGACAACACTGTTAGGGATAGTCTTGGCACCTTTTGCGTTGAGTATAGCCACTGAGATGTTTTAGCGGCTAGTTCTGTACGTTCCACAAGCTCTCTCAGCTTTTTTAGCCTAATACATACATAGATAGACTCATCTTTCAAATTCTATTATAAACACTAGAAAAACAGATGTCACAAACATACCTTTATCTGAAAAGCCTACCCGGCATAACAATTCCTCCTTAGTGCTGTAGGTGTGTGCTTTGTGCTAAATGGATTAGCTTGGCTGAGGGGCTGTGTGCTTTGTGCTAAATGGATTAGCTTGGCTGAGGGGCTGTGTGCTTTGTGTTAGTGTTAGTGGCTGAGCAGTACTTTGTCACTGCGGCTGCAGCTCACTCATTCTCGGGCTCAGGGGATGTGTGCTTTGTGCTACTCAGTTACCAGCTGAACAATAGCTTGTCACTGCCACTAAAGCATATCTTTTCTCTTGCACAGGGCTGTGTGTTTTGTGCTAAGGTTAGCGGCCAAACGAGTCTGTTGCTGCCAGATTGGGTCTGTTCTTCGGCTCAGGGGCTTTGTGCTTTGTGCTGCTTAGTTGTGTCTTAGTCTTTTGCTGCGACAACCAGTGTGTACTTTGGCAGTGACAGTGCTTTGTGTTCGTGTGTTAGCTAGCTGCTGAACTACCTCATGTCTCATTCAAATGTAACAAAACACCCAACATCATTATGAACATAAACAAGGAACATTGCTGTCAAGCTAGCATGTTAGCATTGGGAAATTTGGCCTTTTACTCTTCCACTTGTGTGCAGCTAGCTCGCTGATAGCTTTCGCAATATATCCCCTTAGCCATGTGGAAGACTCGACACAGGTATACAGCCAGGAAGTCTGTCCAATCTTTCCATCCAAGTTAGAGGCCTACGACAGCCACAGTTTGGGGATTTTTTTTTTTACTTTAATCAGTCGGAGCGTTTGATTTATTGATTGCTGTCAGGATGTTAAGAGATTTTCAACAAATATAACAAAACATGCTTCTAGAATAACTTACCAACCCTAGCTTCAAGCAGTTTCTGTGTGTATTCCAGATTTTACTGTTTCAAAGGTATTTTGGCACCTCCTGCTCTGTTTTTGTTTCTAGGACGAACATCTACACTCAAACTCTCACTGTCTCTCTCGCAGACTCGGTCCGTGGGCAGCAGGGAGAAGCAGTGGGCCAGCTAATCATTTGCGGAATGTGGCGTGGACATAAGATAGGCCCAGATTGGGAATTCACGGAGCCAGAGGAATGGTAATTACTGTGGAAATCAAACACCATCAATTGTGAGGTTTTTCAACATTTCACAGTGTCCCTCTCTCCCTCTCCCCACCCAAAGCCCCTTCTCCTCTCGCTCCAACTCAAACGACCCTCGCTGCCACTCCCTCGGGCCCTCAGCCCTCCCTCCTGCCCTCCTCTATTTTTTTTCCACTATTTTCCACCCTATTCCGCTCCCCTACTTCTACTTGCCTCTCTCTCTGCCCTCCCATTTATTTTCCTTTAATTTTTTCCGCCTTACTCCACCCTCTCACTTTATCTATCTTCACGTTGTTTTTCCTGTCTTTCGCAGTGCACCCATTTATACCTAATCCCTCGGTCAAAATCGTTTTGTTTCCCATCCTGTGCGCTCCGCCCACACTCGTTTGCACACACACTCACTCAAATGACCACATAAGACAAATGACCCTCATCACTGTACGTCTGGAATGTAAAAACACTGAAAAACGGCGCCCAAAACATTTGTTATACATTCCAAGTGCTTTTAGAGAGTCTCATTTACTTTGCACTCTGCTGTCCTGCAAGAAATTACAAGTTAATACTAATTCTCTACGTGCATTTGTCTTGCAGCTCGGATGATAAATGAGTTTCAGTATTTCTTTTTTCCCATGTGTCTGTCTGCCTCTTGCCTCCGACTAGAAACCACACACATGCTTGCGTGACCTCAGTGGTAGTTAGGGGGATTGCGGGGTGACAGGTGATTACAGGTCGGTTATAAAGTCTCTGTTCCCCAGTGGGTAGTTAGACTGTCGACCTCACATATACCCACGCTGGGGTACGTGACACTAGCCAGCCTCGCTGCAATCAAAGGCACTTTTTGACAGTCGGCCGCATGTGTTCTTGAGCGTGCCTACCGCTTCGCGTTAGGCTCACGGGTGCAGATATCAAAGTGCCGTTGTTACGTAAGGATGTCTCTCACACACACGGCCTCTGTCCCGTCCTTCAGCCCATCATTCCCTTTTTTGACAAACAGCAAATATGAATTGGACAAATAGGGCCTCTGTCAGGGGTGACTTCCAGGGATAAAGAGCGTTCCTCGGAGGGAAAGAGGCGGAGGTTGAGCCCCACTTCATCCATCTTCTCTAGTGCGCATGTAACACCCCCCCCCCGGCAGCCTCCTCCACCCAGCTCCGGTCAGATGTGTAACGGTCAGTGCTGCCTGATCTCGAGAGAAACAAACAGCCAATTCAAAAAGAAGCAAAAGTAAAAATGTTTTACCTTTATTTATTCAGTTAAGGTTCGCTGAGAGCAAAAGTGAAGAGTGACACATCTGACACCATCTTGAACGGTTGGAGTCATGGGCTTTGCTTAAGGGGCACCTTGGTGATAACTTAAAGGAGACCTCTTATGCTTTTCAGGTTTTTTCTCTTTTCCTTCAGTGTTTTACACATGTTTATGTGCATGTGAAAGGTCTTGAAAGTTAAAATTCCCAAAGTCAGGAGGTCCTGGGTTTGAAACGCCTCATCAGTCGTCCCGCCTTTAATTCTGACTTCTTGACATCACACCATGTCGCACATTTGCACAATTTATGCCTATATTTTCGATCTGAGACACGCTAAGCATTGCTGGCTCAGGCGTGTGTGAGCTGACCAGTCAGAGCAGACTGGGTATTCAGGAGGAGGGCCTTAAAGAGACAGGAGCTCAAAGGGTTTCAGACAGAGGGGGAACAGTATGAGAAAACTGATGTGTTTTTTGAGCATTAAAGCATGAAAACCTCTTCCAGGACTAACCCAAAATAAAGTTATGAACCTGAAAATGAGCATAATATGTCTCCTTTGAATAACAGGTATAGAGAGTGGAGAGAGGAAGGAAACCCAAATAAGCAAAGAAACTTTCGGAGACAAGCCCAAAAAAACCCCAGACTACCAATATTTGTAAGAGACTTTGAAAGAAAAACAAGTTCAAAGATGCTTACAATAAGCGGTCTTGGCAATTGTGGTAATGTTGTAGATCACAGATTTCTCTTGACAGTCTTCAAGTTGAGGCCGTACTACTGATTTGGCATCAATTAAGATGCTTCTGCAAGCCAGAAATGTGTTTCTTTTTATTTATTCCTGTAATTTGTCCCACATTTATCAAAGTCCTGTCTCTCGCTGGAACGATGTTTGGTGATGCATAGGTCCGGCGAGGTTTCGAAAACATCTGAGCTCAATGACCTGGTCAACGTGGGGAGAGCTTTATGAGGCCTCTGAAGCTTATCTCCCATGAGCTCCCTGTGCAAAGTCAGCCGCCCGTCTGCGAGAAGACAAATAGACGGAGGAAGCGACGCATTAAGGGGGCAGGAAAACTCGCACGGACGTGGACACACGCACGCGCGTCTGCATATTCGCAGGGCGGTCCAGACAGCAACAACGCTCGCTGCCAAGTGTCACTGGGCAGTGTTTGTCGGGACATAACATTCACGCTGCGCCATGGCAACAAGCACTTCCTGCTTTTCCTGCGCTCGCTGCGTGATGAGACAATCTGAGGAAATCAATTTCGCTGCAGTGGTGCAAAGCAGTGGAAAAGCACGAACGTGCACATTCACAAAATAGCATGAAAAAAAGTAATTAGGGAGCCAACGTGAATTTCTCTATGTTTTATGCTTCAGCTCATTTTAATGTCACATCACATTTTGTCTGCACAGCAAACAGCGCGTCTTTCACTTTTGCCTGGCTTGATTGACACGGAAAAACAATGGACTTTTAGCATTCAGGATCAACGGTGGAAACCCAAACACGGCCTGATAAAGAAACTGTGAAAAAAGAGCTTTCACCACATTAAATAGATCCAGCCTCCATGTTTCATCACTTGGCGGAGCGAGCAAGTGTATCAAAATAAATCCACATTTGCATACAATACTGATGGGGGAAATGTTACGCAGGTCTAAACAAATCAGAATCAAAATAAACGGCGCTGTCGCTTGGGTTAAAATGCTTCCTGTTTGTGAAAGTGGGCCTATCATAATATCCTGTCTGCACTGGGCCGCAAACAGCAGATTGGACGCTTAGTTAAACAAACAGGTCGGCGCTCCGGAGGCAAAAGTGATCTCACCGGTTCAGATGCGGCTCCACAGGTGGAGTCAACGTGTCGGAACTTTATAATGCAAGTTCGCGAAGTGAAAAAATGTTGAAGGAAAAGCAGAAAATGTTGATATATGGAAGAAAATAGTGGCCTATAATTCATAATCTCAGAAAACCTTCATGCCGGTGTGGCCTCTTATAAATCAGTTAAGTAAACAACAAACATAACCATGGTGTCATATTCTAAAAAAAAATCATACTTCTACATTTTCCAGCTCTCATGTTCACTGAGCTCAGTCTCATACTTCCCCATAGTCCTTTGGCAGTGCCAAGTGATTGACAGATACAGTGGATACTTACATTGAGTTAACGTCTGAATTAAAATTGCTCTGTGGCCTGGACGCCGTCCGCCTGTTAATCTGATGAGAAATCACATTTTTTTCGTCGTCCTCCCAGTCGGCAGCGAGCCGAGGCCACAGCCAATGATAGAAGAATGTGCATCTTTGAATGATGTAATTGACATATTTCACGGTGAAGACCGTGAAATATTTTAATGTTGACTGTAAAAGTTTGGAAACTGAAGGTCTTGTTGCCATTGTTGTTAAAATGTTTCAGCGAAGGTTTCCAGAGCTTAGTTCCTTCAAAAAAGGTCATTTTAAGTCATTTTGGTTGATTGATTTTTGTGTTGTGACATCGCTTTGCTGGAAGCTGCTTATTATTGATTTTGAGAGCTTCTGTATTAAACAATGCTTTATTAAATTGTGGTTAAAAAAAAAACAACTAATGAACCTTTAAGACTGAACTCAGTACTTTGGCTGATTGACATACTGGCTATACTGCCTCTATATTGGCCTTTCAAGTTCTCTCCTTTTATATAAAGGTCAGGATTTAATCTCTATAAACACATCTATGGGGGGCCTCTTGGTTTCTGTTTGTAGTATTATTGATCCCATTTGACCAGGTTTTTTCGTTAAAGGTGCAATATGTAAGAATTGGCCACTGGTTGAATACATAATTCAAACCAAGAGGCGGCAACATATCACCAGAGAAACCAGTGTCTAATGCTAACTTTAGCTGTCATTGTAACAGTCCAAAGCACAGGAGCACAATTGATCTTTGACATAATGTCAAATCTGTTATTTCCTCCCATGCCGTTGTTTCAGTTATGAATGTTTTGAACTAATACTGCACATTTACGTGCTGGCAGGGAAAAAGAGGCTCTTTCAGGTTGCAAATTGGACTGTAAACCAGCGTTTCCCACACAATTGGCAAACAGTTTAAGGATTTTATAGGCTACTTTAATTTCTTGAAACCATCTGCCGGAATGACGCCATCCGTGATGGAATAACTAGGTGACAATCTGCCCTCGCTCTTCCCCCTCCCGTCTACTGAAAATCCTGAATGGGAGGTGTGTTTTTTGGGCGTCTTTATGCTGTAATTACTGGTAAGAGAAAAACGGAAATTAGAGGCAAGCCAGCGTGCTTGGGACTAATGAACTCTCACTGCTACTCTGAAGGAAGCTGATTTTTGAGTCTCATTCTGAGGCTGCCACAGGTACACAGGTCAGTCTGTGGGAAACACTGACCAGAAGAGGAAGTCCTGGCCAAGATGTCCTTCATCCGGACATCTTCCGGCTGTAACGGAAGCTGCAAAACATCACCTGCCGCACCCGAAGGCTGAATCATCATCAGGCAATAGCCGTTTTTCACGTTTGAGTCAAAATATCCAAGATGACTTTCAATCAACAACTCAGCGCTGCACATTTGTGTGGACCAACGTTGAACTCTGCAGAAAAAGATGCTATTTCTTGCAGGGATTCCACTGAAATGAATTAATATCAGTAAATTGCATCAAAGTCTGCTGTGATGAGACATTCAGCACCAGGCAACACAGAGGCACCACCTCCAAAACATCAACACTGAGCTCGTTAAAGTGCTGTATCAACCGCAGCGCACAGTAAAGTGTGTGTCTGCGGTGTGTGTCCGGAGTGGCCACTTCCATGCGCTGTCACACACTAAATGTGTGATTAAAGGAACCAGAGGGCCGCGTCTACGGAACCGAACAGCACTGCAACACGTCAGTCAACTTTTATGGATTTACATTCCACCGTTAGATTAATCATCAAGGACGCAAGCACCCGTGAAGTGAATCGGCCCCCGACCGACACATGCGCGCAGACACACAGGCAAACATAAGGGAGCTAATAAAGGGAATCAAAGCAGGGAGCTCCACTCGGCGATGACAGAGTGCCCTGGGCCTCCGTCACACGACCCCCGGATGGTCTGTCTGCTCCCATGGTAACCCCCATGCGCTGATCTCATCCCGCTCATAAACAACATTCGATACCCCAGTAAACACAAACAGTGCAGCCAGCATCCATCATCCAGCGGTCAGAGCGCGCTCTTGATTTACGGTTTACTGCTTTGTTGGCTTGTTTTCACTTTTGTTCCCAGAATTCCTCTTTTTCGTTTTGGTTTTGCATTCCCGTGCTATGACCACTCGCTCCGTTGAAAGTTTTGCGTGCGTGTGTGTGTGTGTGCGAATGTCGTCGCCTTCGTCGTGATGAATGCTTGACACCTGGGAGTGACTGTTAGGGCGAGAGCAAAGCCACTGTGTCGTAAATCCCCGTCTGATTTATTTTGAGGTTTAGCGACGCGTTTCTCGACCTCGGCAGCGTGCAAACACACGAACGCAGACAGTGATAAGGAAGGATATCAGCGTGTGTGTGTGTGTGTGTGTCAGAGGTTAATATTTTCATCTTCAGCTTCCCACAGTTTAAAAAAAGGATTAAACAAACACGTGGTTGATAATAGAAACATGTGCAAACGTCTATCTGTGAAGTGGACCGTTTGGAAATAACGTATACATCAGAGCTGAGACCAAAGTGGGAGTCAAAGGGGCTCAACTTCCTCACGTTAATGTGAAAAGCAGCCACAGTTAAAACACAATATATTTAATAGAATTCAAATACTCATAAGAAGCAGGCACTGATGGATTTTGAGGTGGAGCCCGCAATATGTCTTGAAACACAACATTTACCCACATCCGCATGACTTGACTTCATAAAGGAGTCTTGGCGAGCCGCTCAGCCACCCTATGAGGTAGTGCAGGGCACCTTTTCAGCAATGTACATAAAGTCCCCTCCATTAATCTCAATTTGGATGTATATAGCGCCGGTCCCTGCCACCTCGATTACGCCAAATCACCCGCGCTCCCCGCCCATTAATCACTGGAATCATGTGCAGAAAGCGTCAGGGATCATTTCAGGAAATTCTCTGCGTTTTTTTCCCCCACCTCGCTTCTGTCTTCTGTCCCTCTATCTGCGTTTCACTCGCGGTTTGTTTCGCCACGGGAGCAAGAAATGCTAGTTTTGGTAATGGTAATAAATGCCCCGCCGTGTACCAAAGCCCTTCTCCATAACTGAGTTTTTAACTTCATCCTAACTCAGTTTGTCATCTTTGTTCTGCAGTTGTTAATGGTTATTAGCGCCTAAAACTAAACTGTTAAAGTCTATTTAAAAGTAAAATTTGAATTCTCCCCTCTTTCTTTGTAAGAAAATATTAATTATAATGATACTGCAGCTATTGTGCAAATACTATATAAGAAAAAATACAAAGGAGAATAGATTTGTATTTGGACATAGCGATCGACTGACGTCTGAGAACACATGGCGGGGTGACGCAATGGCGCATATCCATAGGCAGAGGTGGAGTGTATGTTCATATTATGTTTCCGTGGGTGTATTTATCACCTGCAGCTAACTCAAATTCAAACTTTAGTTCAGAATCACAAAAGGGTCCTCAGCAAAATAGACAAAATAAAACATACAAGATGAAGATAAACTAAGAATCTGTTATCATTCATTTAGAATGAGCCTTTTGTATCTACAGGGCATATTTTACTAATCCTAACACTAACGCCTGACATTCATTTTCACCGGCTGAGACTTTGGGAGCTCCCACACAGTCGGTGTTTGGTCTATACTATATAATACAGAGGAGGGAGTCCAGCCAGCACAAGCTGTCTCTTTACTGTGGGTCGAGTTGTAGTGGCAGCAAATTAGTTAACGTTTCTGCAAAAGACTGATATGTTCACGTTTGTACGTGCCATAGGCCTACGTACACTGTTTACATTTCTACATGTCATACCACGTTCACATTACATGCCTATGACCTGACTGTCGTGTCAGGAGCGGGAGGGGGAGGGGACGGCGATGGAGTTATGGCGAGAAGGCAAATCTGCATTTCAGCATTTGTAAGCACGACCTCTGGACAATTTCCAACGTCGGGTTGGAGGCGAAATCGCTTCAGAAAAATTCTTATAATTATATTTTGGCAAAATAGGAGCAGAAAAAACGAATTCTAATTTTGTTATGATTGACAACTGAGTGATTAAAGTCCGACTCAAAAACAACCAGGCCAGCGAAAACCGCACGGGATTAGCCAGGGAAATTGTTGATATACTTTGGGATGAAGACAAACTCGCCCACAGTACCCACAGCTGAAAACATCGCCACTTAGAACAGTGTGAACTCGCTGCAGCTTTGTTTTGTTTCTCCACTCGCTCTGTCAGCAGAGTGGGAGCCAGGGGATGAGACATTTGTTAACAAAGGCTGCGGAAAAGTGTGAAAATTGAGACAAATCGCAGGAAAACATGCATCGGTGGTTGACGTGCAAAACATCGCACGAGCTCGGCGTTCCAAGCTCCGAGGGCCCGAAACTCAGCCCGAGCCTCGCTATATATGTCCGATTTTCATGTGGCAAAAACACAAAGCAAAGCCACCGTGTTCTGTGCTGTTACCATAATTTTATGAAGTTATGTTAACAAATCCAAATTACGGAGCAAAATCCATAACACATGCACAGAGCAAATCATCTGGGAGCGGAGGTAGTGAACACAAACAGCCCCATTCTGTTCTGTTTCTCCGTGTAATAAATATTTATACCTGAGCGCAGAGAAAATACACATGCAAAAAGACAATCACCTGGCTCCGGCTCACACGGCCCCTTCGAAGCCTGCCAAAGGCTCGGAGCTCGCATGAGAGTCTCGGGGCTGCGGCGTGTACGAGTCGTTTCTCTAAAAGCCATCGCGGCCGTCTGTGGACCTCGGCCTGATCCGGGAGCTAAAAATAAAAGGGACTGCGATGTGCGGTTCCCCCCACATTGGCTGTGTTTGGTTACCTAATAAAATATCAGCTCTGGAGGGAACAGTATGGAAGCCGTATAGAAGCAGGGGGGGTGACTGGGTTCATAAAGGAGCGACACATCCACCTGCGTTATATGCATGCAAGATGTACATGCACGCACGCACGCGCACGCACAATGCAATTATGACTGTGAACAAAGCACAAGCGTACACGCCGAGACATAAAAGACATCCATCCGTCCTTTTTTTCCCAAATCGCTTATCCTGTTCGGGGTCGTCCTATCTTATGGAGCGCACGTAAACGCACACATCCCTACACACACGTGCGCACGCGCGCACACATACGAGATGTTGAAAACCAAACAGTGCAGACGTTGCCCGAAGGAGTGTTCAGCTGCGGCGCAGATGTGCCGAACAGTGGACGGACCCAGCGCACAACATTCACCTTTCGCTTTCTTGCGAGCGTGAGGAAGATTTAAGCCAAGGTAAATGTTCATGAGGGTGGGAGGCGAGCGCCACACGTACGCCCCCTCGGACGAGGTGAAACATTAAGACGCTCCGATGAAATAGGGAACGAGAGAAACAAAGGAAATATTCCCCCCCCGAAAACAGCTGCAGGGTCAGGAAGAGAGAGTAGGAGGAAGCTGGAATGAAAGAGAAAAAGGAATGAGGATGGTAGCGAATGGAACCGAGACATGAGGTTCAGATTACGACTCGATGCCATGAACATCCCAATGGGAGAAGCCGCGCGTCCAGCCAAGAAAACTGGCAGTGTGTGGCTGGAGGTATTTCGGTCGAGGGGGGGCACGAGCAGACAGGTTCATTTATTAGGCATGTCATCGCAGCCGCCTCGCTCCAGCACTCGATTGCGAGGGGGACGTTTGTTTCCTGTGGGGAAGCACATTGCACAAACAACATTTACACGCTCAAACACAACCTGTTTACTCCCCCCT
Source organism: Lagodon rhomboides (assembly GCA_039737535.1). Taxonomy (NCBI): domain Eukaryota; kingdom Metazoa; phylum Chordata; class Actinopteri; order Spariformes; family Sparidae; genus Lagodon; species Lagodon rhomboides. Next base: position 19,323,228 of record CM077799.1, on the reverse strand, counting down.
CCGTCGGCCGTCCCCGCCCCGCCGACCCCACACCCCCCCATCTGTGTTGCACAACGTCGGCGCGCATCTGACTTTTGAATAAACTGTTTAGAAAAAGCCAGCTGTCAACTGCAAGCAGCGTACACAAAACAACATGAAATTATCCATCGTTTCAGCGTCTAATCATGTGTAATCAAGTCACGTCAATTAGGCAGCGGAAAGCTCGCTTTCATGGCTTTCGTAACTTGAAAAAAGACTAACGGCTCAGACGCACCTCTTCCTGAGCGAACCCTCCGTGTTTTTGTTTCTGCGGTCTTAATGCCCCGCGATAAACAGGTAACAGAAATTAGGCGCAGATCCTCATCTTGAAGCAATCAAAGCAAAGTAGTCTCTGAATTTGTTCCTAATGGGGGCCAGAGTGTATGCAGATTATGACGGGGCCTGTTTCTGATCTGAGAGAGAAAACAAAACAGAACAACAAATCCACAGAACTCCGAGCAAGAAGGAGACACCGACAGTCGGGAAATCAATATTAGTGTGTCAGCCCCGCACCCTTGGTCGACTGTGACAACAGATTCCCAGTCAACATACTTTACTGAGATAACCTCTGTCCTAAAGTCAGGATTTCATGACGTCTGCTGGAGTGCTTCTTGGTATTTTAACTGTTTTACTTGGCGCAGTAAAACACAAATAATCCGTTCTTGTAAATATTAGGTCTGATCGTGGACCTACCGGAAAACATACCGAGAAATCAGTTTGGAAGATAATGACTGGCTATCAAGAGACACAGGTAGGAAGCGGGACCCTTCAGCCTCGAGCTGCTCTCCACTCCCGAGGGGCATTAGAGGGCCAGGCAGAGACAAAGACGCCACACACATTTGGATGGACCCCACTATCCCACAGATATAATCACCCCTGGAAGAGTCTCTGCTAGTCTGTTTCCCATTTCAAACCTCAATGAATCCCATCCTCATCCTTTTAAAAGTGCACAGGCACACACACACCATGGCCTGGAGAAATGGTTACACTCTATGTCGACTCAGTGGAAAATTTCAGAACCACAGAAACAAAGGCATTTGGTAGAATCGGGGAATAGAACTAAAATATATATCGAGTGATTGGTGTTTGAACAATCATTTTCAATGTTTGGGTTTTATGAACTCCAGTTAATACCAGCAACAGGCTCATTTTAGAATGATAATTAATCATTTGGATCAGTTAATTATAGCCTGACGTGTCAACGTCTTGTCACTGAGCGTAGTGTGCTCAAACAGCCACAAGGGGCAGTATGTAAGAATTTAATTGAAAACATTCATGAGATCATCAACTGAATGTGAAGAAATAACAGTTTTGACATTATGGCACCTATTTATTGTGTTGCAGAGACGTTGAAATGCTAACCAGCTAGCTCCTGTGCTCAAACACACGGTCCCCGAGCTTCCAGTGTCAACAGCTAGCAGCATGGCTAATTGAGCAAACTGGCTAAACGTAAGCTACTGTTTGAAGAAGTTAGAGGTTACCATGCTCCTTATTCGCTTTAAGGATGAATTCGACAGGTGGCCAATTCCTAAATATTGTCCCTTTAAGCAAAAACTTGGAAAACCTGACATCTCCTGGCATATAAAACGATTAAAGGTAAGTTTTCAGTTTGAATCTTCAGATACAGTGCACTAGTCTCTCAAATGCAAATCTCAGTGACAAAACCCCAGATGGTATTTTTGTGCACGTCATGGACAGAAAACAACAAATAATGGAGAAAATGTTGCAGTAGCCTGGCGGCCAGCGGTGTTGTTTTCATGACAGCAGAGCCTGACCCTCCTTTGAGTTGATCTATTTAAAGACAGTCATTATTAGTAAGTCCTAAAGTGCTCCGCTCTTTCCTTTTCCATTCTGTATGATAGAAAAAGGAAAACGTGTTTGTAAGTTGTAACATTCACTCATATGCGCTTGTTTCAGAAAGGGTCTTGGCCGGAGCCTTGTGTTTCCAGTGTGGGTTCTGAGGATCAAAATGGAAACATATTGAAACCATGGTACAGATCCAGCTCTCTTTTACTTGTGTACATTCTTCATAGGCACTGAGCACTGCTGAATCAGAAAGAGTTACATAACAAACGTTGCGAAACCGAGAGGCTCGAGGCAACAAAATGCCCCCGGTCGTCTCAGTTGCGTGACGGCCCCCGCACGAAAACGCACATATTCTACCGCTTTCAGTTTGTACATATTTCTGTAGCTCTCCATTTCAGAAAGCTTGACGTACCATTATGCGCCTCAATATTTTGCTCCTTTTAGGGAGCCTGAAGTGTATAATCAAGGTCTGGAAAAGGCCCTGCACCGCCAGTATGGCTCTGTGGAGCCACAGCCACAGTTGGACCACGACCACCTCTTATTCTCTTCCCATGGTAATGGTGGGAATGATCAGATCATTAATGTCCTCTGTGTTCACAATTCAGTTCAAAAGGGAAGGAAGCCAAATTGACCACAGGCTGTACAACCACCAAAACAGGACTGCAGACAAGCATATCCTGTTTGCCTCTGGTTAAAATCAAACCATAGAGTCAGAGTAGGAATGATTTTACCATACAGCAGGATAACAGTGACACTAAACATGTCTCATTTTTATACCATCATCCATCACGGGAGTCCATATTACACTCAGCAGGGTATCAACGGAAAGTCAGAGGATAGGATAACTGAAACACACTTGATGGTATTTGACTGAGGGCCAGAGTCATTCTTATTACAACTGTTGTCCTCATTGTATTTCTTTTTTCATTTTCAGCCATTGACGTGGCTTCAGGGATGGCGGTGTTGGTCTGTCGGTTGGCCCGCCAAATATTAAATATCTCGACAGCTATTGGATGGATTGTCTGAAATTTTGTACAGACATCTGTTGTCCCAGGAGAATTAAGCCCACTGACTTTGGTGCTCCATTGACATTTCATGCAACGCCACCAGCAGGTCAGATCCAGCAGTAATCAAGTGAAATATCTCAACATCCACAAACTGCTACAATTTGGTACAGACATCCATTGTTCCCAAAAGATGACGCCGTTGAAGTCCTTTGATTCTCCTTCCTCCCATCAGGAGGTCGACATTTGTGGTGAAATATTGCAACATTTGGGTTGTCATGAAATTTCATACAGACATTCACACTTCACTTGGGATCAATTGCTGTAAATCTTATGGATCCCTTAACCCTCCCTCTGTCGTCACCGGGTCAAAAGTTAAATCCGTCCAATACTTTGGTCATGGACCAAGTTCGTGCAACTACTAAAGACACAATGGTCAGCATGATAAACATCATGCCTGCCAGACATCAGCGTATTAGAATTGTCATTGTTTGTCAGTGTGGTGACATTAAAGGATAAGTTCACCCAAAAATCAAAATTTTGTACTTATCTACTCACACTCCCACTGATGGAAAGTTTTATAGTGGACAAAACATTTCTGGAGCTTCACAGCAAAACAGCGCTGCACCATTCTCCTAAACAACTGATGGGTATATTGTTTGAAACGTGATAAAAACAACCAGAAAAAAATGAAATGGCTCCATACAGCTTTAGATCAAAAACTGTTTAGAAAAGACTTTATCTACTGTACACCTTGACGCGCAGTTAAGCTCGTGCAACCTCAGACCATGTGTGCGCTAAAACCATTAGCCTACCAGCTAAACTGAAGCATTTGGCTTTAAAAGGTTGTAAATAACATCTTTTATATCAATCTGAGATCTTCCAGAGACACTGGTTACGCCGGATGAGCTTTACAGAGCCATATTATGTGTTTTTTGTTTGTACTTTTGTTTGAAAAAAGTCTCTGTCTACTTCAGTTGTTTAGGAGAATGCTGCATCAGTGTTTTGCTGTGAAGCTGCAGAAATGTTTTATCGACTACGAAACTTTCCATCAGAGGGGGTCTGAGTAGATAATGACAAAATGTTCATTTTTGGGTGAACTTTTCCTTTAATGTCAGCATGTTAACATACAATGCTAATATGCTAATATGCTTTCACCTAACTTTCCATCTCCATGGGTCTGAGTAGATAATGACTGGCTTTTCAATTTTGGGTGAACTGATCCTTTAACAGTTAGCTAGAGGTTCCGTTGTGTCTCAGTACAACTTCACGGACCTCTGACTGTGCAAAGACTGTGAGATACTTTACAGTGACCGCACATTCATGTGAATAAGACTGAGAGTGGTTTGCTATAAATCGTAAAAGCATTCACAGATTTTCCTTCAGAATCTAATTAAGTGAAATATTTATGACAGCGTGTTGAGTCTGGACTCGTTTTATGGTTTTACTTATCATTTTATTCTTCTTATGTGTGGTATCTATCAAAGCAAAACCATTTGGATGTGTAGACATGATGTCAGGAGAAACACAATGGTAATGTGGAGCCAATTTTTCCTGGTTATATGATTTCATCCACCACCCTCTGGGCGAGCATGACAAATATCACTGACAGCGCCTGTTACTATTCCACGGTTATAATAAAGGACATGCCGCGGTATGCCGTGCTCGCTGGTCAGGAAACTATCCTAAAAACATTTGAATATGAGAAACAGTTCAAAGTGTGGAGCACAGCAAAAGGAACATTTGAGGCACAGATTTGTATACAAATGTTTTTCAGGTTTTTATTGGGAACATTCCTCATTGGCTCTCACATTTGAGAGGCCGAATCTACAAAACATATCAGCTATTAGGGGGAAAAAAGACATAAATGGGGTCAGTGTGGAGTCTCTCCAATTAGAGAACAAAAAACATGTGTATCAGAGGCAGGTTGCCAAAATCTAATCTGTACATAATAAAGGTCTTCAAGATTGAAAGCTCACAGGACTGCTGTGCTACACACACTTCCAAAGTCGTGCGTCCCTCTACGCACGCTCACACGCTCATTTTCTGTCCTTTCAGATACCACGCTCAGTAGTAGCTTGGCATCTCTGTGGAGTTCAGCAGGTAGGGCAAACTCTCTTTCAGGACCCGCCACCGAAATCTCCAGGGCTTTGGAGCGCGTCATTGGCCCGACGCTTCAAAACACTCCCCAAATCCTGGAGATCACCCTGAGAGGGAACATCTGCGGGCTGGGACGGCCTGCAGATGAGAACAGACTGCGCTGTGTGTGTGTGTGTGTGTTTGTGTGTGTGTGTGTGTGTGTGTGTGTGTGTGTTGAATGAATAGGTGGGTAAGTTATGATTTACGTGAAACAGTGTCAACGTTCATGTTTGTGTGACATGTTTAAGTCCTTCTGTGGAAACCTAATTACTACTGTTACTGTGTGTGTGTGTGTGTGTGTGTGTGTGTGTGTGTGTGTGTGTGTTTGTTTTGCTGTGCTTGTGTGGACCAACCCGTGAAATCCCACCTTTCTTGTGAGCACATTTTTACTTGTGAGGTCATTTTGCCTGGTCCTCACAAAGAAAAATGTAAGGGTGTGTGTGTCCACCCCAGCTGCTTAATAATCAACACAAGGCAAGTTTATTGTACAACAGCTTTAAACAGCGAGGCGATTCACGTTGCTTTAAATAAGACGACGAGGAATAAAAAAAGATGTACAAGAAGCAAAGTGACAAATAGGATTCAAAAAGAATATAACAAAATTAATGAAGACTGACACAGCAACACATTAAAGGTGCACTACGTAGTTTTGGGGGGAATATATTTTAATCAAAAGAGCAAGTGTTTGTCAAACCAAATTAGATTTGTTTCATAACTGAATAAACAAATTGAACCTTGAAGGACAACAAGACTTTGTTTATATGTGGTGGACCCTGCCACCTTTCTAGCTTCAAACAGTGTTCTGGGGACCTTATTTTCCTCCAAGAACAGCTTGTTCAGTTATGGAAGAAGCAAATATATCAGAGTTTATGTCATTGCCAAATCAATATTGTAAACATGAAAATGTTTGAATTTCTAAGTTTTTTGTTCTGGGACTATAATTTTTTATTTTGTCTCTTCATGAGATTGTTTGAAATACATGTGTTTTAACCTTTTCTTGCGACCTTAAACACAGGTTTCCATGGTCACGCAACTGTATTTAAACATGACGTAGTCCTTAAAGGTGCAATATGTAAGATATTTAGTTAAAAACATTTTTTTTAAAAAACTGTATTAACAAATTGCCAAGAAATAACAGTTTTTGCCATAATCACATCTATGTATTGTGTTGGAGAGATTAGCATTCTAACCAGTTAGCTCTGTGCTAACAGTGTAAAGACAGACATACCCCCAGTGCTCCGAGCTCCCAGTCTGGACTGCTAGCTGCACAGCTAACTGAGCTAACAAGGGTAGCTACAGTGACTGTGCTGATATGCTGCCCCCTATTTGTTTTGAGTATGAATTTGACAGGAATTGAATTATTTTATATTAGACCTTTTACAACCAGTATCATGCAGCAGGACGCACTACACACAGATTGTACGCACACACAATGGACACTGAAATATGCTGACAATTGAACTGAAAGACTATCTGACCCTAGAAACAGTATCATCAGTTGTGTGTTCAAACACTGAAAGCAGCCAATGTTTATGTGACAAACAACCTCTTGTCGTCATGCAAATATCTACTGCCCTTTGTAATAAGCACGGCCTCTAGAGAAGGAGGTCGGGTTGGACAGTTTGGCGAACAAAGCTTGTTACTCTGACCTTCCTTGACTGCGGTTAGCCTCCCGTCTCATACCAGCAGTCAGTGCTGGTTTCATGTTAACCATGGAGGAAGTCTCTCTCAAAGGTTTACCACCATGACCATTTCTTTTCAAAACCTTAACAAAACACTTTTGATTGCCTACAAACCAGACTCTAACCATAGCGGTGGCGGATGAGAAAACATCAGCACAAGCTTTTTCTATAGCGGTCGTACAGGTTGTTTTAGACCGCAATGACAACCAATTCTCTCAGTTAGGTTTGAAGACTTCACTTCAAACTCACTTTCTACTAAAACTGTCAAGTGCAACATACATCGGTATAAGTAGTGTGGGAAAACAACCACCATTGCAGATGAAAATCTACCTACATGACTATGAAAGACAGCTTCCTTCGTCATAACTCTCTTCCAGACGTTATAGCAACAGGATGAAACGCACTGTTACCTAAATAAAACTGGGATTTCTCTGTGGTTGAACATTGTTTAAACATTTAGAATGACATAAGAACACAACTCAACTCACACGAGCCAAATTTATTGCAAACGTTACCTGCATTTGGAGAATATTTGCAAAAGAAAATGTGATGTATTGCTTGTTTCCATCCACTACCTTAATTTGATGATTAGAAGTTGCTTTGATGAGATAAGCAGCAGGTGACAAACTCCCACACATTGCAAAAATATATTTAGTTGCCATGTTTTGGCACTAGGCAAACCCCCACTACCAAAATGTACTATATTTTTTTGCAATTTTGACGGTGTGCTGGAGCTTGCTTGCAATTTTTAACTACAGCAACTAGTCCCTCTTCTAGGCAGGAAATCAAAGTAAACCATGATACAATTGCAGAAGAAGAAGGCACAACAAGATGAGGCCATTACATTGCAGTTTCCGATTCCTGTGAAGCACATTAACCCTCCATCGCATAAAAACATTTTACAGAATTGAGGAAGTTACAAAATACAAACATACAAAAATACAAACAAAACATGCAAAATAAACTACATTGATGGAAACACAATTCACACACAATTGAAGCACACTGCACACACTCATACAGCCAGCTAAACTGCACACACACTGCGCATACGTCAAACTCTCTGCAACAACAGTACATCCAGATGATTCCGTACCCCAAAAACCATAAGCACAACACAAACACACACTGGCACACACTCGATCCACTGCGCCTACACACCTCCCACACATGCCGCACTTGCAGCCAACACCAACTCTGACTGACAGCTTAAGCAGATTCAGCCTATCTGTTCCCATCAGGTGTGATGACTGGCGGACTGAGGGGTTAAATCCAAAACTCCACTCTAAACAGAGAAAACGGGCGTATGTTTAAACAGGTCGTGGCCAACTAGCCAAGGAAAGCAGGACTTTGTGGCCACCTCAGCAAACAGCTCGATTAAAAGGATTTACCAATGATTTCTCGGTTAAAGTTACAGTGGAAATATTTGGACAAAAGGCCGCTATCAACATGAATTACCACTGACATGTTTGCACGTTTGAAAGAGAAAGAAGGAATGCTTAACTGGGTGAAACCTAAGAAAAACAAGGAAGAGAAAAAGACACAAAGAAACAAAGAAGACACAGTGGAGATGAAAGTGAGGTGCAGATTTTATGAGGGCGGCCGTGAACGTCCCTGATGTGCGTTTCTCTGTGGGAAGCATGTCGGAGGCTGGGTACACTCCAGTATGTGGTTTTCCCAAGGCCAAGTAGATCCAGCTCGACCCACCTCTCTCATAGACACACCACCGCTCAGAGGGAGGGAGAGCCAGGGTTTTCCTGTTCATGTGGAAAAAAGGATGGAAGAGGGGAGGGGAGAATGAGCGGAGGTAACCCTAGCCACCGAGGTGGCCCTCTGGTAGGGCCCAAATCCTACTATTCTCCTTCCTGAGTGTCTGAGCCTCTCTCACTTTCAGGGATACATGCGAGCGAGCTGAGCACGTGGGGCGAGGCGCCGTGCATGGACGTCGACGGTCAGGGTGGGGTCTGAACACTGCCGAAGCCTCTCCCTGTTTTTGACCACAGTTACGTTGCATGCCGGTGGGTGTCTGGTTAAGAAAATAAAGCAGTGCGTGGGCCCAGTCCAGGATCGTGTATGAAGCATATGTCTCCAAACACAGGAATCCAAATTCCAAAGGCAGGAATTTAGCAGAGCTCTTGAGTTCGACTTCACTGTGGCGTGGAGCTCTTTCAGTCCAAAATGTGATTATCTCCTTTACAAATTGTTTGAAAACAGCAAGAGTACAGGGCCTGATTTGCAGCGATGCAGGGTATAACATTTAACTGTCACCGTCAGACACAGGGGATATTTGTCTTTGTCTATATCTGGTATACACTTTCTTTCCGCTCTCTCCATCATTGTGTCCTTCGCTTTCCTCTTCACTTCATCTTCTCCTTTCTCTCTTTCTGTATCTCTCTGGGGGACATTGTGCAGGCAGGCCTCCGCGTTGCTGCTCTGATCCCAAAGAGGGCCCCGCTGAGGAGGGATATGGATTCCATAAAGCACTCAGCTCTATAAACGTCTCCCGATCCACATTCAGCACCTGGCTAAATATTATCCCAGCAGTGCTTTGGTGACGTCCTCAGAAAACACGACTGTATCGTCTGATGACAAATACTCTGTTGTGATTAACGACGTGCTTCTTCAAACAGCACATCTGCTGTTTACGATGATAACGCTGACAGATTGACTACTTTAAATTCTTTGTCATTTTTTAAAACAATGGGTCTTTCATTTCACACAGAAGTAGGCAAAAGCTCAGCTTTAGCGAGCTAGCTAATTGCGCTGACGTAAGCTCCATGAGTCGGCTGAAAATTCGTTGTACAGCTGAGTTTTTAGCGGAACTATTTTTATACGTAAACCATTTATGAGGAATTGGAAGTACACATTGTTTTGTATGCAGTACATACATAATAGAGCCAATGCAAAATATTACATCCTTACTAGCTGATCCATGTCAAAGATGTGATAAAGGAACAGAATTGTTTTTTAAATGCATTGTAGAGTTAGTTTTAGTACTATTATTGTCGGCCTTGAAGCAAAAAATGTACCATCTTATTTCTTTGACATAAATCCATTAGACTGCTTAACTTACATGCTTCTTATTTTCACATAGCATGTTTTTACTTTTAACTTTAAAGGTCCAGTTTGTAGGATTTAGTGGCGTCTAGGGGAGAGTATGCATATTGCAACCAACCGAACACACCTCCACTCTCCCTCCCTTTTCAGTGGCGTCTAAAAACAATCAAACAGCCCTCTCTAGAGATAGTGTTTGGTTTGTCCATTCTGGGCTACCGTAGAAAAATAATGTTGCAATTAGGCAGACTCTGTTGAAGAGGAGCCCCTCCCTAAAACAACTCATCTGAAGCTCACAAACACAAGATTGTAGTTTCGGGTAAAAACACAATTATGAATACTATATTCAAATATATCCTGCCAATGGATCCTTCCAAATACTACATATAGCCAAAAGATTGTAACTTCAATTCAGTTCAGTAGAGAGCGGGACAGAGAGGCTAGCGTTAGCCTAAACTGGGATAGCATCCAGGACCAGCTTTTACCCAGTGGGGAACGTTTGTTGGGTTGTGAATAGGGTTTATTCTAATGTAACTTCTAACCCTGCAAAGTAATGTGGCTGCTTAATGATGTGCCTCGGCCTTTGGAGTACTCGAAAGTATGTCCTCCAATCTCCTTAAATCTCTTTTACAGCAGTTCAATGCACATTGCTTTGGCACGCTGAGAAAATCTCAAGCCTGACAGGTCTTACCCGCCTGGTTAAGGTTTCTGAACTATGATTGGACGGTTGCTGTTTTGGGGGGAGGGGTTAAGAAAGTGGTCAATTGTGGGTTTTTCAATGTAAGTCCCTTTTTTTGGAGAGACAGAAAATAAACCCCCTCATCATGGGCTGAAAACTATACATTTTTTGACAGTTTCTGAGAAGACAACACACTTTATCTGATTAAGTTTGAACAATGGATGTCACTCGGGCAGCCCCGGGGCTCTGGTGGTTTAGGAACGCGGCACTGACACGAATCTCATCAACCACACAAAAAGACTGCGTCCACAAACGACGCCAAAGAAAGTTCAGAAGCAGGACAGGAGAGTATGGTATCTTGCAGCTGCCCCGAGTAACAGCTGAACTTCCTGTGAGCGTACCAAACCATTACGAGAGTGTCTGTGAACACCTGAGTCTGATCTGTCTTATCGGTATATCTGGTATAAAAAGGAGATCTCATTTGGAATCGGCTGGATGTCAGAAACATCCTGTTATGATGGGTTTCAATGATGTAACAAGTTAGCATCAGCACATTAAGACTTAAATGAAAACACACCATTTTATGAGGATCCTTGGCTACTGTGCATGGGAACCGTAGAAGCATGTGACACTTTCAGCCTCGGCAGCCCTCTCCTCCACATGGAATGACTTATGTTCTGTTTCTGACTGCCAGAATGCTTTGCATTTTAAAGAACAACCACAGTCATGTTTTTTTATGATTTTATGATGAGAATGTCTTAACTCAGAGCCATGCTGCACTGTTAAATAATAACTTCAGGCGTGCTCGAGAGGCAGTCCAGGCCAGAGGTTTAGAAATGGACAAAGAGAACAAGAAACAGATCATTTTTTTTCCCCATTCGCCTCCATGTTTAAGACTCTATTAATTACTCTATGACATGAATTAATAACATTTCACTGGTTTGCAAACGAAAGTCCTGTTAGCAGGTCGTGTCGCTGCCATGTTACCTCACTCAATCCGAGCCTGACGAGAAATCTCACATGAAGTCAAAGATCTCTATCTAGATTCGATTTGATAAATAAGATTGTCCCTTCAGTTCAATCACAAAAGCAGGCTCAGATGTCAAACATGCTCACTTTTAATGGGCTTTGGCGGCTCCGAACTACAACAGAAGGCTATCAGGTTTCCACAGCTGCACTCTGCAAGGTTCACAATTTGGGAAACCGATTTGGAAGGATGGATCCAAGATCGAGACGGCATCCAGTGGACTTGACGCGACCTGGACTACCTCAGCCAGTGCACCCTGACAGTGATGGAGAAGAAAAACAAAAAGGCTGGAGGGAGGGAGAGGAATCGCAGAGGAAATGAATATCTTACAGTAACACATGGTGTGAAAGAAAGAAATGTCTCTCTCGCTGACCTCCTTGTGTTTTTCATTCCTCCCCTCCCCCTCGCCCCTTTCTCCTCCACCCCTCAGTTGCGCTCCATGCCGATTGAAATATGCAAGCATAATAGTCTGGGAAATAGGATCGAGAGGTTTAGGAAGGAAAGTGCGTTTGGGCTGGGCCTGCTATGCGGTGTCAAGTCCATGTTGAAGACCAGCGAGAGAGAGATTTATGCTGTGTGTCAAAAGCATGAAGGTAAACTGGAATTATCAATTTGAAACCATAATACCACGAAGAGAAAATGACGCAGAGGAGAAGCTGAGTGAGTAAGAGATGAGGATGGAGCAGGACACTGACAGGGGGAAAATTAATCAGTGGTTTATGCCAAAAACTGCCCAGGAATGACTTTATGAATATATGGTTTGCTGTGGTTTCTCTACATGTACAGAGGCCAGGCCTCAACCAATCTAACCCCTTAATCCACCGGTCTATCTGGCATCTGTAACATCTCTATTAAACAATTTTGCCAAATTATTTCTCTTCTAATTTCTTCTCCCATATCTCATCCCCTCAGCTGGCCAACAATCTCCCACAGCATGGGACATCCTCTCCAGTTTCACCTCAAAAGTGGTTTAGGTATTATGGGCAGCGCGATGACCGTTGTTCCCCTCCGCTGCAGGACAGCTTTGTTTGCCCTCGCTCATCCAGACACGGATAATAGCGGCCAATTATCTCGCGCCACTGGCTTCATAATTACTTTGGAGGGTCCGTGTGACAGATCCGTTCCCACCGAAGCTTGTCAAGAGGAACCAATCAGTTCCTTCAATTAGGCTGATAGATAAAATGATAAACCTGGCAACAGACCCTGCACTGAACTCACCTTTTCACCTCTGCAGAGCGCTGAATGAGGTTTGAAATGCCGCCTGAGAAAGGCGTCTGCATGCCTCAACCAGATCTGTGACTTTTTATAAGCGTTTATAACATTTCACGTTATCTGCACCTTACGAGGCAGCTGGATATGCGATGTCACGAGAATCCATCTGCGTCTGAACCACAGTGACCAATCAGTGTCCGATAAGGACCTACAATGACCTACAATGGCCTCTCCTCTAGGGGTTTAGCATTGGTAATATCATAAATGGAGACTATATTTCATTGAAAGAAGGGTAAAGAACGGTACTGTAGGCCGCCATTGCCATTACCTCTCCAGGCTTCTCATGCTTTCATTGCCAGCTTTGAGTGTGGCCAGTCGTAATAGTTATAAACACCCCAAGTAGTTCTGAGCATACCAGGGTTTTAAGTTTAGCTGTGACAGAGCTGTCCTCCTCACTGCTAACTCAGCACAAATAGCTAGTTTTACCTGTTAAGGCGCTACAAATTCTCACTCTACATTTAGCAGTTTGGATGTAATTAAACTGTAAGAGGCCCGTTGCATCATCTCAGTTGACAATGGAATAAAAAGAAAACCACCACGCACCAGCGCATCAGAGGCTACTGTCCCGTGCCTGAGACAGACAGACTGACCTGGCCTGGCTTGACCCCACATGACGATTCACATTTCCTACGCCCATCTGAAAGGTCAAACAAGTGCACTCCGCTTCCTTTTCCTGCAGTGACCTCATCCGTCAGCTGTGGCGAGCATCGGCACTCCTTTCACGTCAGCCTTCGGGTGCCCTGAAACATTAGACAGGAAACACTGCTACCATCCCACAGCCCTTTCAACATGAACATGTCCCTGCTGGATTCAAGAAAGTTCTCTGATGTTCGCTACGATATAAATGAAAAGATGCAGATGTGAGGTATTTGATTTTGAATGACTCCATACAACTGGAAAATGCGAACACAGTGTTACATACACTGCACCCATGCATACGAGAAGAGGACGTATTCAGTAAATGGAAATAATTATACGTTTCCTTGGAGCTGCCTGTTGGTGTTAAAGGCCTGTTTGGCCCCCTGAACACCAGTAGCGAGGGCGGGTCTACAGGTGGTGCGATGTGTCACACATCACACCACCATCATTTCGGTTCTTACTCGGTCACACACACTTGACATGAGTGCCCAAAATGTGAAAATGGAAATGTCAGATGCAGTTTTCCAAACGTCTTGCTTGCGCGCACATCTATTTTTAGGCACAGAGCACCTTTTTTAAAATTAAGTACACAACTCTATAAAGAGGTGCTAATGAATGACTCACTTTTCGTGGAAGCCTCCGCTGCGCCTGTCATTCTTTCCTTGCTGATTCAAGCGTCCACACCTTGCATCACGGACCACAGTCGCTCTGTTATATTCACGGTAGCCATGAATGTCGATGCTCACTCTCTCAGTTTTTAACTTGTTTTACTTGTGCAGACAAGTGATCGTTTAATGGCGAAAGAGGATCTCTGGGCCATTCTTTGACAACCAATTCATCCATCCATCTGTTCATCTATAAGTCTATCCAACAGCCTTTCTCTCCGTCCACTTCCACACTTTCTGTTTCCTGTTCACAGACGTAAAGGACCACAGGCTGTTTTAGCCTATATTACATTAATCACTGTTATAGAGTCTTTGGTCAGTAACCTATGTTTCATGCAGTAAAAGAGAAAATACATTTCCTGGTATCCCATATCTCCATGTTTTGTTTTGTTTTACCGTGAAGGTGGTTAGCTGGCGTTTGCTAGCTTGCCACATTAACATCAACCAATGGTGCTGGGTGAAAGATTAATGGATCACCTTAAAGTTGAACAAGATTGAGATTAAACAGTCACACTAGTGTACTGGACTCGTGCACAGTAGTGTTTTGAGCTAAAAGCTAATGTCAGCATGCTAACGTGCCTAAAATGAAAATGCTAACGTGTTGATGGTAAGCAGGTCTTATGTTTACTATGGGCCCCATCTTAGTGTTAGCATGCTAACATTTAGCAAGGTACAAAAACATTGGACACATTGAAATTTGGACATGATGATGGTGCGAGGTGAAAGGATCCCCAAAGTGATTACCCCAAAGATGATAAAAAATGTTCTCCCTCGCCTTTCAGGTGTTTTTGTAGCATGTACAAATCCTTGATGGTACAAAATCAATCTAAAAACAAAAGAAATACTTTAGAAAATGCCGCAGTGTGTGTGATATGTGTTCATTCTTAGATATAGTGCTTTAAAGCAAATCAACCGTCAGTTGTACACATGTGTATTTAGCGTCACGTGTGTGTGACCCGTCATACAGTACGTCGTGTATGAAGGTGTTGAGAGGTACGTCATGTGTCACAAGGAGCCCAGTGTTAGTGTTGTGTTGTGTGTAGGAGGGGTCAGGGGTCACTGAGGTGTGAAGAGAGAGAAGGGGCACCGGTTGAGTGAGCTGAAGCTGTGATCGACGGCACCCTGTTATAATTACACACCTATGTACAAACCTGGATTTCTTCCGAACACATTCACCCCCCCGGCTTCTTATTTTGTGTTCCTTTCCTCTCTTCACCGTTGTGTGCCAGTCTCAGCTCAATCCTCCACTGACATGTTTTGCCAGAGCTGGTGTTATTGCTAATACGGTTAGCGCTGGAAAACCAAACAAAACATGACACAGCACTCCATCACCTCGCCTGATGATGTCATGATGTCATAAATAGCCTGCTAGAGCTGCAGCCCCACCTTCCTCCTCACACGCGTCAACGTTTGGTGAGCCATGGTCAGGTGTGTGTGTGTGTGTGTGTGTGTGTGTGAGTGACATTTTTCGGAGGTTGAGTAGTGACAGGGCATGTTTTTAAGACCCCCCTTCATATTGTAAAGTTGAACCAGACCATGCAGCACCAGAGCTGGGTGTGAATGGGGGGGTTGTGTCCCTGAACAGTCCACTCTTTGAGCCGCCGCAACCAGATCCACCCTAGCGGATCGAGCATTCATGGCAGAGGTGTCGCCATCAGGATGGTCGGTGCCTGTGGCCTCAGGCGTTAGAGTAGACGTAGTGTTTCAACCAAACTGTGGTCACGTCACATCCCGTGACCACAGAATATATCAACACCGGTGAGATCACTTATGATTCCACCTGGCTGTTGCTCAGACGGGAGAGCGCGTCGTCCAGTAATCGGCAGGTCGCTGGTTCGAATCCCCAGCTCCCGGAGCAATGACAGCCTCTGCCATCAGTGTGTGAATGTGTGTGTGACAAGTGCTGTAAAGCGCTGTGAGCGGTCAGTAAACTGGAAAAGTGCTATAGAAATGCAAGTCCATTTACCATTAGTCGATTAGTTGTCAACTATTAACTTGATCAACAACTTTTTTGATAATAGTCAGTTTGAGTAATTTTTTAAGGCAAAGAAAGTCAAAATTCTCTGATTCCAGCTTCTTAAATGTGAATATTTTCTGGTTTCTTATAGATACACATCACATCTTGGGGTTGTGGATAAAATAAGACATTTGAAGACATCATCGATCATGTCATTGTTTGATTATTAAGATAATAATTGATACATTCATCAAAAATGGAAAAAAAAATCAACATAGTTGTAGCTCCATTAAGGTTAGTGAAGAGCTTGTGGATGTCAATTGTCAATTGTACTGTTCAATTTCACATTATAGAGATGCCTGAGTAGCTAATGTCAGCATGTTAACATGCTTACAATGACAATGCTAGCATTTTGTTGTTAGGTAGGTGTTATGTTTACTATGTTCTCTATCTTAATGTGAGCATACTAACAATTGAACATGATGACGGTGCTGTATGGAGGTTAACAGATCACATAAGTGAGCACTCCACTAAATCCACTATTCTCAAACAGTGCTTCCTCTAGTGGTATGTGGAGGAATCCTAGAAATGCTTTTTGGCGCTGAAATAAGTTAATTTAAAAACATATAATGTCATCAAAACACTGCAGGATTCCAAAAAAGGACACCCAAACCGATACGTGAAAAATAAGTAATGCCTTTGCTGTTACATAGTCACGTTCATGCATGTTGCTAAACTCAAACTCCGATGGGCAAAATAGTAAGCAGAGTTTAAGTAAAAGGTTCAAAAATATGGCTCCAAATGGGAACTATGTGCGGAGCAGGAGGAAAACTAACTAACAGAGCATGAGTGCTAGTGGCTACATAGGCAGTGCTGCTGAAACGTGCTAACATTAGCAGCAAAACAGTTAGCTGGATACGCTCGGCCGACGTATTTTAATGTCGGTCATAACGGTGGTTCTCGGAGAGACTATTTTCTTCCCAGCGGTGCAATTACGATTATCTGCGATGGTAATTTTTCATACTTTTGTGTTTTCAGCAGGGTAATCATGTTTAATGCTCTGATAAGAACATCATGCGATGATTCACTGCCGTCTGGAGACACAGAGTCGTTACTCGCGCCAGACGAACGTACCGCTCAAAAGAAAGTGTCATCACTTTCTGCTTGGCTGAGGCACGTCCTCATTTTTTTCTCACAGCATCATCTATTTGCACTCATTCACACCTGCCAAGAAGCAGATAAAACAGAAAAGGGGACAAAAGGGAGAGATAAAAATCGAGGAGAAAACATGTGATCGTTGGATGCTCCCGTGCTGTCTGAGTCATGCTTTTGTCTTCCAGAGCACATCTCCGAGGACATCCAGGTCCCGTTCACTCAGCTGCACTCGGTTTTATGTCCTCCGAAAATGTCTCCATGTTGTGTGCAAAAGAAACCAAATGTGGTATTCTGAAAAAAAAAAGACATTGTTTTCAGTGATTAAGTTTCACTTTCCTTTGTTTCTTACATATACAGTTTTGGTCGGACTGATCATGGCTGAATTTCTGAATCAAAGAAAGGCTTTCATAGAATTAAAGAAGGGGAAATAGGAAATAATTACATGGTTTCACAACATATTAACAACAAAATCGATTTGTAGTGACTGTGAAACATAAACCGCAGTGAGTTCAGAGGACAGAGGCTGGAAAGACTCACAAACACAAAGGCAATCTCACTTGGTGACAATCCCGCTGCTTTCCGAAACCCGTCCACTGTCATGAGGCGTGCTTCTGCTCCGGAGAGAAAAGACCCGATGTTTGCGTGCGCGGCTGTTTGTGATTGCCTGTATACATGTGTGTGGTTGTAACACGGCCACAGAGATCAGAGTCCGTCTGGCTTTTTAATCTTTCCCAGCATGGAACCATATGACTGTTCTTTAACTGGCGAACTGATGTGGATGCTGACAGTCAGAGGTCCAGACGCTGACCTGCAGCGTGAGAGGCCCGGAAACCATCCGACAAAATGCTACACAGCTTTTGACAACTTCCTTCCCCTTTCCTCTCCGCTCGATCTGTCCCCTTGGAGCAGGACCCAGTGGGTGTTTCGTCTGTGTCGGATTTAGGGTAGATCCAAGCACCACTGAGCCCAACCTGGCCCGGCTAATTGGAAAAAGGTTTGCGCATTATGAGGCCCGCGGAGAGCGCTTTCAGCACCTCAGCGTTGAACGAGTAACGGAATCACAGAGGGAGGCTCGCAGGTGAAGCAGATGTACGCATGTACGCGTGTAGGGGGGGGAGAAACCCTCCGCATGTATGTACGCGCCCAGACACAAACAGCGCGTTTTTCAAGGCCATAACGTTAAGAGGAACTTTTTGGCTCGGGGAGGACATTACTGAGTGACACGAGCGAGGAAATGGGAAAGGTAAAAGTTGAACATTCAGCTACACATGTTTGGCACGAACGTCGCCATTTGAGAATAGATTCACATTAAACATCCCTTGATATACCGTGTGTATATATGTCCTCTTGCACTCTCTCAGACAAAGCGAAGTAAAACTCTGCTGTTGTACATTTGGGACTTTCATGACAGGCAATAAAATGTCAGAGAAAATCGCCCCGGCTGTATTAGATGTGTCACCTTCTCATGCAATTTTAAATCTAATGTCTCTAATCTCACTTGACCCTCTCACCTCCATAATGGATCAGGGAAGAAGCACACATCTGTGCATTATGGTGTGTCAGATGAGTACAGCTCATTACATAAACCTCTCATCACCCAGAAGCCTTTGTGTCTCTGCCCAGCAGGTGAAGAAGAGGTCTCAAACTTGGCAGCGATAGAAAGACTTTGAAGGCCGTACAGTCGGGCAGACACGCCACCGCAGAAGCCAATATATTGGATGTGTAGAGAAACACTACACATGTCGACGTGAACAACCGTCTGGCCTTGTAATAAAGACAAAAGAGAGGAGTTACAAAAACAAATTTATCATTTTCATCAACCGCACTTCAGGCAGAGTTCTAGAAATGGCAAAGTCAGTCGATCCACCACTTCCCTCCAAGTATGCTGCGGTATGAAAATTGACGGATATCAAACTGTGAACTGTTTAATGCCGTGATATTGTGAAATTGTGTTATTTCTTGGAGATGATTTTTGTAACCCAAAGATCTCATACTGTTGCAACCCTGGCTCAGAATCTCAAGACATCTCAACAACTCGGCTACTGGATGGTTTGCCATGATGAGGTTTTGACTTTCATCGTCCCCAGAGGATGAATCCAGTTGACTCCCAACAAGCAAAAAAATAGGTCAGGAAGTCATGAGGTTGACATTTGGATTTGATTAAGCAACAATTAAATAGGATAAACTATCTTTGCTGATCCCCTAATGTTTTATTTAGCATCACAATCAGGAGAAAATGTAACTTTTTCCATATCACCATTATTCCTTAGCTTATGCTAATTAGCAATTGTCAGACTGTGCCAAACTAAGACTGTGACAATGGTAAATATTACCTGCTAATCACTCTCATGTTAACATTTTCATTGTGAGCACGTTAGCATCCTGGCGTTAGCATTTTTCAGCTGCGACAGCTACATTTCTACTTGCTAGGAGCGGAGAAACCAGTCAAGATGTGAAAAGACAAAATTATCAAGGAAAATGCATCTCGACAGGTTCGTTTGGCTCTGTCTGGATAAATGTTCCAGTTCCTAAGTATTTCCTTGATTGCTGAAATGTCATATCTGACGCTGTGGTCATTACGGGGAATGCTTTTAATCTGAAATTTCAACAACTGTTAAAATGTTGGGAAGAAATGAAAAAGTACTACTGAGTGCCATTCTATTTCTGTGATGCACTGGAATATTCCCAAGTGAAGCGTGACATGTCACAACCATTTGCCATCGGTAATGAAAAAATAACAACTTGCCCGGTACCAATCCTCCAAAGCCTTTTTGCTTTACGTTGCAGCTGAACGTGTTGGACTGACACTGATGGGTTTGGGCATTGGTTTTAATGGAAACACACATAATTAGCATTTCATTTGGAGCCATTTCAAATACTGCGGACCAATTTACACAACAGTTGAATGGAAATACGGCTAATAATGCCCCATCACGCGTCTCCCACACTGGGAATTTTTCATAAGCCTCGGTCCACCTGTCAGACTCCAGTCAGTCTCATTTTCCGGTGTGACAGCTTGAGGTGTTTTATATGGAAAGTCATACTCACAGACCCGAAATGTCTAGCCGGCATAATAGGACATCCAGACCCCTTTCCAATCACATTGACTGTTGTGAAAGGTGCTTAGCAGTGGGCGGATAATAAATGACTTGCTGGAGACATAAACCCTTTGAGCTGGTGTCTAGATTTATGCCGTGACATCGGCTCGGATATCATGCTCTCAAAAGTTAGATAGACGGCCTGCCCGGGAGACATGCGTCATCAGAAGTACTTCGCTCTAATCAGTGTATGGTGTGTGTTTTGTCACCCCATGATTCTGATGCGACACACACGCGGTCGGTTCATGCTTGGCAGCGCCGAGCGGCGATATCCCGTCCAGTGCAGCTGGTGTGCAGCCTCCAGGCAGCCCTGTGCTCTGGGAGGGAAGCCTGGTTTGATTTTAGTCCAGGGCAAACCAGGACTTTCACATTCCTGCTTTTCAATTGGAATTAACGTATTTGTTACTGCCTGGGAGACTGATATAAATATATTCTTACATATGTGCATTTGGAGGAGAAGGCCCTGGAATAATGAAGGCTAAGGTGAGGTGCCGTATGCCCTCAGGGCTCGCAGTGTAATATTACATGACACTTTTTTTTTTTTCTCTTTCTCCCACTCGTTCTCCTCACTCCATCTTCAAGTGAGGCCGTTCCAAGCTGGAAAGTTCTGCCGCTGTTACATAAACCCCAGCTCGAAACGGCTGCGGGGTCAGGAAAAAGGGAAGAAAGAAGGGGGGGAAAAAACAGGACGAAAAGCCGAACGCATTGTGGGAAAATGAGGCACAAAGATAAAGAGGATCTGGAACAGGTAAAACCTGTATCATCAGGAGCGTCGAGAAACTCCTCTTCATCAGATCCCAGGGAAAAGAGGAAGAACAAAAGAGCAGGAGGAAATTGGAAGCAGAGTGAAGGCAGCTTAGCAGCTCCCATCCAAAAAGCCTGGAAGAAAGGGAAGGAGGAAAAACTAAAAACAAGGCATTAAATGGCTCGGAGGCGTCCAGGGCTCCGGTTGAAACCCTCGTGGAACCAGCCAGGTCATTGCTGATACAGAAAAGAGACCCAGCTTTGGACCAACATCAACCTGACATGTCTTCCTGCTGAGAAGATGTTTTCTTTGTTAACACGAATCCCTCGCGACGCTGGCGATCCAGGATTTCATCGAACGGGTTAGCTGGATCGGATCCATGCTTTTATTTTGGAGCTCGGGGAGGCGCGCTTTACTAGTTTTGTTTCTCGTTTCGCCCTTCCTGCCAACACTCCTGACGACCCGAACATAACTTCAGGAGGCCTAAAAGTTTTCCCACTTTCTATTAAACGTAGGGCCACATGCTAAATGGCTGAGCAAAGCATGAGTTATTAGATTTATAGGAAGTGCTGAACAGTTTGTCTGGAAGCGGGTGATGATTCATATTCCAAATGGCTTGCAGATGCTGCAGCAGATCTTAGTGGGTACACACTGTGACTAAATAACAAATCATCTCATAATTACCCCCGAAAACCACATCCACGTTTGTTCGCTGAGGTGTTTATGCCCGTAAATCCCCGCGAAACATCCACGCAAACCGCTAAAATCACACTTTCACCCCGAACGACGTGATGTGTAACGATGTAACAGCTCCCGTGTCCCTGCGAGCATCTTTTCAGGTGCGCAGCATGAGACGCGCTCACTAAATCAACCACTTCGCCCCACCGCTTCAGAACATTATTCAGTCTGTCTGAGATCTTTGGCTGCCTCCGACACACTTGTTTGCTGACTCACTGCATTCTCTCCTCAAAGAGCGCCGTCCGTCCCGCTGCCATGCCGCTCTCTTTTTCCAACCGACCAGACACAAAACACACACTCCGGAAACCTCTGAAAATCCCGGGTGACTCCATCCTCGGTCAGCCCTTACCTCACCTGAGAGAGACGGCGTGTTTCTCATGACTACCACACATCCTCTCTTTGATTTAGAAACTGCCCGAGCACATCGGCAAAACATTAACAAGACTTATAAACCCCCCCAAAAAAAAGAAAGAAAGAAAAGGAAAGGAAAAGCGAAACAATGAAAAAGGACTGAGAAAACAAAGTGGGACAACTGAGAGAAACGGT
This sequence comes from Lagodon rhomboides, assembly GCA_039737535.1. NCBI lineage: Eukaryota > Metazoa > Chordata > Actinopteri > Spariformes > Sparidae > Lagodon > Lagodon rhomboides. Next base: position 19,301,004 of record CM077799.1, on the reverse strand, counting down.
GGATGAAAATGGATGGAGTGGAGATAGAAGAAAGGGATGCGGTATTCAATAAGCGCCGGTCAACACCAGGCTGTGCGCTGGGCTTTACTGTCACAGCGTGCCTTTCACCATTTGTTTCCCATAAAGGCCACATGGAAACGGTTAGCTGGCTTAAAGCACATCAGCGCACGTTGTCTCGGGCCCGTAACATTTGCTACTTGTTTTCCAGGTCTGTCCTAATAAAGTTTTCTGAAAAGTACGGCCGGCCTCCATAAATAACGCAAACGACAATAACAAGATAAAATACATCATGAAAACGGTGCATGCGTCGATGGGAGACATCAAACAAACTGAAATATGAGCGATGGGAAACGTCCGTCTCCGGGAGCGCACACAACCATCAGAAGAGAGAGAGAGGGAGAAAAACAAGAGATACAAATAGTATCTTTGGAGCAGTTCTTTATGGCCAGTGAAGGAACTAAAGGCACCACATTGTGCTTATTTTCAGGCTCATACTCTTTGAGTCTAGTAGAAAATGTCCAAGTGCTTTAGTGTTAAAAATAACAGTATTTTTCCGATACTGTCTGCTGATGCAACACCTCTATTCACCCTCGCTTTAAAGACTCTGTTGACACTGTCCACCATGTTTCATACATGCACATACCTTTACCTGACCAACTCAATAATCTCCCAAAAATGACACATATCACCGTTCCCAAAACAACACAACTGATGCAACGGCTCAACAAGAGATGTACCCGACCTCTGTCATACGGCTAAAGTTTGGGTTTAGGCGACAAAACTACTCTCTGCTCCTGAGTTGAGGAGAGGTTTTCCGTTTTCGGTGTCTTCATTTGCGTCGTGTGAGAATGTGGGAGCAACATGGACGCCAAAAAGAAGTTGTTTTGTCGATCGTAAGTTCCTTTTGATCACTCAGAGCGTTTAAACAACTCGTTGGCAGCTGTTTTTTCCTGTATTTAAGTGACAAGGAAGAGAGGAAGAGCATAAGGAAATGATACTACACAGACTATACAACACATGACGATGGTAAAAGTTTCTTACCATCAGCCCGATGTCTACTTTTGTCCCTCGTGTTCCAGCGTCATACGACGCCAACTCGAGCACCAACATCTTCTCCGACTAGTTGTTTGTTCTGATTGAGAGGGCATTCACGTGAATTTTCCTAGTAGGAAAAAAAAACATTTCCAATAATTCCGACAGCGCCTCTATGCACAGTTATATAAATTCTGTTACAAATGTACAGATGTTTGGTGTGTACGTAACTTAACTGTGTTAGTCAGTGAAAAAATAACTCACCATTGACTTTTGCTTTCAAACTGGACACAATCAGCAGTCTCCAACCATCCACCCATGATATTACTTCACCTGACTTCCTCCTTTGCTGCCGTAATCATTGCTACGGTTGCTGCTTTCCAACAAACGTCGATATGGGTCGTAAAAAGGTTCTTTCACAGTCAACCTATATGGTCGTTTTTCTGATGATTGTGCTGTGGGCGGGGCTGAGGGCATGGACTGTTGATCCTGATGGCTCGCTTGAAGGCGAAGTTTCTGAAAGCTTTGTGCTTCTCTCCTTGGATTGAGACACTTTCACTGTATTTATATAGAACCTAGACCTGCTTTATAATCACAAAAGACATGCTAACCTCACTTTCCACAGTATGGGACCTGTAAGTGCCTCAACAACTCTTTTTTTTCTCTCCTTGTGTTTTCGTTCTGCGACAACATCTGCTGTCTTGCGAAACTAATAGAAATCACAGATGCGCGGCTTACGAGGAGTGAAGTCATCAGGCAGCATTAGTTGGTTTGTAGTCATCATACTTTCTGGCTTAATGGGCAAAACTGTGAAAACAATCAACACAAAACTCTCACTAGACATATTAGCAGAGCTTAAAGTGGCGGGAGACAGAAAAATTGTTTGGACAAGGTCCTTCCAGTGTGTATTAACACCTATTTGTGAGTACAGTGGCTGTAATAAATTAATCCTCGCGTTGGCCCGCGCGTACGGTATGTGCGCATACATACGTGTGTTCGTCAAGTCAAATTCCTGCGAGCATATGGCAGAATAATACAGGTTTTCACAAATACACAAACCCAGCTGTCCATCCATCCCCCAGGTACACGGCTCTAATTCTGCCAAGTCATTTACATTGAGCTTCTGCGCAAAAACTATTTCCTGCCCGCTTTCCGTCCAACATCCACACACACGGGCCTGCAGGGTGCGCAGACGCGTGCACGTAATGTGTTGAGAGCTCGCCTAATGGCACGCCGAGCTTATTGCATTCTGCCGGCCGCCACTTTCCACTCTTCATCCTTTTAAATGAGCACTAGCCTAGACAGGAGTGGGCAGCGGCTTAAGACAGCAAATAATACTAAGAAATCCCATCCTGATACATCTTCCTCGGGATTAAAAAGTACAAAGACTGCATGTTGTCATCGTCTGTCTAATCTCCTGCCAAATCAAAACTAGAGTCCACATACTGGCATCGGCCGCTCTGCTCAACGACTGCATATTGTCTGCTCTTCTCATATTCACAATCTGAAAATGAACCTTTTATTTATATTGTCTGGCAGCTCCAGCCCTCACTCCCACAAATAAGGGAATGTATCTCTCCCACAGTACCCATCTTTGGCCAAAAAATGCTAAAATGTACATAACTTGAGCCTCCTGCTGAAAGCTGCCCCCAGCTCGGGAAGGTAATGTGCACAGCGACCTCTGGTGGCCTCTCGGAGGATTTCACCTCGACCGCCTGAAAACTGCAAAAGCACAAATGGGGTTCGTGTAACAGCAGCTATAAAATAGGATGTGTAGAGCCTGAAGGTTTCCAGCAGTCTAATGGCTGACAGATTTCTCCAAAAAGGAAATCCCTATCTTACAATCTCATCCTCTAAGAGCTTTCAGCAGACTCGCGAGTTTGGTACTAATGTTATTGTTCTGTTACACAATGAAACAAAAAAGGCAGAGAATAAGAAAAACATGGCTAATGCTCTAGTGGTATCCAGACCAGATTCTTGCTTCCCAATGCAAGACCAGGGAGGATTTGTGTGTGTGTGTGTGTGTGTGTGTGTGTGTGTTGTGAATGAGCGCCTGTGTTTTAAGTTATTGATGAGGTGTGCAGCGGGTCTAAATGAGAAGTTCTGTTCGTTACCTCTGGGTGATGTAAAGCCATTCACAGGTGTGACAGCCAGAACCGAGCACTGGTGAGTCCACACACACACACACACACACACACACACGCACACAGATTACTTCCATGTTCCCTGAACAAACATAAGAGAGGCATTAGGGTCTGTTATTGTTTGCCTTGTAGAGCGGCTGCGGTACTCCAAAGGAATAACGCTGCCACAGTACACTGCGGCAGAACTGACAAGGTGGGACAGAGGACACAGTGTGTGTGTGTGTGTGTGTGTGTGTGTGTGTGTGTGTGTGTGTGTGTAACTAGTTAAAACTGTTCCAGGTTGCCCAACACGCATGTTATAGAGTGTCTCCACTCACACAAAAACACATGTGACAAGCATCATATTAAATATGCCGCATTTATTTGACATATCCATCCACATAAATTAACATGCCAGATAATTGGCAGCGATATAGAGTGTGATTTCTTTTTAAAAAAAAACAAGACAAACATTATGATGTAAGGTTTTCCAGCCTTACACCGGGAAAAAAAAAAAAAAGTTCGTACATGGCCAAATGAAAAGACATCATTCTTCTATTTAGATAACAGATAATAACAGGGACTTTTCATGAGGGATGGCAACAGATAAATGGTCAGAGGCAACCTCTTCTTCTCAACAGGGCCATGTTATTATGTTGTGTTTCAATAGTGTACAGTGTTTCTTTCCTCTGGGAATCCCAACAGTCACTTCTTATTCCTAGCATTCTTCCCCAATCATACAGAAAAAGGAAAACACGGTAGATGAAGATACCAGAAACTGAGGTCGCAGAGTAACGTCCTTCAGACCATCGAGATAAGCTGCTCATCTCGATGTTCTGAGTTCATTCGTCCTTTCAGTCTGTGTGTGACGGTGTTGTTCCGTTTCGTGACTCAGTCCTCCCCGAGTGAGACGGCAGGTGGAGGGAAGCCGTCTTTCCATCACTCGTCTCCTGCCGGGAGGTTCTCCTCGATCCTCTTGATGAACTTCATGCGGATTTCTGTCACGTTGTCTCCTCTCAGCGTGTCCTGAACAAATCTCACATCCACGGCCATCTGGACCTAAAGCAGATACACAAACACTTATGTTTTTACATGTTCAAACTGAAATCGTTCCATTAATTTGTATCGACAACTGAATTTTTTGTTGACCATCAATTTATCTATTTATTTCAAAAATATATACTGAGAATTGCCTTTTTGATATTATCAGTATTAGCATTATGATGCTATCTGATTTCATCCTGAGATTCCTCCTTAAACTGGAACTCTTCATTCAGACATAGAGCATTTCCTAGGCTGCAACTAGTTATACTATAAAATGTAATGATGAAAAATGTCCATCACTACTTTCTAGAGTCTTTAAATTGCTTCTTTTCTCCAACCAACAGTCCATCAAAATCACCAAAACGGCAATTAATTTTCTTTCGATCAGCTGACTGACTTTGAGCTCAAGTGTTTTGACCTTACCATCTCCAGGGCTCCTCTGAGGGCCCCACACAGCAGGTTGGAGTAGATGAGGGTGCTGTGGTTATCCGGCAGCTCCACAAAGTCCACCAGCGGGTTGTTCTCAAGGATGAGGGAGAACTCGTCCCCTGCTGGGCTCCAGTTGGTCACGCTGGGGGTGACTCCCAGGTACATCTTAAACGCAACCTAACAACGGGGCACAATGTCGATGGCACGTTAATGAAAGCACCATTATGTAGAAATTGGCATTGTAGTTAACACCGATAATACGTCTGAGAAATTGTTACAGACATGTGTATTTATATTAATGGTGCTGCACTCAGAAACTGGCAAACAGAACTCATCACGTCCTCTGAACGCCGTTTTGAAAATGTGTATCTTGAAGTGAACATTTACGTAACGCTGTGATCCTACTGAAGTGTCTATTATAAGACACTGCATCATCAAAATGTTGCTTTACTTTAGCTGCAGCTGAATACATTATTACATTGATGAAACCTGTGGCAGTAGGGTTTTTAGTTACTGTTATAAACTGCAGTGGCTCCAACAAAAAGATGTTAAACTGCATCAGGTTATATTTTCATTACCATATATTCAGGGAATGTAACGAAATGATCATCATGATCATGAGTCTTGAGCTGGAACACGTTTCACAGCTCTAATAGGAGGGAATGATTTGCTGAATTCACTTACAGCTTGCAGTATGCTCTGTCCAATCGGTCTGCTTTTGAGAAATTGGAGTCACACTGATAAAAATAGTCCCTGGTTCTGGGCAGATTTCATTTATTTTTTCAGAATCAGACACTGTAGCGGAGCCTAAACTCAACACTTCGCTATTCCAGAGCGACTGAGTTGGTTTCAGAGTTCACTGCAGGACACGTGATATCCTCAGGCCAGGCGATCATTGCACCTTCCAAACCACTGTCCCTTAGTGGTCCTCCGTTTACCGACATGACCCTCCTCTTTCTCCCCGTTGCCTGAGCTAGTGCGAGGTTACATCTGTGGAACGACTCCACTAACAAAGCATCGGCAACACCTTGAGAGCAGCTGGAGCGCTGCGCACACAGCCAGGCCTGCGGGGAGCACTCATTGTTTGCCTTGTCTGAGTTTTGCAAAACAAGACGAGGATGTGTCGAAACTCCACAGGCCATCTCACAGCGGTAACATGATGTTCACCTTGCTGAGGAAAGAGATTACATTACATCCCACGTGTAACTGAACCCTCGCTTTTTGATTATTTAGGCAGCCATCGCACAAAGCTAAGAGGAACGTCATCTTGGCCTCAAGGACTAGAAGGTTTTTAATGCGCTCAGTCACAATCAGCAGTTTTCCCCTTCCCCTCCCAACATCCTTTTCCCTCTTCCCCCATCAATTGTTTGGATGTTTGATCCGTGATCTTTTTTTTTCTGTCATCCCTCCTTCTCCCTCTCCCTCCCCTCCATCTTGGGAGAAGTCCACGGTCACGCTCTGATTGGCCCGGAACCTTCCAATTACCTTAGCAATGACATCGGCTGTTTCTCGGAAATCCTGACACCTGCCGATGCTGGAGCGTGCCAGGAAGTCCTCGATGAGACGCACTCCGATGTTATAACCCCTACAAAGGAGAGACGGAGGAGAAGGAGAAAGAACGTCATTATTCCTGATTACTGTGGAGGGGAAAATCATTGAGGAAAGAATGATAGCAAAGAGATAGAAGTCTGTTCCAACATTTTTGGGTCATACACTTGGCAAGTGGTTATAAGTCTGATTAGAAGGTCAAGTCAACTTGTTCTGAAGCCAACCGATGCATCCCAATCCTAACATGGTCTGCCTCTGACCAGTTGGCTGGCGACTGACAGAGTGGGCAGTGCAGACTCACTGCCTTCTAAGGCCAGGTAAGACGAGCCTCGTCACGACTTAGCTCCGAGAGAGCTTAGGGTTGCTGCACAACCAGAAAAGCAGAGTACATCCAGTCCAAAGACCTGTCGGCATGACAGGATGTTTTGAATTTTTAGAGTTAGAGACCCATCGATTTTTTTTTCTTAATCTCATTTTGCGGGGGAACGGTATCCAGGCGTGGCCTTCCAGAGACTTCTTCTCTATTTCATGAAAACACATCTCTTCTTCAAAGGCCCGACAGGTTCTGCGGAATTACAAGAGCAGAGGGGAACCTCTGACACAGAAGTGAGAGAAATAAAAACCTGATTATGTCAGCTCTCTGCTCTGGTCGGTGTGCAGGTGCATAGAGGGCCACAGAATGTGTCAGAGCAGTGTGAAGGTGTGCGTTAAAGAGAGACATCAAAAGGACAGAAAAAAATCACTTCTCTTTCCTCGGCTGAACCAGCAGAAGATAAACTTTAACATGCTGAAGCAAAGCAATTCAGTTTATGTACTCAATATGTGCATGAAAAGGGTATACCATGTATCTAATGCACAGAAAGCAGAGTAACGTTGTGTTATAATAGTTAAACACCAATGTAGAGCATGTTCCGTACTGTATGGTAACTGTGCTGGATATTTTCAGGTGTTATGCTGTATAATGTGATCTTAAAACTGGGCTGTTTCAAACTGTACCAGCAACAAATTCCACCATATTTTTGCAAGTCATGATGTATGAAATGATCAAGGTTAGAATTTAGGCTGATTTTTTGTTTAAGATAAAGAATCCATGCAATTAATGAAACAGGAAGAAAAATGATATGCTTCATGTGCGTAAATCACTGACAAAAAAAAAAAAATGTGTTTGTTTCGCACCAGCACACCAGTGTCCCTGTCAACTACAGTTGGCCTGATGACAGCGCACGAAGACACTTACATCTTGTCCAGTTGTTTGTTCACTTCCTCGTCATTCTCGTAGTCTTTACAGAGCTGGGTGACCAGCGCCCCGTAAGTCAGAGTGAACAGCTCAGAGTTCTGCAAGACAGAAAACAGCAGAGGAATCATACCGTTTGTGCTGCTCAGAAAGAAACGGGCATCAAAACATTATGATGATAAAGTGTGGCAAACTATGGGCTTCATGATATGGTACAAAACAAACCTATTGTGATTATTTTGACAGATGTTGCAACTGTGATATGATTCAATATTGGTGGGAATGAGATTTTTTTGCATCACAATTTCCGTTTTTCACTGAAAAAACTACACGTGTACATCTCACACTTGGTGGTAAAGATTTGTTGTCCAGGGAATCTTTGCAGCAGTACAGTACTTCATTATGATGCTGTTTTGTCACACATTTTATCTTTAATGTGGAAAACTGTTAATTAGGAGAGTCTGTAAATTACCATCTTACATGTACATCTGTTGTAGAGATTCCTGAGGCTAGCAATCTTTAACACAGACAGACACAAATAGGTCTAAAAGATATCTCTTGGATTTCTTCAAATATATATGTCTAATAAATTATACTGTATATTTATCACACATGAATAGTAGCCAGTAGACCCTGGTGGTTTGACATTACACTGATAGCGAGGGCCACACTTTTTCTACGCAGCATAGCCAATAACACAACCTCTCTTAAGCTTATAAAACACCCTGAAGTTTGTCATAGACAGATAATAAAATACGACCTTAACTTGCCATCTATCCGTTAATTATTCAATGTACAGAGAGGAGTGTAAACAGATACCAGGCTACTTCCTGCAACAGGAAGTCTTACAGGTCAAGCTCTGGACAGCTCCCGGTGCTGAAACGGTGACTAACATCAGTAGCACAGAATAAAGGTTTTAATGAGTCAGAACTACTTTATAGTAAATTAATGTAATGTATACAGTCTTTACGTATTCGCAGGGAAGGTTTGGGGATTCACTGCAGCTGGAAAATTGTAATGCTTACCACGTATCAGAGCTAATAAAACTGATCCATAACTGATGATGATTACAGACCCCTTGCATGGCACAGGTGGTAAAGTCACTGACTGACTTCATATTGATTCAAGTGTTTACATTGTTTTAGAGAAAACTGTGACTGACAGTGTAGCTCAGCTCATCTTAGCTCAATAATTATGTTGAATTATTTTGATGCATCTGCCCAGGTGAGGATGCTTTACAGCAATGACTGTTGCGCATATTACGAATTTCATTCAGAAGTTTATCTTAACAGTGAACGGGCTAGGAGGGGACCTTGTTCGGCTACGGAGGCTAGCTAACTGTTTAGCTTGCGTGCTACAACGAACTAGCTACACTTCCTGTTCAAGTCAGCGACATTAAACAATGAATGAAATACACATTCGACTGTTCAATAACTTTCGTGTATCCACCCAAACCTGTCTAGCAAAATATAAAAGGCTGACGAGTAGCTCGCTGAGCTCGCAGACGTAGCGTTACAGTTGTCAGGTTAGCTATTTTGCTAGCCACGGTTAGCATTCTGCTAGCTATGCTAGATAGATTTGGCTAATGTTAATCCTGCGGGAGTCGCCTACCATCTTCTTGCTGTCTGTTGTTCGGTTGGATTGCCGGGACATAGTGGACAGTGTTACGGGCTTACACAGGTGGTGAGTCGATATTAATCCTTTATTTATTTGATTCTGGCTAAGCAGTTATTTCCGTAATCAGCAGTTTAGCCGTACACTTCCACTAACGTCAAGCTAGCTGGATCAAAGCGCTAACTTCCGGTCGTACTTTAGAGTAAGGGAATTATTGGGAAATAATCTTAGTAATACAGAGATTAAAGGGAAGAGTTGACCTGAGGAAAAACAGCTTTAGATAAAAAACAGCCTATTGTTGCTATCGTCTGCTTGCATATAAGTTTTCTTCTTGTTGGAGAAACAAACTACGCACTTTATTTTGAAGACGCAATCGTGTGGTTTCAGGTTTTGCGTCGGTGACTCTTTTCTAGCTTGACGCAGCTCCTCGGTCAGCTGTTCAACCAGCCTTTCCTCGTCTGTTTTCCTAAAAGTCGGGTTGTTTTATCGCCCTCTGGTGTCCCGGAGGAGAACAGAAGCCCAGAGTGAAACCAACTCCTCAGGAACTTCTTCTGATCGACCACAGGATGGCAGTATAAATAGTTAAGATATCGACAATAAGGTAATAAAGTATTTGGGATTGAATGCAGCTTTAAAATGTTTTTTGTTTGTTTGTTTGTTTATTTGTTTATGACAGCTGTGTTTTGTGTCTTTCAAAAGTGGATTTATCATTGTGCGTGTGCGTGCGTGCATGCGTGTGCGTGTGTGTGTGTGTGTGTGTGTGTGTGTGTGAGAGAGAGAGAGAGAGAGAGAGAGAGAGAGAGAGAGAGAGAGAGAGAGAAATCAGTCAGTACCAGTCATTGAGAGGTTACAGATGCTCTTTAAAGTCGCCATCACATTACACTTTTGAATCACAGCGATCACATGGTGCTTCCCTTCATCAGACTCTCTTCATCTCGAACAGAAACCGCACGCTGGTTGGCTGAGAGACAATCATCCCATCGTTGTGAAACAAAAAGTCGCTCTGCTGCTTTAACACCGAGGAGGAGGAAGAGGAAGGGAGCGCTGCACACACACACGCACGCACACACACTGCTACAGTTTGGTGGAATAAGAGGCGAGCAGACTACAGCCGGCACGGACCGTACAGGGGCTGTGGAGGAGGAGGACCGGTGCGATGATGACGGGAAAATCTGTGAAAGACGTTGACAGATACCAGACTGTCCTCAACTCTCTGCTGGCGCTGGAGGAGAATAAATTCTGCGCTGACTGCGAATCCAAAGGTAGGTGTTTGTCTTGGTCCCGTCCATGCGTGATGATGATGATGATGATGCTGATAATGAGGATGATGATGGTCGGTGCATGAATCGACCCGTCTTCCTCATTTACTACGCTGGAAAAATGCGGCATTGCATTCATCACCCCTCGACCAATTACATTGTACTATGGTGCAAGAACGCGGGGGCCACGTCCTCTCAAGGCTGGAGCGTGGCATGCTGCTCCATCACGCCAGCGACTAATAGGGGAGGGATCCATAATCACCTCCAGGTAGCTTCAGTACACAGCAGATTTTTTTCATCCAAGAAGGTTTTTGTTCGTAATTAGGATTGGGCAGCTTTATTACAGGATGAGATCATCAGGGAGATTGACTCCAACTGTGAGGAGCCCTTGCAGAGACACCTGAGGCTCCCTGAACCCCGGTCTGGACACCACAGACAGACATATAGACACATGTATTGACTTTGAGTCACCCTGAACAGTCTGTTCCTGTAAGCCGGTTGCAGATGGGAACACAGAAGCTCTTAACGTAAAGGCACCACAATATTTAATGGCATTATAGGCACATGTCATAAGCCTGTCACCCTCAGTATATAGGCTACTGAGAGAGTAATAGTTGCAGTGAGCCGAGGAATCGGTTCTGAGGTCACGCTGTCCCTCATGTTTTATTAATTTTCCTGGGTATCCTTCTGCACAGCTCATACGAATCTGTGTGTTTGTCCCTCAGTCTGTTTGTAGCTTCAGCGAGGCCTTGAACTATGTCACCAGCTATGTGCTGAACCTGTTTTGCCAGGCTGGTGTGTCAACACTGCTGTTTTGGTCGCCAATACACCGAGTTGGATAACAATCTGCAATCAACAACCTGCAGCCTCTCTGTCTGTTTAAACTCTAAAGAAGTTGATGACATCTGTTTCTGTAAAATGCTGCGAACACTTTCTTTTACAGGTCCACAAATGTCTCTGTAAGCAGGTGGTGATTACCAAGTGACATATCTTCAAATTCCTTTGTAATAACCCCTTAATCATCAGAATAATTGCCTCAAAATGTATTGAAAACCACCCCCAACATTATTTAACAATAATGTTTTGCTATATTCCAATTAGCATAGCTGGTATAAATTGCTGGTAAGTTCTTTGATACATTTTCAGGGAACTTCCGACTGGTTTTTGCTTGACATCTGCTGGTCATGCCATTTTGATTTCCAACTACAGGAGTTTCTGTCGAACTTCCCCTCCGTAGGTGACGAAATATAAGTGTTTTGTTGCAGCTCAACTTCAAACTAGTTTCTCCTGCAGCTCTGTATTAACACATTTTTCGGAAAATAGCAGAATATTATCACTGAATAATATTCAATCAATTTTGAGGTGATTATTGTGGTAATTTGGGTGTAATTTCAAAGACATGTCAAGTACGCTGCGCGGTAATTAACACATACTTGCCATGAAATGTCTGTGTTACCGAAACGCTCTGGCAGATAAAGTGCGCACACATGGAAACGCTAAACTGCAAATGTCAGTAAAATACTCTTTTGTCTCACTCAACAGTCAACATGTTTATTAGAAAGTCATCTCATCCTTTTTTCAGATTTCTTTTTTGTTGCAAGTTATGCAAGGTTTTACAGGAAACCCTTTAAAAGTGACGATACCCTGCTTTAGTATTAGCTCATTTGATTCCGATACATAGTGTAATTTCCAGTGTTACGATTTCAAACGGGCTCTGATGTAACCCAGCAGCACTGCTGGTGTCGTAATCGATGAGCTTGGCCTCTCCGTACCTTGTCCGAGAAATGCCTCAACATGGCAGCTGCGTGTCACGGCTCTCAGCTCTGTCATAAATTCTCAAGTGAAGGCCCTGAATGTGCATAAATCACTGCAGGCCGGGGGTTTCCTTATGAAAACTTGATGAATGGCATGAGTAGGCAGCTTCTCATACATAACAGGGAGTGAGATGTCTTCTGCGGTGCTGCGTTCAAGTTCAGATCGGTGTTTGCTTCCCTGACAGACTCAGAGATAGACAAACAAACAGACAAATTGGGGAAGTGTACAAAGGACTCTCGTATCCGAGTGGTGCCATGCATTGGAGCCCTTTAATCTGTGTCTGTGACTGTGACTCTTTCTGCTTCATGACAGGAGGGGATGAAAGAGTAGAAATCACTGAGTTATGGTAGCTTTTCTCTGGATTTGTACATCAGAGGGGAAACATTTCTCACGTTTGGTGCAGATGGGAACATTCGGAGAGCTGGTGCAGGCGAACAGACGTGTTTTTGACCTCCAGTTGTTTCGTTTGAGACGTCACGAGCCAAGTGTTCTCTCTCTTTGCCTCTCTTTCTGGCTCTCCGTCTCTGTCTGCCTTTCTCCCAGTTCATTTACTGAGTCGGCGTCTCTGTATCTATTTCAGGTAGCTGCCAAATTCAGGTAAAAACGATCTGCGGTGCTGATGCTGACATCACACAAATATCTCATGTGAAAGACGAAGCGGCTCAAAAAGCTGCTGAAAAGGACGCAACCGTCAGTACCTACAGTTAAAGACCGGGGAAAAGTTTTAGTTGAAGAAAAATGCATTTGTCACAATATATGGTGGGCCACAGAGTTCATTTCAAACCGTGTTAGTATTCAAAAGTGTCAGTATTTGACGAGTTAGGAATGAAACTCAAAAATCAACTATCTCACCAACAGGAGCTTTACGTTTTTCCTTACCTGGCTGACCAGGTAGTTGGATTTACATCATGTGAAACTCACAAGATTACGCAAGAAACTCATGCATCCTATGAGAAACCACTGGCAGCTATGAGCAAGGTTTGGGTGTGACGATGGCGAGAGAACTGAAACCTCCCAGACAGGTTCGCGTCGGTAATATCAGAACCAGAGCATATTCTTAGTTGGAAGCACAGCAAAGGACGGCACTGAAAGCTTTTCTTGATGGAAAACATGTTTCCGCTCTTCTTCCCACTACATCACGTTGTTGGTGGCTGTGATGGGTTGAAGTTAGCCCGAGATGGACAGTGATATCGAGATGGTTCATCCAATCTCCTGCCCCTTTTGAAAGTAGTTTCCATGGACAACTTCTCAGAATGGTACTGTGTAACAATATGGCGCTTCAGGTTATGATTTCCCTGTCAGAACACAAAGGTGAAATAGAGTTTCATCAAATGTAGTCTCTCACACACAGGGACAGAAGGACGATGGCAAGATTTGTAGAGAACTTGGTCGAGGTTCAGTTGACGTCACCGGGACAACATGAACGCTGAGTTTATCAATACAAGGTTTTGTTCCACTGCTTAAGGCCTTCGGATGTTCTTTTTAATAAGGTATAAATAGAGCTACAGATGTTGTCTGACTTCAGGCAAAGACACTTGTGACTATTCAGAAGTCAGTTTTAGAAAGGCAGACTGTGATCAGACTCTCGCTGCTCACTGTAGCTGAAGACGTGACTGTTCTAAGACAAAACGGCAGTTAAGAAAAGCACAGAAAATAAATGACAAGGCATCATTTCTGTATTTGTGAAGAAGTGGACTTCTCTGGTCCAAATCAGAGACACGTGGAGAGATGAAGTTCATTTTGATCCCTTTTTATTTCTCTCACGTACTCAAACACGTGGTCATCGAGCATGCCCGTGCAATGCTTTTTTAGCATGACTTCGCTTTGCAGCAGACTGATCTAATTAGACGGCAGATAAGATCACAGAAGGTGTAGGGGAGAAAATAGCAACCACACACACACACGTACACACACAGCAGGGATGCTGAAGCTGTGGGTTCGATCTTTGTGAAAGAGACATTTTTGCGTACCCTCGGCAGCCGCGGCCGGAGGCAAGTTTGTTTTCGGGTCGTCCGTCTGTCCGTCCCACGCCTGTGAATGTGACATCTCAGTAGCGCCTGGAGGGAATTCGTTCCAATTCGGCACAAACGTCCACTTGGACTCAAGGATGGACTAATTCGATTTTGGTGATCAAAGGTTAAAGGTCAAGGTCACTGTGACCTCACAAAGCACATTGTGACCATAATCTTAGAATTAAGTACATCACACTCTCACCTTTCTTCATGTGACAGTGCTAATAAATAAGCCAACACTGTCACCTACGTGGATGCTTGAAGAGAGGTACATGTTTTACCTCTGACCTGATTAGCGCATTTCCTTGGATCTCGAAGGGTTACGCTTGTGCGTAGAAGATGACAAACGCACACTCTCACAAAACCGCACACGTGCACACCTTGAACACTTTTGTCCCCGCCCCTTCCTTCTGTCAAGTCAGGCGTTTGACCATATGGAGGTTTGGCTTAATCTCGTTTGCTTCGAAAGAGATTACAGTGCGTTTCTCACCTGCCTCCCTCTGAGTGATTGAAGAGGAAGTGGCGAGATGTATGGAGCCAAGAACGTGAACACCGGCGCAGTTAAAAAAAAAAAACACGCACACAAAAACACATCTGTGGTGCTATCGGGCCATCAGTATATGTGCTTACTGTACAGATACCGCAGCACTGAAACCATATCTCTTGCTCTTTTTTTACTGCCTGCCCAACTTCCTGTCTGTCTTTCCCCTCTGTACCGCATGACGCGCTGCATTATTTGTTTATTTGTCACTTCCTCACAGTGCGACACTTCTACTGTAACTCCTCAGTGCTGCCAGGAAATAATGAAGAGACGGGGAAGAGAGGGCGAGGCAGGTGCATAATGTAGTCAACACTTCTACCTCTGGCCTCAGTCTCAAGGGGCCGTGTGTGCGTGCATGTGTGTGTGTGTGTGTGTGCGTTTGCATAAAAGCCTTCCACCTTTATTGTCTCCATTGTACTTGTGTTTACGCACACACCAAGCCATGGTTGCCGTGGAGATACTGTATCACCTGGCGATACCATGCCTTATCCCTCCACCACCACCACCACCACCACCACCTACTTCCCCTCCCCTCACAACCCTTAATCTCATCCAATCAGAAGCCAGTAGGGATTTCCAATGAAACAAGGAGGACGATTGGCTGTTGGCATAGAGTTCAGAGTCCCGCAGTACCAAGGGGAGGGTAGAGTCTACAGTATATGACTGTGTATTATACATGACCACGGCCTTATTTACCTGCTCGTGATAATAAGTTGCTGGGTAATAAAACTAGATCTTGATACAGAGCCCCCTCTATGGAGAGATAATCCTTTATTGATCCCACAGTGGCTGCAGTTCAGTTCGGGAAGTAAATTCACAATTCAATCACTCTATTGACGTTTCAGAAAGTCATTTTGGAAATAGTTTTAACCTGCTGTTATTCCTGAAAATGTATGTTCATTTATCCGTTAAATGCCTCTACCAGTCCAGCCCAAAGCGAGTCAAAAACTGTTGTTGATCCATTTGAAGCACAGACGTGGTTTCAGGCTCTTTATGTATAAGCTGAATTTTTTTCACAAGCTGTTAGAAGCTCTGTAAGTGCTTCTGGCATTAATCTATAGGAGTTTGAACACACTGAATTATTTATGCATTATTCTTGCCAAAATGTGTTAATGCAAAAATAAGCCTAGAGATAACCTTAAACTGCCCCTATTAGCTGGAAAAACACACCGGGTCCACGTCATATAGTCTTACATGGTCCACGTACAATTATACTGAAAATGGACACTTAACACATGTTTTTCTAAGGAAATATCCAGGTGCATGGCAAAACAAATGCCATTTTGTGACCTCAAATTACCCTTGCTTGAGACTCAAATGGGCAAAATAATCATTATAGTTCTTTATTTCCTGGTTTACACCAACTTGTCGAGATGAAATGGTCAAAAACAAATGCTTAGTTTACAGCTGTAAAAACTGAAAAACTAAACCATGTATTGCTGGATTTGACATCCCATTGGCTACATGATGCATCAATCATCAGTTGACTGGCATGTAAGTGGCTCAGTCAGTGGCTCTTTGGCTGTTGTAGGCTCTCGGGCGGGCATAGAAGCTTAACAGCCTGGAAACAAGGCAACCAACTACAAGATGAATTGTGTCCATAAAACTTGAGGCCAAGCAGAAATATATTTGGAAATCATCCCATCATAAACACCAAGACTTCCTGGCATTGCTCTGAGCAGAACCAGCTAGCAGAGCTAACTCGCAGCTGCAGTTCTCAGCAGTTACAGGTTGCTTTCAGGAAACTCCTTAAGTTACAGAGTTGAGGCAGAGCAGCCGGAGGACATCAGAGGGAAAACCAGAAATAACTTTCCCCATAAAACATCATCCAGTTTCTCCAAAACCACTGACAATTTGTGTCACTGTACCATCAAAATGATTATGATAAAGTTGCTTTAAGGTCCTCATCATGTCATTTGATATTGTGCTTGGGAGAGTCATACTCCCATTATCTCACAAAGTGTGTTTGGCCAGTTTTGTTCAGTTGGTAATCTAGCCTTGTGCAACTGTGTATGATAGAAAAACCACAATCTGCTCTGCCTAGCTTACCTAGAAATTGCCTTGTCGCTGTACACCAAGACGACAAAATACTAAGAATAGCATGCACATAAATGTGACAACATCTTGAAAAATTACCATAGAGTTCAAACAATTCACATTAACAGAGGCGGCAGGTATTTCAAGGCTATTATATTGTTACTGTTATGTTGCCCCCCCTTTGTGTCACCAACAGTAGCTTTCAAGTGAAAAATAGGGCTTGAGGAGGAATTATAATTCAGAATTGTGGGTAGCGTTATTGTTGTAGGTGGCATCAGTTTATCTCTCATGTCTTGAATTACATTCTTATTATTCTCTTTAAGAAGATTGCAAAGTTCTCTGCAATATGACAGGAACACTCACACTGGCTTGAAGGGGTACAAACAGTAACATCAACAGCAACAGGATCAAATGACGCATAGAAGCCAAACATGTGTTTTGAGAGGAGCCTAAAGCTCACAGTGATGGAGTGTCTTGCTCATCTTTTTTGATGTCTAACTCATTCAACCTCAGTGACTCACCTGCAGGAGCACAGTCGTGACACACACTCATTGACACACAGATGGTGTGTGTGTGTGTATTAGTAAATTATCAATAGGGGTCCATCTGTTTAGCTCAGACTGGGACTGGGTCACCGGGTGGCCTGAGGGTTTCTGGATCGCTTTAGATTCCTGAGAGGCCGGAGGATGGGACAAGTGTGTGTGTGTGTGTGTGTGTGTGTGTGTGTGGTGGCTTCGGAGCTCGAAGGGCGTAGGATCCACTGGTGACTGCGGCTCTGTGGGATTAACTGGGTGCATGCAGAGCACCATTTATCCTTGTGGGATATAGGCTAATGAGCCATATGCACCTGCTTGTTCACGTGTGTGTGCATGTGTGTCAGTGTTAGTCAGTAGTGTGTCTCATTAAGGGTGTAAATCAGAGGTTTCATCATGAAACGTTATTATATTTACTCTTTGGATGGCGATAAAATACCCATTTGACTTAAAACTTCACCGTTATTAGCTTCAGCTCATGGCATTTTACACTGCGTAATTGGCCTAGCAGCTAGCAGCCTTTTCCTCTACACATAGCTGAACATATTACATGTATTATTTATACTTTTATTCACTCAATGTTGGTTTAAGTCTCCCAACAGAACACCACGGGTGAGTTTCAGCCTAACATTGTTTGAACAAAGCAGCTGATGTTGCTGTAGCAAGAGTTAGCAACAGTTGACCTGTTTTTTTTTTTGTGTTTGTTTTTTCAAAATCCAAAATATTCCCACACTGCTGATTTATTCCCGAGAGGGGAGTCAATATGCTCATTATCTTGCATTCTTTTTAATTTTATTTTTGGCTGCTTGCCATCACCTGCCTGGTGCTAGCACTGTTTTAATGTTTCGGAAGGCGGTGCGCTTGGATGAAGGTGACAGACCTGTCCTGGGGATTTCAAAAGCTGTATTTTAAAAATGATGATATGGATCAATATCTTAATTTTGCACAGATTATATCGGATCAATCATGAAATCATTATATCAACCCCATATGCCATGTTCACCGGTGTGTCACCTCGTCTGAGAAGCACATCTGGGAAATATAGATGTTACTATTGTGTGTGTGTGAGTAGGAAGTACAATTCTGTTTTTTAGTTTGAACTGTCGAGCTGTTGGACCTGTTTGAATTGCTTGTTTTCTCAGATGTGCAAAGTTTTGGAGTACAAGCAACTCAAAGTGGAACAGTTTGCCTAGACTCTTTTACTTCTTTTAACAATTAAATTAGCTTTTCTGTCTTAAAACCTAGTTCTGTTGTTCACTTTCCCCAGGGTCTTTAATGCTATTCTCCCTCCACCCAAATAATTTAGTGGTCTGTATTCTTTTAATTCCACATTTAATATGATTTATATCCTCATAAGTTTTGATAAATTCTTCCCAGTTTATGGTTACCTTCCAGCCAGCCACTGATTTCCATTTAATTCCGTATGGTATGAAAATGTGTTGGCGGCTCTTGAAACTTGCCTGAGATGTGTAATTCATCATTGGGAACATTAAGTCCGTATGAGATTTTGACAAAATTACACGGTGGCTTACACTGAACAACTCAGCAAGTTCCAAGAGTTTGCATAACTGGTTTTCATACGATATGAAAATGAATGGGGATCAATGGTTACCCAAAAGGTAAAAGATCTGTGCATATAATTTATGCATATAGTAACAGTTATGTGCATTACACTGCAAATACACTGTTGCAGCCCTGTGATTGTAACATTTTATTGATGGGACGTATCAGAGTCTGGAGCGTGCTTGGAGAGATGAACATTTACAGCGGGGGATTGCTAAATGAGTGCAGCTCGTAAAGGTCCTCACAGGCGTCGTAATGCCGATAAGTGTCTATGTGGGTGAGTGACACGGAGGTTCATTATAGATCTGTGTTTGCGCTCGCCGCTCGTCATACCCCCTGCACATCCCAGCAGGTCATCGCACAGCTAAAGTCCACCATTTGATGACTATAAAACCCGCCTCTTGTTTGTCTCTGTTTTTGGCCCGCTCCCCGGCTCGGCCTTCTCCTCCCCTGATGTGCTTCAAGCTGCATGTATGACAACCACAACCACAGCTGGTTTTCTTTTGCCAGGGTGATTCATTGGTCTTGCATTCAAGCCCTCTACCCTTGGGTACTTTGCCCTATAAAAAAGTGAGGACATATTTATTAGTCAAACCTAGTTAATATTTAATTATACCTCAAAGACAGCGTTGGCATTTGTTCTTTGATTACAAATAGAGGAGAGAGAGAGAGAGAGAGAGAGCTCACTGCTCTTAGTCAACAGTGGAGAAGTGGACGCCGCAATGCAAACCCTGTAACACCGACAATCGGATTTGTACAGATTGTTTGTTCAATCTTTCCTTCCTTTTTTAGACGTCTGTTCCTCCTACTCTCCACTTACTATATCTGTTCAAAGTACCTGGAGGTGTGTGCATTGTTGCTGGACAGACGCACTCCATACAGGCTCTTACTCAGGATTGGAACCAAAGAGGCTACTGTGGTTCAGTGTGCAGCTGTGATTCACTTTCAGCTCGTGATGAGACCAATGGACACCTAAAAATATGGCCTTTATGGAGACAAGACTCGGAGTCTGCGGTCATGCCAGCAGCTCTGTGGGGCTGTATCCAGCTGAATGCTAACATCAGCATGCTCGCAATGACAATATTTGTATGCTGATGTGTAGCAGGTGTAATGTTCGCCATGTTCAGCGTCTTAGTTCAGGCTGTAAGCATGCAAACATTTGCTAATTAGCTCGAAACGCTAAGAGCAGCTGAGCTCTACGCGATGCCACTGATCTACAGCTGAGAGTGGTGGAAATGTGATCGTAAAGCAAAATTAGGGAGCATTCAATTTTGTTGGAACATTAAAGCAGCTACAAGAAACTTTAATTCTCTAATGATTCTGGCGCCCCTGTGGACAGAAATATGAGCACCACCGCCTCCTGTTGGGAGGACTTTATGAATATTACTCCACTTTTGAAATATATATTTTGAATATCAATTCCAATTGTACTGTCCCAATGTCACTGCCAATTCTACCTTTTTGTACCTTACTAGGCACTGGTTCTTGCATTTACTCCTTAAACACTCTATATTTTGTATATTTTACAAATATTTAAGACTCTTACTGTTTTAAACTGGGCCCAGTGTGTGACCCTGACCTGGGGAACACACTGGCAGCTACTGGTTGTAACCATTTTTTCTATTGTACTGTACATCTTTGTAGCAATCTCTGGCACAAGAATTTCCTCAGGGATTAATAAAGTTATTATTGCATCGAACAGATTTGGTCGATCTGTGATAGTGATCTCGTTGCGAAAGCTAAGGTCACATCAAGATGTAGCTCGGTAGCAGGACAAACATCAAGTGTCAATGTTAAAAGCTAGTTGTTCTGCTGCCGTACCACCAGACTACAGGGCTGTTTCTTTCCTCAGACTTTGAGATGCCTAAATTCATCATCAGCACTCCATAAAAATAGTTTTAGTTTTGAGTTATGAGTGAGTGTCTGTGTCAGATTTCTTGGCAGTCCATTCAGTCGTTGTTAAGACATTGTAGTCAAACTACAAAGGCCAGCCTCATTGTGGCCTCTATAGAAGGAGGAGAAGGGATCAAGAATGTCATTAGGATACACTGTCTATGAACCTATAGCAAATATGTTATATTTCACTGCAGAAAAAGTTTGACCTACTCGTGATGAAAAGTCCAGGGAACATTTGAATTCATCCTCTGGGCCATATGGATGTACCAGAGTTGATGGCAGTGCATCAAGGAGTTGTTGAGATATTTCACTAATAGCCCAATATGTTAAACTCATTGTGGTGCTTAAGGAAAAGTCAGCGGACCATCAAAATAGTATTCATCCTCTGGACACCATCGTTCTCTGTACCAAATTACAGACCAATCCATCCATTAGCTGTTGAGACATTTCAGTTTGGACCAAAGCAGTGGACTAAGAGTCCAACACTGCCGTCCCTGAAGCCTTACCACTAGCACTGCTAAAGAGAGATATAAAGTCAGCACAATACGGAAAGATATAAAAACACAACAGTTGGGCAGTTGGGCGAAACCCCAGAAACTAAGGGTGGAGAGGGCAAGAGAAAGGGAGAATTATAGCTGTGAGTGAGAGATATGGACGGACAGGGGAGAAGAGGAGGGAGGCAGCGGCGGTGAATGACAGAGATAAGAAATGGCGGCCAGGACACAGAGGAGCATTGGAATGAGGATGAGGAGAACAAACTAATTCCAGCGCGCAGGGAGTTCAAAACACAATTGACAATCTCTCTCTTTCTCCCTGTCAGTGCCAGTGTTTACAGCGGTTAAGCAGGCTTTGCAAGAGTAATTCTACTATTATTAGCCGGCGTGGCAGCTAATGCTGCAGCCAGACGGTCAGGGTGATGGACATGCTCTGTGTGTCTGGTGACCCTCTGTTTGTGTTGACTGGTTTACCCTCTGTGCTTCCCCATTTTCTCATTCACAAACATAGGCAACCATAAAAAAAAAAAAAACATGAAAACACAGAGCCAGCCTTATGATTGCCAAACCCTTTTAGCAGGATGCAGCCAAGACACAAAGCTATTATTTGACTCAGCACCCAGACACCGTTTCCGCTGCTGCTGTTATAAGAGGGAGGTTTTGCATGTTTTCCCTTCTGAAACTCAACTTCCTTCTTCATTTGCATAGAATGGCCTTTTTCTTAAACACAGCGCAGTGACTCTTGTCTGGCAGGGGAGTCCAACGAGAAACCCAAATCGAAAGCTGCTCTTCCACCTAGTGGCGCGAGGGCCGCAGTGCACCGACTTGTAGCAAGGTTGCGAGGAAGGAGACGCGCGGGAGAAGGTGCAGGCCGAGGCAGAGAGTGCTTCAGCCCGGAGGGAGGAGGGGGAGCGGGAAGAGATGGAGGAGGAGGAGGCAAGACGAGAGAGAGAGAGTGATGTAGGGAGCGACGGGGAGAGGAGCAGCAGTATTCTCTTTGAAGCCGACTGTATTCTCTGAAGAGGTCGGTTGCATAATTTCGGCAGCAAAACAGGCTGAGGGTGTTGTTTTTATTTCCCCCCACTTCTCAGAGTTGTCTGGTTCATGACACACAGAAGACATACGGGGGACCAGTACAGCCATTAAGACATATGGCAGTGAGATGGACAAAATGGGCCCAGTCAGATAACCACGCAACCCACACACACACACACACACACACACAGAGAGAGGCTCATGACCAAATGAGTAATCACCCCTGCAGGTATCCAGGCTCTGAGTGTGTGTGTGTGTGTGTGTGATCGCTTGTGTGTGTGTGTGTGTGTGTGTGTCGTTCCACTCCCCCTCTCTCCGCTCAGTCTAAGCTATGTAGGCTAACTATTGGATCCCATTATGTGTCAGGACACCGTATGACTTACACAGGATTAGATGCGTTCCCAGCTGGATTCAAACTCATAATTGAATTTTCAGGCTTGTCTCTCTATAATTGGACCAAAATTAATCAGAGTTTTTCCTCTACCTTCTCTGTTACACTCCCACCTTCACTCTCCTTCCCCCTTACTTTTTTTTAATGCTCCGTCGCCCACTTACTTTACCTGGCTCTGAAAAAAAATTAAACGCTGCCTTCCTCTCTCCGCCCAGGTCCGAGATGGGCGTCCTGGAATTTGGGCATCTTCATCTGCATCCGCTGCGCCGGCATCCATCGAAACCTGGGGGTCCACATCTCCAAGGTCAAGTCTGTCAATCTGGACCAGTGGACGCAGGAGCAGGTCCAGGTCAGAGGTCACACTGCAGAGCCAAACACCACACACATGTAATATAATTGATCTGTCAGAATGTATGACCAACCCAAGCCCTGCAACCGTATGTTCACAACACTTCATAGACGGACTCCAAAAAGTCTGATCTGGCAACAGTAATTTAGCATTTCTATGTTTAGTAGTTAGATCTCCCAGCTAGGAGTTAGATTGTGAGATTGATAGTCCTGACAAGATAGCTTAGCTCGTATTAGCTTAGCATAAAGACTGAATGTTTGACTCAGATGGAGGCGGTGGGGTACGTTCCCTGAATGACAGCTGCTGGGCTACAGCGACTTCGTTTCAGGGTATTGAGCTCGGACTCCTCGGGTTCAACGTTAGCTCACCGCAGAGGCAACGCCAGCTTATGTTCTTTGGGTTGTAAACAGTGTAGGTGCTGTTCTTTATAGTAATGGATGAAGTACAATAAAAACATACACGTTTGCCCCTTTGCTAATGGCAGTAATTAGCTAAGGCGCCCAAACAGAAAAGCTGCTAAAGAGATGTTATAGTTGTTACAGCAGAAAGCCCCTGAACAGGTTTAGTGTCTTAATGAGTATAATTTATTTCTTCTATCCTCTAAAAATGCCCAGTTGTTTCTCCTTTGTTCCCCGTGGTCTTGTTTTCTTTCACACTGCATTTAAGTACCAGTAGGAGCCTGTTAGTGTTTAATTGGTACAAATGCCAGTGTTAAAGTGTTTTTCTTGTGTTGAACCAACAGTATTAAAACACAAAACCTTGTATTAGAGATTTATGACAGCTTTCTGGTTTCTGCAGCTGTATCTCAAAGACATATCACATATAGTAGAGGAAGCAGACACCTTCTCATCTGTATCCAGCTCAGCTTGTCTGAACGTCAGCATTATGCTTCTAAGCGCGATCGTTTTCCTACCGTCAGCATCTTGATTTTTCTCTTTCTCCCGCAATACCATTTCACGCTGTTGTATCATGAGGACTCCGCCACATGCAGCGTGAGAAGTACCCTGGATGTTGTGTCTTTGCTTTATTAGAACAATGTGAAATGACTTGTTGTGCTTTGCTTTCACCAGTGTGTTCAGGAGATGGGAAACGCCAAAGCCAAACGTCTCTACGAGGCTTTCTTACCCGAGTGCTTCCAGAGGCCCGAGACGGACCAGTCTGCAGAGATCTTCATCAGGGACAAGTACGATAAGAAGAAGTACATGGATAAGGTCATTGACATACAGATGCTTAGGGTGAGTCCTCACACACGGACGGAAAAAAGCTTTGTGCTTCAAACAGGATCAGCAGACAGAAAATAATCTTGACAGGACAGTGAATCACACTTTCTTGCCTCGTCTCTCTTGAGGAAGGTCAGGCCACTTGAAGTGTCCGTAACGATTGTTCTCTCTGTGCAGAAAGAAAAGAGCTGTGACAATATACCCAAGGAACCGGTTGTGTTTGAGAAGATGAAATTGGTGAGTATGTCATTTCATGTTCGTACTTGTCCTTAAAGATTTTGCACATTCAGCCGATCTCTTTTCGAGCTAAAGAAAGAGGGAGGAGGGTCAGTCAGTCAGTGATGAGAGTGAGGTATGATGACGCACATCTTGAAGAGATGAGTTTTCCAGCCAGCAGGGGGAAATTGGGAGCATCTCTGCTGTTTTGACGTGAGCAGGAAGTCATTTCACTTAACAGGGGGTGGAGAAAAAAGATTCTGGATCCAAGCTCGTTTGTCAGTGCAGACATTTTGCATTAATTATATCGACTTTCTCTCTTGTGACAGAAAAAAGACATCAGCCCGAAGACAAACTCCCAGTCTGTAGACCTGCTTGGATTAGGTATTACACACCCACATGCACTCGCACACGTACGCACATTAACAATATAGCACTTACGTGTAATATACAGTAAATTGTAGATCAAGTTTAAGGTCGATCATAATAACCATGCCTCCATCTGTCCTTTCCTAGATGCCCCTGCTCCAAGTCCTGCGGTGTCTAATGGTGGAGGATGTGTTCCAGACAGTAATGAGAGCCCAGCGGTGTCTCATCCAGCTCTGGCACACTCTGCACTGGATCTCTTCAGCTCACTGCCAGCACCCCCCTCTGCTTCCTCCACTAAAACCACGGTAGGAGATAGCACACTGTACACACTGCTCACCGTCTGCTCTCCACAGAACTCTTGCGTTTTCTGCTAAAGGATGTCAGTGTTGGTCTTTTGGACAGTCTACCACTTTGATCCAGACTGAAATATCGCAAAACAGCTGATCCAGACAATAATTTTGCCCAAAGGATGAAATCTACTCACCTTGTTGATCCCGTGTTATTGTCTTTTTCTATCACCGTTAACTGGTCAGAAGTTAGATTAGTTATTTATGACCAAATACCTGAAAAACAAATGACACTCCCTTCAACTTTAGCTGTCCTTTTTTTAGTTTTATTTAGCAAATGGTAGCATGCTAACAAGCTGAACTAAGATACTGTACATGGTGAACATACATGCTAAACATCATTAGCGTGTTCTTTGTGAGCACAGTAGCACGCTAAAGTTAGCATAATAAGCTTTAATACCTCCTCTTCGCCCTTCCTCTCTAGCCTGTTTCCAGCTCCCTGCCTCAGAGCAGAGTGACTGCCTCTGTGCCTGAAAACCTCAGTCTGTTCCTGGATCCAGCACCCAAAGCAGAGGAGGGCACTGTCAAGAAACTGTCCAAGGACTCAATTCTCTCCCTGTACGCCTCCACCCCCCTCAGTGCACGCCAGCAGTATGGCTACTCAAGGTGAGACCTGGGAAAAAAAACCTTTCTCAGATGTGGCTTTCTCCATGTGTTCTTAAGACAACTCTGTGTAACTTTTAAAGGTGCAATATGTAGGAATAGGACACCTGTGAAGTTCTCAAAACAGAAAGTGGGAGCATATCATCAAAGTAACTGCAAGCTGCTGCTAACTGTAGCTGCTGTTAGCTTGTTAGCTCAGTTAGCCGTGCAGCTATCGTTCTGGACTGGGAGTTCGTGGAGTGTTGGTGTTAACACAACTAGCGAGGTGCTTTGGACCAGGCCTGGCCAGTGTTAGCTGGTTAGCATGCTAACGTCAATATATATTTCTGTACACAATACATAGGTTGTTCACATTCTGTTAATAATGTCAGTTAACTTTTGGATGTTCTGAACAAAACTTTGTACATATTGCACCTTTAAAGCAATTTTGGAGAAAGAGTTGATTAGTTGATTGTTGAGTCTCATTCCCAGGTACTGACACCTTGGGTTGGGTTGGCGCCCATCCAACCATATCCGCAAAGTTATATATTGTTGCTTGAATCTTAATATAATTGGTGAGTTAGTTTCTTCAAAGAGACAAGCACATGATTGATTGCTCACAGATTGCTGCTTCCTGTCCTTCATTATCTTTCGCAGGTTTGTACATGAACCAAATGGGATACCTGACCCACCCGTACGGTTCATACCATTCTTTGGCCCAGGCAGGGGGAATGGGAGGCACCATGATGACATCACAGATGGCCATGATGGCACAGCAACCAAGCAGCATGATTGGAGTTCAACAGAACAGCATGATGGGACAGCAGAATGGTTTAATGGCTGCACAGGGTGTCATGGCTCCACCTAGTGGCGCTATGGCGTCGCCTTACTTGACAGGGATGACCCAGGGCATGATGGGACAGCAGCAAAGCGGAATGATGGTACAGCAGCAGACTGGGATGATGGGACAGCAGCAGAATGGCATTATGGGACAGCAGCCGCCTGGGATGATGGGGCAGCAGCCGCCTGGGATGATGGTGCAGCAGCAGCCTGGGATGATGGGACAGCAGCAGAATGGCATTATGGGACAGCAGCAGCCTGGGATGATGGTACAGCAGCAGGTTGGAGGTTTACCTCATCAGCAGGCGTATGGAGTGCAACATGCTCAGCAGCTACAGTGGAACATTACCCAGGTGTGTTTGGGGTTGCGTAAATATTTGTTTTCAACCATATGAATTTTGAAAGTAGTAACAATGTGTCTTTTTGTGGCTTTCAGATGACTCAGCACGTGGCCGGCATGAATCTCTACAACACCAATGGCATGATGGGATACAGCAGTCAACACATGGGAAGCTCGACAACTCCGAGCTCATCGAACATGACAGCACACATTTGGAAATGATCCCATATATCCAAAAAGTGAAGTAATGCCAATAATCCACAAAAGAGAGGGGAACTGAGTTGTAGGAATCTGGATTAGACTCTCTGTGAGACCTTTACTAATGCAAGGGAGGGGGAGGAGGAGGAGGAGGAAGAAGAGGAGACAGGTGTGAAGAAGATCAAGGTTTGGGAAACCACTACTACCTCTCTTTCTCTCTCCTCTCTGCCCATGCTTCCTCTTCTCGTCTCATCCATGGCCATGTTTTGCATATTTCCATGCTTGCCTTCAGAACATTTTCGTATGATAACCAAGACAACAGGGTTCAGAGTTTAACAACTTAGGACTACAAATCTTTTTTCATACTTAGCCTGTGTGAGTGTGTGTGTGTGTGTGTGTGCACGCACATCTGCTGTATGTAGGTGTCAACTAACTGCTTGACTTAAACACTTTGGTTTCTGGAGACTTTTACAGTTTTTCTTACTTGATCAGAATCAAGTCGTCAAAATGCTATCAATGCTAGGTTAGCCTAGCTTAACTCAAATGCACTGGAATATGGATATGTACAGACATGGGAGTGGTATCAATCTACTCATCTAACTCTTGGCAGGAAAGGTAATAAGAGTTCAGATTATGTCAAACAAAAAGGCTGAACTATTCTCTTAACCCAGCATTAGCAATGTCTCTTAACAAATCATTCCCGGCAGCAACAGTTATCATTTTAGCCGCAACCACATTTGTGAAGAACCAACTATGATGAATGTTTTCCCAACCAGCTTTCAAGTTCACCTGGGTTAAGATTTCATTCTTTAAAGGTTTTAGGTGACATATTTTTAAGGTTAAACAACCCTTCCTGTCAGAGGATTTAAGCTTGGCTAGGCTAGTCTCTTAATTTATCACACCTTCAAGCTGCAAGTAGACGGGAAATGAATTTGTCTTGCTCTGTGTTAGTAGGAAAAAACTGTAAAACCTTACAAGAACCAATGTATCCCTCCCTAAACACTTAAGTTATCCTACCCCTCCAGTAATATTAGAACTTAAGAAATCCCTTTACTTATTGATAAGTTCCTATTGTCTCACACGTTAGAGTAGCTACGAAACCTACCTAAGCAACCCTTAAATATGATGTCTTCTGCTCAATTCAAAGAGGGCTTCTTTTAGAACCAATATCTAATCTCAACTTTTAAGTGTCAAAAGTCCTGAACTGGATTTTGGGAGACCAAAGATCAATGCTAGCTTTATTAAGGTTGTAAGATATTCCGATGCTTTGTTACATCTGTATAGCCAAGTAACTAGTGATTATTAGAAACTTCAATTCAGCCGTCCTTTAACAGTATGTTCGGTCATACCTGCTCTTACGCATCGAATGTCGGGATATATCAATTCACTGTGCTATTTCCTCAGCGAGGGTGGGACACTTAAAAAGTCACTACTTGCATGCCAAGTCATCATGTATAATGTCGACGCATTAACGCACACACACCTCAAGTTAATCTACCTTGTACAATAGAGGCCTCAAACAACGTTGAATGTCCGTAAACAAGAGAGAAATAGAGAGAGAGAGGACACTTTACGGTACGGATCGGTCGTGTTTCAGATTCTTCCACTGAGCTGCATGAGGAGAATGTTTTATCTAGCTCTGACTGTATGTGCTGTATGTTTATCACGATATCCGAATGTGTCTCTGAATGTCTCTCTCTACGTGTCGATCAGTCTCTGACCAAGACCAACGAAAAAAAAAAAAAAGAATCTCAATGAATGTGCTGTCCTGAATGTGTTTTCACGATTGTACCGGGCCCATTGCGAGTATACACACACCTGAATGTTGCCGTGGTGCGTTTGTTTTTTGATATTCTATGATTCTGTCGAGCAACGTACACTTGTGTGTTCTGAATGTTCCGTGGTCAACAGCGTCCTGTCCGTTTTTATTGGGCTTATTTTGGTTTGTTGTTCAATTCAACCAAGTTTTAATGTTACCGTCGAGTTAGGAGCAAACTGTGACCGGGCTGACGCGTTTTCAGGTCACTCGGGGGCGTTTTACGACCACAATCTGTCACCTCTCGACGTTTGAGTCAACACCTCCCCAACACACGCCTACGCAGACCGTCTCTGTGTACTGAGCTCTCTCTCAAAGTGTTTCTGAATACGTCCATTCTTATAAATGCATGAAGCCATTAGTGTAAATAATCTTTCCGTTTTTACGTACGAGCATCTTTGTGTTAATTTTAGCCGTTACGAATGTGAGGGGTAAGAATGTAAAAGGAGCAGCAGAAAGAGAAATAAATGACGACACATGGACCCACAATAAGATTCCCATTAATAATAAACAAGCAGCCTTCGCAACCCAGAAACACGTCTGTTCCTTCCAGGTATTTCGTTCCCTTTTAGCTCTCTCCGTGGCAGCTGAGGCAACAGCGTGACAGCAGCAGTCACTTTTCTCTGCTGGGAGCAATACCGCCATAAGACAATGTGTCGCCTGTGCACTGTAACAGCAGAGCTTTCGGCTAGCGACGAGGAGTTTCTGGGAAACGGTAACAATCCATGTTCTGTGGGGGCGAGGAGGCTTCGCCCGAGCAGCTTCTTCATTTGTAATTATCTCAAGACTTTTAGGTTGCTTGTGATCGGTTCCTTTGTTTCGGTCTGGTATATTTTCTGTGAAATAAGAGCAAATGAAGGAATGTATCTTTTTATGTACGTGTCAATCAAGATATTGTGTATCTTATTCTTTATCGGATTCTCTCTGTATATCATGTTTCTGGAACAATATTGATGAAAATGTACTGTATATGAGTTCTTTCCCTTTTTTCGATTTCATGTTGACACAAGGTAGTCACTTAAATTTGAGAATATATATGTAACATACAATACTCGTCTCTGTGAAAATATACAAAATAAATATTGTTTTGAATAATTTTGATACCTTGTGTTGATTTAAAAAAAATGTTTAGTAGCGACATGGTTTATGTAAAAGCAAGGTGAAACTACTCTGAAGGTGTTTTGTTGCATTTAATGTTTATGTTTTAAATGCTAAACACCGATTGGATCACTATTATGTCAGTGATGTATTATACATTTATACATAGTAATTCATTTTCTTTAATTTTTTTTAGGCAAGCTTTGATTCTACATATAGCCATAAATACCAAAAATGACTTTTCACAGAAAAGTGAGTTGTTTTTTTAAAAAAAAAGCTTGTTTATTCTAAAAAAAATTTACAAAATATCCATATTTCAATGTAATATGCATTTTCAAAGCAGCTATATTAACTGTTAAATCAATGAAACAGCTCTGTGTAATCTCTCTTAGTGGTAAACGGAGAATTATCACTCATCCGTGCAGTTTCTCTCAGTGCTTTATGGAAACTTTCAGCTCATTGTATTGGTTTTTTTGGTCTGCTGCTTCTCTGTTCGCTCACTCTCATGGCTCTATTTTTGGCCAAAGAAGCTGCAGCGCAAAACAAAAGACAAAGTTAGCAAGTAGGTGAACATAATGTTGCACTGAAGACGTAACTTTCTTCTTCAGGAGTTGGCGGAGAGCAAAAACAGAGCCTTTGGAGTCACACTCACCAGTTGGCCAGAAACACTGAACGCTGGAAAGATGAGAATACGCAGGACAACTGTTTGTGATTCAAATAAACTTTATTGACTTTGCGTCCAGATGTCAAAGGGCATGCAAATACAGGCTTCTGAATCCGAAATTGTTCTTTTTTTTTTTTTTCCTCAGTTTGGTTCTATTTTCTTACAAAACTACGTGCACCTTAAGTAATCAATTCTGCAGCGTACAAACCACAAAAATACCAGTTTTACATTATCAAATACTGCACATAGAAAACATTTACAAAGCACAGGTATAAAATTACAGCTCCCTTTTTTTCTTCTTTGCCATGAACTGCATCCTTTCCTCAGACCGTCTGCTATGCTTTGCCCTTTAAAACGTACTCTGCGAACACTCCTCGGTGGAAAGGTTAAGGCCGGTATAGAAAAGACAACCGCTCTTTTACCAACACCAGCAATCCAATTGAACTCGGCCGAATGTTTTGATGCTCCCATCCATCTTTACATTTGATTCCGAGATGGTAACATCGTTAAATATAATCAAATCGTCCCACGTTCGGCCATTAGTTTGGGTTGTTTAGTGCGGTTTGTGCTTTGCTGGGTTTGACAAAGTGAAGGTTGTCTTGACAGTGGGGAGGGGGAGCTACAGTGGCCTTAATAAAGTCTACGAGACAGCTAAAAGGACAAAAAATGCCTACTCAGGGAAACTTGTGCTGTGATTACAGACGTTTATAGACGCGGATGAAGACGTACTGGCATATTCAGCAGCGAAAAAACTTGCCCGTCAGCTCAGGAATAACGCCTGTTTTGTTCTCATCGACAGCTGCTACATTGGCAAACACACATGTGGAATGCATGCTCCGTTAGAAAACGTAAGAGTCAAATAAGAAGTTAGAAAGATAAGAAATTTGTTGCTCGTGGGGGCGTCATATCATAAAACAGCGGTTCTTCACAATGCATCGCATGCTCTGTTGAGTCTAAATTGCTTCTGGTGCTCGGCAACGTGATTCGACTTGATATCCTATTCGTCATCGTCAGCTGATACAGATTCAGCCCGAGGTTTGCTACGACCCCAATGAGCGAGAGCGAGGCCGAGGCCAGGCGTGGAGAACAGTGGAGGCTACAGCCAGTGGTTATTGCCAGAAGAAGTAGTTCAGAAAATGGAAGGCTAAAGTCCATGCTACGTTAAGATACAGCATTTTTTCGACAATTCATTTGCATTTCAATGAATTTCCTTTGATTCTCGTACCGGGTCTAATTGACATCCTCGTCACTCGTCACCTGTCATTAACATTGTTATCATCATCATCAATATTATACCATCATAGAGATTAAATACAAGAAAATCATCGGAGTAACCATGCTGCAAACATTTTTCTAGTTCAAAGTACAAAAATCATAACAATCCCGTCAGCTTGACAGATAAATCGATTGGTTCATCGCTGCGGGAAGGGGGGGAATAGCAATCCTTTCCGTTTTGACACCCATCGTGGCGATTTCGAATAAATAAAAATGCATTTCGCCGGACGGGGGTTCATGCTCGTTTCAAACCGCAAGAGCTGCTCTTTCAAATGAACACACACAAAGAATAAGACATACAGAGTACAGTACAGTAAAAGTAGGGGGGATACCTGAAACCAACGCAGGCGAGGTCCCTGGAAAGTCTTCAAAGAGACGGTATTAGCAAACAAGATGACAAAAAAATTACACTCAGTTCTGGTGTAAGGATAAGAAATACATTCATAAAACTATACATATACACATATATAACTTCAGTACAATATTTCAAGCAAAATACATTTGTCAAAACTTTCAGTTGTGTGCTACAATAGTGAAGCAATGTCTCCTACACAAAAATAAGGCCATTGTAAACTGAACAAGCCCTCATTTTTCGCGAAAAATCTAAAGGCAGGTTTTGCCCACGCCTCCTCTCTGACTCTCTCTCTCTCTCTCTCTCTCCTCCTCATCCTCAGAATAATACCTCTCTCCTTACAAAAATAAAATACATTTTCAACATAGCACTCAAGAGACAACTCGTCTGAGGGTACATTATAAAAGTTCCGCACAAACTAAAACTGATTCGGAGAACGCTCGACGTGGACTCTACGGGGAAGCAAGCGAGCAAGCGTACGGGTTTACATTCCAAGCATCCGCAACCGTTACATTCAAACCTCAGCCGAGCCGCGACGAGATGTCTCACTCGAGCTGATACCGCCTTCATCTATCTGAAACACAAGCTCTACATGCTCCGTGCTGTTCGGCCCAGTCGCAAGAGTGAAATGTCGGCTTTGTACATTTCTGCAAACCACGTTATCATAACGTCCAGATTACATGTATATGAGCTGATTTTCTTGCATGGCGGTGGCATTACAGCTGGGCAGGACGGTTTCCAGACCGCTTTGAGGTTATGTTCTGACATTTGTAAGCA
This sequence comes from Lagodon rhomboides, assembly GCA_039737535.1. Taxonomy (NCBI): domain Eukaryota; kingdom Metazoa; phylum Chordata; class Actinopteri; order Spariformes; family Sparidae; genus Lagodon; species Lagodon rhomboides. Next base: position 19,267,961 of record CM077799.1, on the reverse strand, counting down.
TGAAACCACTGGATATTTTTCATGAGGGATCGCTGTTTTAACATTTTAACCAGTGGATATTTTCAACAAGAGACCGTTCAAGAAGACGTTCTAAGATATATGAATGTGAAACCACTGTATAGTCTTTACTTGATCATGGTTTCAGCATTTGTAAGCGTGTCTGACAGCGTTTCAACATTTGTAAGAATGAAACCACTGGATATTTTTTACGGCAGATCACCGTATTTTAGCAATTTTTTGTAAGTGCGTTTGATAACGTTCAACATTGGTAGACGTGAAACACCGGATATTTTTGACAACACGACCGGACAATTTCCTGCCGTGTTTGTGGTGACCTAACCAGACCATGAGCACAGCATTGTCACAACAGAAAATTAAGAATTGAACATAAAGACATGTATAAAAAATGTCATAAAAAAAGTTTGGTTTGCAGAAATGTACACTGCCAACATTCATTCTGGCGAATGGGTTGTGTTTCCCATAAACTGCTCAATGTCTAATCGACGCTTTGGTTAATCCAGGTGCTTGAATGCATCTTCCGTCACATTTACAAAAATCTAAGCATCGCTTAGGTTCCCAAAACCATTCAGACCCTCTGACGACCTGCTGCAACTCTGCCCTGCTACCCGTGAGCCTTTAACCTCCCTTTCAGCCTCCTTTCTCGACATGACTTAAAGCAGTCGAGTCTTTGTCCAAATAAATAATGACCGTGTGATGAGACAATGCATCTTAATTATGTGATACTACAGTAAATTCTCTCTAATCTATAAGACCGTAAATGCTATGAAGAGAGAAATAGGTGTTAATGTTCATATATGGAAACCCTGATCCTTAAATTCTCCTCAACAACTTGAGTTTACAGGTGGCTTTTTTCAAACATATCTACACATTTAGACCTCTCGCTCGCACCTCGCCGCCCTGCCACTCGTTTTTATGCATCACGCAGTACAATAAAGACGTACACCCTCACAACACTTTGAAGAAAGGCAACGTTGCAACTGTCCTTTTGGTTGCAGGAATCAAAATTTGGCTAACGCTCTCTGCTCTCAATAGAAATCACTTCTTATACGATAATGATACATATCTTTGCTTTATGTCTCCATCTACTTTCAATCAGTAGTACTGTAAATGTCTAGGGCTACTCAATATACAGCGAAGGGGACACACACGGGTCTCATATAAGCTCCAAAATATTGGAAATCACATGGAAAAATACCAAGGACTAAACATTCAGCAGGGATGTTATATAAGTCTAGGAATTTCTTTTAGATTTCTATTTAATATTTTTTTTGTTTTATGTTCTCTCCGTTGATTTTCTCTCACGTCGACCAAGCTATTTTTTGTCTTCACAAAAGGCGCGCACTGGAGAGAATGTGTGCAAATACCAAGAGTATAAGTCCTTATTTTTACATCATGCCAGCTGTCCACAAAAATAGATAAGGTACATAAAGTTAATTCATATACATGACCATCACTGTAACGGATCCACCAAGGAATGGCTCCAAAACGTACAAAGAAATTGGAACCAGGACCTTGATGGCTCATCTAAAAAGGGCTGTTTACATGATGGGAGGGTCAAAAGTGACCGTCATCTTAATCTCAAAAAAATTCAAGAATGCCAGAGATCCCTTTATCCAAAGTTCAAAGAGCGTTGAAATGTGAATTCTGTTGGTCTGAGGTGCTGAGAAGATGAAATGCCTCGGAGTTTCCCTTTTTTTTGCAGAAGGATGACAAGAGGAACGAGCGAAACAGTCCTTAGCAGACGATCGAACATGTGGTGGTGATAAAACGTAACATGAGCTCGTAAACACGCACAAGCTTTTAAGAGCCTATAGCTCGAGACAATCATGTCTCATAACACTAGTGGAATACGACAGTCTTCCATGTCTTCATCCGTACACAAGGTTGGTGTTGGTCTCAGGACAGACAGATTCAAAGCACGCTCCAAAGAGGGAAAATATATTTTCATCTTAAAGAAAAACGGTAAACACCATTAGCTTAGTTTGCCCTGCCACTCCTCTGCTATCAATGAACCATTGCACATTTTACTTGAACAGCCGACAGGTCAGTCTCACTTAAAATGCTTCATATAGAAAGAGCCAAGTGGCATTGTCTTAAAATTAGACACAAAAAGCATCCGTTCTTGTTTTAAAGGTGCACTTTGTAAGAATTTTCTGTCTAAAACATTCAGTGATTAGCGCAAATTATCGACAGAATGTGAAGAAATTACAGTTTTTAAGTTGTGTCCAAGAGGTCTGTGCATGTGTTGTGTTGCATGCTAACTAGCTAGCCCATAGACATTTTCTTCCAGAAGTAAACAACACCAGAACTTCCCTGGTGCTCCAAGCTCCCTGTCCGGGCAGAGGCAGCTAATAAGTGGGCTAGCTGCATGGCTAACTGAGCTAGGTAGCTTACAGGAGCTACAGTTAGCAGCAGTTAGCCTTTACTCTGGTCATATGCTGCCCCCTGTTTGTTTGGAGGACGAATTTGACAGGTGGCAGATTCTTACATATTGCACCTTCAACAAAAGGTCAAAATTGTATTTAAATGCAAAAGAAAATAAGTAGTTTTTATCATTAACGACATACGTTTTTAAGATCTAAATTTAAATTTAGATTTAAATGTGCTCAAGTGTGCACATGTATGCTGTAGAAGATTTAAGTTTTTTTGCAAACAAACTATTTTCTCAGACTTAAATCTAAAATCAGTGGCAGAACCGACCTGTTTGGGCTGTCCAGGTGAGCCCTCACGCCGACATTCAAAATACACTCGAGTTACATTTCCATGCTGGAATTCCATTAAAAGATTCAGAGGCGCACACTGCAGTGTGTGTGACCCAATAACATTAAAAAAAAAAATAATAAGTAAACAGGTGTTCAACCATGTCCAAACATAATACATATTTTACAGTAAAGTGCCATCTTCATTACAAACAGCCTGACAGGAAATATGAAGAGTGACATATTGCACCTGAAACAAGTAAAATCACCGTATATGGCAGGGTCACAATCCCCCTGCTCGCAAAGTAATACTGGCGTAAAATAGTCAGATATCAAAAAAGAAAAAACTCGTCTTGAATGCTGTTTACACATTTACAACAGGTTTGGGTACAGTCGGTGTGACGGAGACGAGTGGAGGGCTGAAGGTCGGAGCTGGTGCCAGCTGTGGCGAGAAAAAGACAGAGGCACGCCTTACCTCCTCCGTCGGTTTAGGAAGAAGTGTGAAAAAAGATGACATCACGACAGGGAAAATCAACAGGAAGTTCAAACAAGTCTAGGTGCTGGTATAGAGTACACAGATAGAGAGAGAGACTGTGGCACCCCCTGGATGTAGAACACGAGAACCCCAGACAGGAGCTGGACACATTTTCCAAACGATGCCTTTGTGCTGAGCGCCCTTGTGTGCTACAAACGGTCCCGTAGACTCTAAAGACGAAGGCAGGGTCAGAAATGTGTTTCTGGGTAAAAGCTGGCTGACTAATTCGCTCTCTTCTTCCGCGGATGGCGATGATAGCGCTCTCCCCTGTCCCCCTCCTCCCCCCGCTCAGTGCAGTGCTCTTTTACTCGGATTGCAAAATAAAGCGCCACTATACTCCGGTTACATCGGTCGGGCTAAATGAAAAAGATCGAAGCACTTTTAAAATGTCTCTACGAGGGTTGCAAGCAAACATGCAGAATGCAGCCTTTACATACATAAACACAAATAAGTCTGTAACTATCTATTTATATATATATATGTATATCTATATATAAACTCTGCCCTGTGAAAATTATAGAATAGCAGTGTTGCTACCTCACATAATAGCCATTATGTGAATTTCCAAGCCTGTTGCCCAGGTGTGTCTGTGTGTTTGGCCTACCGTTCTCAGCCCGTGTGTGTGTGTGTAGAGTGTATCTTCTTTTTTTGCATTACATCTAAGTCATTGACTCTGCTACATATCCATACTTTATATTGTATACTACTTCACCTACTACTTATAGTAATAATAACAACAATAACAATTGCTTTGGTTTTAAAAAATAAAGTTTTTTTTCTTAGTTTGGCATAGAGAGTTTAGAAACTGGCATCGGGATGAACCCTGGGATGAGTCGTGCCACGGAGATCTGGTGCTTTGGAATGCAGAATATGGCACCCGGGTGGGGTCTCGTCGCGTTCGCGGCGGGAAACGTCGGAATGGGAGGGTGAGAAATGTTACGCGTTCTGGTAAAATCATGTCTACTTCAAGCTGAGATCGCTAGACGTCGTCTCGACTAAACACACAGATCAGTGGGTGAGAGTATGGAACGTCTGTAAAATAATGTCCGGTAGAGGATGCGTGTCGTCATGTGGATGAGATTCTTCCCGCGCAGATGCACATGTAGGTGTATACGTGTGAGTGTGTTGTGTCTACCTGTCCTGCACTTCAAATACAGTCGTTGTGTATATACAGTACGTGTGTCCATGTCTGCATGACTCTGCCTGTGCCTGCGCGCGTGGGTGTCTGCTCGGGTGTCTAGGTGCACGAGGGGCTGGTGGCGCTCTCCAGGGAGGACTGGGAGAGGCGTCTGGTGAGGGGTCCGATGCTGGGGTCTGCCAGAGAGGAGGTAGGGAACAGCTTGTACCAGCCGCTGACCGTGGCAGACAGGTCCAAGTCCTCCAGGAGGATCTGGGCCATTCCCATGAAGCACTTGTGGTCCATACGCCCGTAATCCCCCCACACTATTACCTACAGAGAAGAGGGGGATACGTTGTGCATATTTAGATTTAGGTATAAATGCAATCAGTGTTTAGAGAGTTCAGATTGTGTGTCAGCAGGAATAACAATGAACCCCATACCTGTAGGACTTTGCCCTGAGGACTCTCATCAAACAACAGAGCCTGCTGGTACGTGGGGTCCAGATTCCTCTTCACTACTTTGGTTTTCTTCTTGGCCAAGCACACGCCGTTCTCCAGCACATACACCTTCACGTAGGTCGCTGCGGGCAAACACAACACAGTGAAACTCCGACACGTGGACAAGTGAGCCAAGCAAAGAGGCTTCTACTGCAGGAGGGGAAGTCAGTTCGGGGTACCTGGTATGTTCTTGGAGCCCGGTTTGGGGGTCAACCCTCTGGCCTGGTTGACCTCCACCTCCAGCTGCCCTCCTCTGTCCACCATGCCTACATGGACATCCCCTGTAGAGGTAAAGACGACACCATCTCTAACAGTCCAATAGAAATCTGTATAATCAGAATCTAGAACTTCAAATGTGACTGAAACTGCCAAAATCGGAAATAAATGAATTGCTCAATAAATACATTTCCATTAAATGCACCAAAAATAACAACAATTTCTTTACTTTCTCAACTTTCCATTTTATTTATAAAACTCATTGTATAAAATTGTTTGTCTTTCTTTTGTTTCTCTGTGATGTAGCATAAACGAGTAAATTAACCTTTTACCTTATATTTGTTCACTCGTTTTTATTATTGTTTTCATCAAAGTATTCATTTCTGTATTCTTGTCCTTTTGGATCCCCCTTATTGATTTCCACTTGTCTTATTCTTATTCTATACATATTTCAAATTTTATATTTCACTCCTATTTTATTGCTGTATTTATTTCCTTTGACATTTCTTTATCCATCCATCATGCAGACGAGGAGGTTGTCAAACTGTGTCATGGGGTCAACTTCTTACCTATTGGAAAACAATAGGATTTATTTCTTTATCTATTCCATTTATTGATTTTGGTTTTGAGCTCCTCAGTTAATCATGTTTTGCTGTAAGCTTGGGCTCACTGAGGCTGCAGTGGCAGGTATCTGACTGCAGAGGGCGACCCAGAGCTGTGAGTGTGCTGTTCTTCACAACCAGGTGCTGTGGACCCACAGCTCCCTGTTCTGTTGTTTTTCACAGGCAATGACCTTTGCATGAAAGATTCATACCTCATGCAAGAATAACTTCCTCCGTGCTGAGTGAATACACGAGTATTGTGAAGTATTTTTAGATGCTGCTGTGCACTAAACAGTTTGTAAGTCGGTTTAATATTGGTGGCGAGCCATCCTACACTCCAACAATTCATATAGTTTTGTGTTGCAGCTTTAATTATCTCTGATTGTCTGGCTGCTGCTGATTTGTGATGCGCTCCGGTAAAGAATCTCATGTTATCTTAGAGAGAATCAAACACTGCTGGATGAGAATGAGATGGACTGAAGAGGAAAAAATGGCGTTGTCGGTCGTCGTTCTTGGCTTACCCATGGAGGGTGTAGCTAGTGTTTGCCGGCCTACGATCTGAGCGGGGCCTAGTCCGTCCAGGAAGTCACTGAACTGGCTCTCGGGCCCCAGGCGTGTTGTAGGGAAGACAAACCTGAGAGAGAGTAAGCAGAGTGATGATGCAGGTCATCAGGTATGATCAGTTGGGTGGACGAACTGCAGGTTGGATACTCACGTTCCGTCGGAGCTGTTGGAGTTGGTGCTGCCGTCGGTGGAGTCCTTGCTGCCCTGCCGTGTCACCCGGTTCCTCATCTCCACCGCGATGCCGGTCTCCGTGCTCCGTCTGATGGTGCTGCGAAGCTTCTTCGTCCCGCCATCTGAGAAGCACAAAGGTCACCCCTTACTTCAGCGGGATAATCCACTGAGCATGATAATCAGAGGGACTCGCGGAGCTGTCTGATAAGGAAGTCAGGTATTACACAGCAGCAGCACCCGCACGATAAGCCTTTTGTTGAGATTCGGGCGGAAATACAGTCGTGAAAAGATCTGAAGCCCTACGTATCTCGCTGCGCAGACGCTAAATTAAAAGGAACCGTTTCTCTCCTTCGAGTGAAGCTCTCTTCGTCACCGCTTTCTGATGTGTCTGCCAAGGCCGTGCAGGAAATGTCCACAACGTTTGCTTTCTTTAAACACTAGAAACGAGGATAAATTCAGCTTGGCCCATATCGCCACTATTTATTTTGAAGCAAGTTCACTCAGGCGAGAAGGCAATCTCACCTCATTTCCACTGAGACGTCCCCGCGCTATTGGAAAATCTCTCCACTTCGCAGGGTTTACTACGGCCCATTATGAACACAATGGCTCTTGCGGGCAGGGGGCAATAAGCTTTAAAGGGGTCGACTCCTGAACTCGCGAGGTAGAAACGCACACAAATTGGCGGCTTGAGGAATGTTGCGAGTGGCGGCGGGGTGGAGAGGAAGTCGGGGAGGCTGAGCTGAGAGAAAGGGGGGGGGGGTGCGGTAAGGTATTTAGGCTTTGCGGCTCTGCTGACGCCGGGAGAACGGGAGCGAGCCGGAGAGCCGCTAACCCCAGAAGAAGCTTTCAGGGCATCATCCCCTGTAATGACACACTGTATCTCCGTGTGGCTCGACACGCTGAGTTCAAAGTCGCAGAGCGCAGCCGAAGTGAGTCAGGATGGGACGCGCGAGGCGGTGCGCTCACGCAGTTTTTAACAGATAACCCTTCCCTCGTCGTTTCTGTCACTCCCGCCTTTGTCCTCGCTATCTTTCCTCGCAACATTACCCAGAGTTCCAAGGGTCGGAAGAGGCGAAGCAGGCTCTCAACAGTGCACTCCAGGGCACAAACATAGAAGACAAACCGAATAAACTACCTCCTTCATTTTCATTTTATTTCAACTGAATAAACAAAACGAGAGGACAACACAATTTGTCCCTGTTTTACTTTGTTTATATTGGCGGACCCTGCCACCGTTCTGCTGGCGGAGCTTATTATCCCCTGACAGCTTGTTTATCCAGATACATTTCTCTGAGTTTGTATTATTACCTCATTAATATTGTAACTGCTAATATTCTGAGTTGGACTTTCTTCTCCACAGCTACATGGCGCCCCTTTAAACGCCGAGGGGTTGGAGGCTGCTAGACGAGAGGAAAGGAGGCGTAAGAGAAGAGAGACAAAAAAGAAACACCTCCATTCTCCCTGGGCTCCACACCTATAAACAATAAAGCGATAAAAAAAAAAGCCCAAAGCCATTCAACAGAATGATCCACGGAGACACGTGCACACATTCGCCGACAAACACCACGCTGACACTAGACAGCACTACCGTCTGTGCGTTCACACCTCTGTGCAACACTTACTAACGCGCTGTGTCTGCACGTGAGCGGCGAGGGCGACAGTTTAGTCGGGCTGGGAGGATGAAAAAGCTGACTTGAGCCGTTGTGTCGGCAAAGCTTGCTTTATAAAGACCCCGACAAAGTCTCATTTCTAGGACTTCCCTTTGACAGTGGCTTTCTAGGCTGGCGGATATGTTTTCTTAAATCCTGCTGCAGGGGTTTAAATTCTTAGAAATCTCTTAAGTTTTCCCCTCCAACTAGTTAATTTGGAGGTGAATCACTGCAAAGCAGGTCAAGGGGAACAAACTGATGAGCTTCCTGTTTCAAGAACAGCGTCCATGCAGCTCATTATGAGTGCAGTTGCTGTAGGAACTCGTACGTCTCCCCTCTATAGGAGCACACGTAGTGGAATGGTGCAGTGGAGTCGCCAAAGGAGACTCTCAACACTCGGTGTTGCCAGTTAAGCGCACACACAGGGAGGTACAGCCGTCCCACTTCATTAGCCTGAGCAGCTCCGAGCTCATTAAGCGTCCTCACCGCGCCCATCCTCATCGCCATGACAACCGCAGACACCCTGCATCATCACCATCACTATGGAGATAAACAGACAGCAAACAAAGCCACTTGATGAGACTTCGGGGGGGGGCTGAAAAGAGGAGATTTAATAAGGGGAGAGAGGGCCGAGAGAGAAGTGAGAGGACAAGTCAGAGCGAGTGTCGAGGAGAAACGGGTGAGGAGGAAGATGAGAATGATGGGGTCCCACGGGTGTTGGAGATGAAGAGAGGGGTGCTGCCTTCTGCTGCCTTCTATTTATAATCCTGCAGCCAAGAATATTTCCAACAGACAGAGAGAGAGGGGAAGAGTGTGTGTGGCATGTGTGCGTGCATGTGTGTGTGTGTGTGCTTGCAGCATCACTCCCAGACAAACTCCATGGACTCCTGCTGCCATGACAACCCCCGCCCTCAGATCTGGACCCAGACAATGCCACCTGAGACAACTGGCGCCATTGCGACAGGCTCATCCTCCATCACTTTTTTTTTTTTTTAATGAATCTATCGAGGTAACATTTCACAGAAACGCCTGCACTTAGGACTGAAACAAAGGACCAGCAGCATCACTGCAACAGTAACCCGAACTCCACCTCGTCCTTAATTGAAGAATATACATACAGGCATGTAAAAGTCAAGCAAGACCAGCTTTAATACAGATGCTTCCACTGAATATTTCATCCCACTTAACTCTGAACTCACAGAATCTTGGCACTCACTCAGGGGATAGCTTCCAGTAATCAGAATTGAACTAGATGTAATTCTCTTACGGTGCTCATTATACATGGAATGATCTGCAAAAGGCCTTAAAGGTGTAATGTGTAGAACTTCAATTCATACCCAAAACAACAGGTGGCAGTATTTTACCAGCGAAACAGCTAACTGTAGCTGGTGTTAGCTCGTTAGCATGATTAGCCATGCATCCAGTGGTCCACACTGGGAGTGTCGTCATTTCCACCACTAGCACGGAAATGTTTGACCTGGACGGGCTGTTGCTAGCTGGTTACCATGCTAACTTCACTACTTTTTGTTGATAATTCTAGTTCATGTTTGAAGTTTTCAAATAAAATTCTTAAATATTGCACCTTTTAAGGTTCCATATTGTAGAAACGGAGCTTCCCATGTCTGTTATGATCATAAAGCAAGTATATAGGTGCAATATAAATGTTACAGCGCGTATTCAGACACTGCGCCGACTGACACGGAAACACAGCGGGCGGTGCCTACTCAGGCCTGTGAGGGCTGACCAATCAGAGCAGACTGGGCTTTTCAGGAGGGACGTCTTAAAGAGACAGGCGCTCAAGTGGAGCGTTCAGACAGAGGGTGAATTGAGGTGCTGCAGAAATGGACAGTTTAAGAAAAATATTATTTTAACATTAAATCATGTAAACATTTTCTAATAGAAATCCAAAATGAAAATGAACACAACACGGGACCTTTAAACTTCACAATACTGTCATTTTATCTGTTTATAACTCTTGCATTTATTGATTTTATTATTTATTTGTACTTCAGCGTATTTATTTCTTCTATTTACTACATAGAAAATATATTATCCTGTATTTAACTTTTAGCTCATCACACAATCATCGCGCTGCGCAATTAAGTGAAACCATATTGAAAAAGGCAATTTGGCCGAGGGCAACATCCAAATTGCAGTAGCTGCAACTTTTTAATAAAGGTAAAACGTGTGACAGAACAGCATTTTAATGAAGTACTGTAGCGCTGCAGAGATGTCTTACAAATCTTGTGCTCCAGATGTTTTGTTTTTTTAACCATATTGGGGTTTTTTTTGGAGTTGTTCTACATCTTGGCTCACTGTCAATGTGTTATGATTCAGTGTCTTTTTGTTATGTTTTATTTTGAATTCATGCCCTTTCGTCTCTTCTGGCTTTTCAGTGTCTCCTCTGTGCTTTTCCCCTCATTACCTCACCTGTCCTCTTCCCTCCTCACTCTCCTCACCTGTTCCTCGTCTTGTCATTAGTGTGTCTGTATATAGTCTTTGTCCTCCCTCTGGTCTTTGTCAGTTCATTTGTGATGTCCTCTGTGATGTTCCCGGTTACGCCGTCAGTCTGTCTTGTTCCTGGCCTCCCCGTCTTGGTCTGTCATTCCTCGTGTCTCCCTTTTGGTGTGTTTTTGGTTTTGGAATCTTACTTCACATTTTGATTTGTACTTTGTTTGAGCTTTTAGTCACTACTTTGTTTTTGGTCTTTTGACTAGCATTTTGTGTTTGGATCCCTTTGTTTATGTGCACTCATTTGGCTTTTTATAATAAAGCACGCTTTTTGTTCCCCATTTCCTGCCTCCTGTGTGTGTGTGTGTGTCTGCATTTGGACACACTTTTGTCCTAAAATAAAACCTCACCGTAACAAAATGAGGATACAGCCTCAATGGTCTTACAAGGTAAAAATGAAGGTTGCCAAAAAGAAAAAGTTTGTGTTCATAAATCATAATTGAACGTAATCAGGTTACTTTGTGTAGTCTGATCTATGTCTCAGCCAAGTGTCTCGATAACGATGATGAATCTGTCACAACAAGAGTGAGTACATACTCATGAGTGGAGCGTCTCCACCGTACACCCATCTTTGGACCATCAAGTAGCCATCTATTCAACTTCATAGGCGTACTTGTTACTCATTTGACAGCCGGCCCCTCCCCTCCCATCAAAACACACACCCCCCCACCATCCCCCCATGGTGTGAAGCAGTGATCTCTTCCTTCCTTTCTAATCCCCTCCTCCTCGTCTGCGCTTTCCCTCCATTCGTTTCCATGGCAATGCCGTCTGCATTGCACCAAGAGCCCCGGCCGGCGTGTTCGCTCATAAGCCTTTCCCCTCTCTCTCTCTCTCTCTATATGTGTGTCTGTCTTCGCTCGTATTGTCCTCTCCACGAGTCTCACCCCTTAATCTGCCACCACTTCTCTCCTCTGTCTTCAAATCGTATCTCCCAACACTTTTCTTTCTTTTCATCGCAGCTCTTCATCTCCAGCTCTTTGTTTCCCTGCTACCAAACACCCCGTACGCACTGATTTCCTTCATTACACTGGCTTCGTCTGCTTCATCAGATCGCTCGCACGTTCCTTTTCTGGTAGTTCCCCAGTTCGTTTTTTTTTTGGCCTCTGTCCATCTCTATCGCGCAACTCTTATCTCTGCTTCCCGGTCCATCCGATCTCAATTATTCAGAGCGTTTTCTCCTCTAGCTCCGCTGAACTTACTTTGTTACACGGCGTTAACATCAAATGCGCACACATCCTGGAGGAAGTAATTAGAGGTAGTCGCACATGTACACTGTTTGAGCGGCTAGGATAACAACATTATATAAGCTGCTGTGCTTTGCCGTGCTGGAGAGGGTTCTTTGTGCGCCACGAGGCTGTTAAAAGTGTCTCCTGTCGGCTCCACCGCGATGAGCAACACCTCGTCCCTGAAGGCGCCGCGCAGCCACCCTCAAAACTTTCTCTGCGTGCGTACAAACCAAGGTACTGGCCGACGCCACTTTATGCAAGCCGCGTTTGACGGTCTCGATGAGGCGAGATCAAGTCGTGGCGAAGGAGATTAGGACGGGAGAAGTGGCGGGGATGGATTGAACTAATAGCTTGAGTGGAGAGAATTAATAGCAGAGAGAGGGAAATAAAGAAAGGTGGGATTACTGAAAAACGCCAACAATGCAGAAAAAGAGCCACACACTGACTCACACGATGTATAGCTTCTGTGTGTGTGTGTGTGTGTGTGTGTGTGTGTGCTCGGTAGATCATTAAAGCTGCTCTGACATTTGGAGAGAGCACTGATGAAGCCTCTCTCATTATATGCTGTAATATAGAATGCTGTTTTTAGACTCCCCGGCCGCGCCGACATGCCTATTGGATGCACCGGTGACGGCAACGCTCATGCATAGCAACAGTAACCAGGCATGGGCGCTGGAGATGAAAGATCTGTTTTGGTGTCTATACCGACGGACCCTTTTCTAAATTTGGACGAAAGGAGGACTTGAGGAAGAAGCTAAAGTAAGAAGAGGGGCTGTATTTACGAATCTGTGATTCAGAGGCGTGTTTATGTGTCATACAGTTACATAAGATCACAGCCAGTGAGCCAGAGGAAATAGTGTGTGTGTGTGTGTGTGTATATATACATATGTATATATATATATATTACAAAGTTCATGCAACTTATACTTTCAATGAATTTCAACTTTATTCTCCATTCTAACTCTATTCTGCAAGTTAAAAATCCTCCTCCAATCATCCTGCAGGACACACATGTGGTGTTCAAAATCAGCAGCCTTATTGTTTCACTGCTTCAACACAAAGTATCCTCCAGTGTGTTTTCTCTGTCAAGTCTTAATATGGATAACGGGATCCTACATCAACACACTTTAGAGTCTGTCCTCATATAAGTTGAACAATGAGAGCAGCTCATTGCCTCCCCATATCTATGCTCGCTGTCAGACGGCGATCTCTTAACTGCTGTAGTCATTATGACAGCTGAAAACGTGGATTTAGATGAGCGGATGGATACCACTCTCATGTCCATGTGCTGGTGACTGCAGAGGGTTAGCTTAGCTTAGCATAAGGACTGGAAACATCTAGCCTGGTTCTGTCTGAAGGTCATAAAATCCAAACACCAACGACCATCAGTGCTCAGAAAGTGATTCAACGTATCTCCCTTGTATCTCTACGTGTGTCTCTTTAGTTTTATTGTCTGTGCTTTCTTTCTTGTGTGTGTGTGTGTGTGTGTGTGTGTGTGTGTGTGTTTGTGCTCTTCCCAAAACACTGCTCTTTATAATTCAACCATTTATGAGACACACCGCCAGCCGGTCCGCTTCTCTAAGCCACTCATTTAACTCTAGCAGCGCGTGTAAAAGCAAATAAATGTGCCAAAGAGTTGAGCGTAGCCTACTTAGTGTTTAATGATAACGCACGAGCGTTAAACAAAACTAATCTCCTGTTTTGTCGCCGCGCGCGAGTCACATCAGCGGCTCAGGCGGGGACATAAGCCGGGGAGTGGACGTTGCGAGGCGATTAGCCTTTCTCAGCACCGAGTTGCATCGGAAATGATTTCCTCGAATGTGAAACCTCCATGTATGGCAGGATGTCTGTCAGTGAGTTAATATGCCACACGGGCTACTGTCTAATGACAATTAATTACTATGAGGAAAGGAGTAATCTAATTCAGATGTAATTTCCTCTTGATTACTCCACTGTTGACGGGCAGAACTATGCAAGACGGCAGAACCATGTGTAGGGAGGAAGATGAGGCGAAACAGAAATCTCATGAAACCTCGAGTTGCTGGTTAAACACTGAACATAACATACGCACCGGCGAAGAGAGAAAAGAGTCATGTCTGGCTCACTGCAGAGAAACTGTTCACCCAAATAGATGTGCTGTCTGACTTAAAAGCAAAGAAACATATTAAGTCTCGAAACCAAACAAAATCTCTGAGTCGATGTTTCCTGCAGTGCAGCAGCAGCCTCCCTGTGCCATGACACAGATTTAGAAATCAAACATGCGTGTGTGTGTGTGTGTGTGTGTGTGTGTGTGTTGCTCCTCTGCGCCAGTAGCTGCTCTCCAGTCCACCTTTTTCTTTCCCGGCAGCAGGCTGCTGTATTTTCTGTGTAATTGTCTGTTTACAGCTCTCCATGCCGAGAGGAGTGGTAATGACACCCTGATTATAGGTATTTTACACACAGATATTCATACTCACACACACACACACACACACACACACACACACACACACACACACACACACAAACACGGTGACTCACCATACACACTCTTCAGCTCGGTGTCACTTGACTGCCTGGTAAAACCTTGCCGGGGTGCCACTGAGTGCTCTTGCTCATTTTTCGATCCAGGTTGCCGAATCCGAGAGCTCTTACTCTATTATTGTGGGTTGCCAGGTCAGCTGAAAGCCCCCCCAACGTATACGAACAACACCTCAGCTGGCTCCGCTGTGAGGGACGTGGTGTGTGAGAGAAAATGTTCCACGATTTCCATCAACAAACCACTGAACTGAACTGAGTGGAGCTGGATTTTTAGTCACGGAAATACTTTGACATTTGGGGAACACGCCTGCACGATATGTTACTGTTTTTAGCCAATACGACAACCAATAATTACCTGCACGTCATGGCCGGTACCAATAGTTTCACATTTTTCCATTTTAAAAAGAAGTTTCTAACCTGAGGTTTACCAAAGAGTAAGAAGGACAGAGATGTGTTCAGCAGGGATGTATGCAGACCTGTTTTCCCTCCTCTCTGAACCCTTGTGGAACACGTATTGCAAATTATAATTGTGTTGTCTTCCCCGGAAACTGTAAAAACATCCACACCGGCGACACCGTAGACTTCACTGCTCGGCTTTACCCATGGTGCAGCAGTTTGATGTCATTAGCGTGACAGCTGTGCTCGTTCCATGTTTATTGGCATATCAGAGTGTGTAGATGTTGTGATTGTTAAGTCAACGCAAGCAATTTGGCTTTGTTTTATCAGCTCTGTTTATCAGATAGAATTTCATTATCATCCAATAGCTGATAATATCTTTTTCCCATTATTAGGCTGATAATATATATGTCTGATGCTTATCATGCGCTCCTACTTTTTTGAGAGTAAGCTGAGAAATCAGACTCATGTTTGTGCTTAAACATGTTTAATATGTTGCATCTCTCTGGTAGAAAGAGCCGGCTAACTTCTGGTTTGGCCGTCTGCTAACTGGAGAGGTGATAAAATGATTTGATTGCGTGGCTCCTCTTGACTTTCCGAATCATGTCGGACCTTGAGGATTATACTCGGATAGTAAAACTTGTGTGGGTCGTGACTCTCAGAACGTTGCAACGTTGTAATTACACGGTTAAACAACTGGCGCTCTTCCTGTGAGCTTGAGCTTGAGTCCTGTCCGTCATCTCCGTGTCTCATAACTGTCTGCCTCCTCTGTCAGAGGAGAACCAGATGTTATAACACTGCTCATAATTTGCAATAACGTCCTCCGTTTTGGACTCCATCAAGGGTCATCCTATTATTGGCTAACAGCGCAAGTTTGTTCACTGAAAAAATGCAGGATTACTTTACCTCTTTGCAAATGTACTCAATGTGGCCATTCCTTGGAACCCATTGGCTATCAGCTGATGATGATTAAGCCTCTGGCGGCAACGGACAATTTTTCTGTGATATCTTGAATGTCTAGTGTCGCTGTAGTCGGCAACAGATATTCTAGATCATTATCTATAATCCTATCAGCAAATTGAGATGCGAGAAGTGGGGCTGACGACATTTGGATTGTTTGATGTCTGATTCTCCGCGAGGACTGTTTGCCTGCATGAAACTAAAGCTGTAAACGTGATCGGTCAATACTGCTCGGACTACAATCGTTCACAATGAGACTTCCAGTGCCAGACTCTTGTCTCTTGTCTACAGAATCCGCATTCACTCACAGATATCTGTTGATAGAGATTAATTACCTTATCTTCATCTGACACCACTGACTTTGCGGATTTGTTACCTTTGGACAGATAGGCTTTGTCTTTGCGCCAAGCTCAGCTACCCGCTACAATCCAGACATCAGACTTCTGTCAAAACCCTCATTTGACTCTCAGCCAGAAAGCAAACAAACATATTTGTATCAGATTGCAGGTGAGGGGCTTCACAACCGAGATCGGTTCACACTGATTGACGGGGCATTGTTTTACGCGCAGGATCCGGCGACGCGCATTCGTACGCGCACACGTACACGCAGGTACGGAGATACAAAGGAGGACGGATTCTCAGCCGAGTGGTCGGCCAATCCGTCTGGCTAAGAATAGAGCACGCGAGATTGGGAAAACACGATAGACGCTCCGAGCGAAAGCGAGAGCAAAAAACAAAAAAAACAAAGATGGAGATGAAGGGAGGAGAGATAAAGGAGAGGGAAAATGAAGATGTCAGTGAGCTGGAAGGAGCACAAAGAGGGTCGACGAGGGAGCGCGGCGAGTGGAGAGACGAGAGACAGAGAGAGGGGGGAGAAAGTGATTGCCGGTCAGCTTAGCTGGTGTTTTGTAGCCTCTAAAAGCACCGGTGGGGAAGGGAAAGCTTTTAGAGACACGAGTAAGGTTTCAGTTTGTGTGTGTGTCAGGAGAGCCAGTGACTCAATCCGGCTTCAAAAGAGAAACGAGCCGGCGGAGCGGGCGCTGGAGTGTGGGAGACAACAGAACGGCAGTCTCACCTGAAGCACACAGGGACGATTTTTCCATTAGTCATACTGAATATGAATAGATATCATCCTGTGAGACGGCAATTTTTATATAAGGGCAGTTCAAGTGTCACCGCGGCGCGGATGCTGCCGAGATTCAACAGCTTCCCGTGTTACTATTCGAACAGTTTCTGTACCCACTGTTGCTCACTCGCGCTCGCAATCCTCCTGCTCAGTTGTGAGATTTTCCCTCGATGGATATGATCACTGTACGCTTTCCAAAATGTCTGCCAAAATTCCTGAAGTGTGTTTCCTAGCCGTGACTCAGAGGCAGAGCTAGAAGTAGGGCACGAGTGAGTCACCCTGAAAACACCCCTGAGTACTAAAACGCCTGGTATACTCCCTGGTAAATGTTTTTAACCAGCGGACGCGGTCATCTGTGACCTTTCGGTGGGTTATTGTCGTGTTTCTTTCTCCATCCGCGGCAACCCTTGATCGCTTTCATACGCTCAAACGCTCACAAAACCACCAACAGGACTGTGAAAACAGAGGAACGTTTAAAACATGATACACATCTTCAATTATGAGGGAGAGAAGAATCTGGAATTGAAAGAATGCTGACTGTCATCGGGGAAGGAGAGTTTCCCAGTACAGTCTTCTAACTGTTATATAAGTGACAATGAGGGAATATCTGCACACACACACACACACACACACACAGGGCATACTTCTGTTTAGATGATAGAGTTTTAGTTATTGGTATTGAATTGTGTCTAGAGCTGATACACCAGCGCTCGGACGAGAAACAGACTCCTAGAAAATGCCATCCGCGGCTATCTCCCATCTGCATCACATCAGGCTGTCCTGCAGAGCCGCCTCTGAGGGGGAGCGCAGCATTCTTCAGGAAGCCATCAAAAGATTTTTTTTTTTAACGTGCGCCGTTAGTTCAGACAAACTGATTAAAGCACAACTTTAAGCTGAGCATTTTTCCCGTCGACAGAGTGACACAGCGTCGGCGCAGCCCTTTGCTTATCAGTAACATCCGGAACCGTACACGGCCGACACGTGTCCGAGTCCGCAGGCTATCAGACGGTGTAGCTGTCAAAACCACCTTGCGGGTCTTTGATGGACTTTATCCACATGTATGCTGACAAGCTTTATTGGGTGAGGGTTTGACCTTCATTAGTCAAAATCTTCAATTAAAGTATTCCAAACATTAGACACAAATCAGCTTATACTACACTTGTGAGCCTAACAGCTGTACAGTGTGCCGTGAAAAAAGTAAAAGTAAGAACTACTTTCCAGTGATCTGGTGGTAAATATGACATCTTTGTCTTGCTTCAGCCCTTCCTTTGGGTCTTTTGAGACAAAAAATAAAAAAATCTGCTCCTTTAAGTGGTTTCAAACTCAAGCCAGTCACATTCATGATTGATGTTCAAAGAGGCTCCATCCCAGATAGATAAACTGTCGTGGCCAACATCTGGCCCTCGCCGGACACGTTCATCCGGCCCACATGCAGCGTGGAACGATGGGACCTTGGGTGGTCCGCTCCCGTTTGCCAGATCTGAGCCACAAGCAGGCCGTAGCGTGGCCACGTGTCGGCCAAGAGCAAACCGAGAGCTGGCCCACGTCTGAGCCAGGCCCAGCCCACTGGAATAGAGATAAACTGTTGCCCAGAGCCCTGTTAAAGAAAATAATTTCGACGCTCTGAGGGCCCATTATTCAGACGCCTAAATGTCCCATCGGACCAAAAGCCCATTTGTCTAACAGCCTGTTATCCCAAAAACAAAAAAATCCACTGCTCTAAAGACTGCTGTTCAAAACACTCACATCTGGAGTTCTTCGGCCTCGATATATTACTGCATTTGGAAGCGGACCGAGTTAGGTGACCTCTGTCAGGTCAGGTTTCAGGAAAACATCACGGAACGCTGGTTACGTAAGTTAAGTTTGCACCCACCGTAAGCAGAGTGTGTATCTTTGGAACGACAGACCTTCAGTGTGAGCGGCGTTTGTTTTTCAGAATAACGGGATGTTGAACAAATTTTCAGACTATTGGGGTTTTGGAATAATGGGCCGTCACAGCAATGGAGAGGCACCACACTGAAGATGTTCAGGTAGAATATCTGTTGGTGCGAACAAACCTTACAAAGGCTTTGATTCTAATATTTTGGGTCACTGGCATCACACAATAACAAAACTAAATGCATCGAGCAGCACTGTGGATTAGACACTTAATCAGGCAGTTTGTATAGGCAGAGAAATGAAACAGAAACAGCAGCGTTGTTTTATTGAAACAAGATAATACTGAGTCCGAAACGAGGCAAATGAGATTCTCATCACAACTTGTGAAGGTGAAAGTCTCTTCCTTGTTCCAGTCGGCCAACTCCGAATGATGTGTGTGACAGCGGTACACTCACAAACGTGGCTGCTGTCGGTCTCAGAACAAAGCCGGAGTCAATTTAATGAGCAAACAAATATTCTCCCCCCGTGTCAGATTATTATTTCATTTCACTTTCCCCGTCTCTGTTTCTTTTCCTGCGTCTCTGGTGTTCTTCCAGCATATCTATCTGCAGCGCCACGGAAATAAACACGCGGAAGACAAGGACGATTTAAATAAAGGATATCTGAAGGAATCTGAAACGCGAGGTTGAGGAAAAAAGAGGATAGGTGTCGAGTGGGATGAGAGAGCTAAATGGAGCACGAGGGAAGTGAAGTGTAAATGTACAGGGATACGCGACTGTATAGGCACACCTCCTCGCATGAGCGTGCGTTTATTCTCATCCTTCTTTTTTTCGTTTTCTAGCGTGTTGTAGGTTAACAGGTAGAGAATTAATGACTTGTTTATATCTGTGTCTGACAATAAAGCCTCCGAATGCTTTGAATCCACGCGCACATAAACATTCGGTACAAATTGGGAGGGAGAGAGTTGAAGCCCTTCGCTGGGACGCTCACCAAAAAACACACTCAAACAGACACACACACACACACACCCGCGCCTGGTTTCCTTTAATCGAGCTCTCCCGGCGCGCTGCGTCTCATCAGAGGCGCGCGTTTCTTCCGCGAGCCGGCTCTCCGGCTCTCCGGTGCACCGGGAGCTGCTCTGCTGGCTCTGTTTTCACAGCCACGGATAAACCTGCTCAGGAGATAAGACCGTGTTGAGCGGAGGAGTGACTCACCCATTAAACCTGGGAAACCGTTTGTGTGAGTGTCTGTGTGTGTGTGTGTGTGTGTGTGCTTCTCCTCACTGTTACTAATAATAGCAGCCAATACATAGAACACAGACAGAACCTAAATGCCATCCCCGACACTCGCCTGTTACAAAACCCAGAATAATGAGACAATGACACAGTGGGAGCCAGGGCTCGGCCCAGGCAGAGCTCGGAACGGAGCGACGCGAAGGGAACTGAGATACATAACGGAGGAAAAACACACAGTGCGACTGTGAGAATGCATGAATATAGAATCAAAAGATAAAGATCTATTTATGGAGGCACACCGTATACGAGTACACCAGCGTTGTGGACGTTAATACAGAGATAAACGATGGAATTTATCCAACTTAGCAACAGATAATCTATATAATCCCTTTAACCTTGACACCTTTATCCAGACTTTCAGCGTTCACAGAAAGACGCCGCGTCAGGACCACAGACGCGGCCCCGCATCACGCCACGAAAACTCCTGAGACGACGAGAGACGCCAACGTTAAACAGATCTGACGAGTCGCGGCTCCGTAAAGTTACACTTCATTGTTTGACGACGCCGGAGGGCGCGATTAAAATGTCATTCATTAACGCCCAGAACTGTCCGAGGTCTCAGCTGCCGTCTGAAAACGTTGACAGGGCTGCAGTCATAAAAATAAATAAGAAATAAAAGAAATGTCCTTGTCCTACTTTCAGGCGTCAGAAACGAGTGCGTGTGAAGATGTTAAAATAAGTGACAGAGTGCAGAAGCAGGGCCGCGGATCAGACGTGTAATCTGTGTGCAGTGATAGTTTGTTTTCTTGTGCTGTTACCTTAAAATAAATATTGATAATGTATCGTCACAGCGCCAATTATGTCGACTGTTAAAGGCCTGATCTTTAAAAAGCGAACAAGCCAAAGTTATGTAAGTTTAACCACCTGGGGGGAAGATGACGACTGCATTTTGAAAGCGGTGAGTCTTCTTTTCAGATAGATTCGACACCTCCATTGTCCAGAGGGCGCGCCTCACAGGCTCCAAACGGTGTTGGAAATGAAGTTGTTCCGAAAATAACAATGCGATTCCTGCTCGAACGCGTCTCCGAAAAAAAAAAAACCACCCCTCGCTTGCGTAAGGAGTTTACCAGAACAGATTCTGCTCATAGTTGTAAATTGACTGGATCCAATTCACAAAATGGAGCACGGCTAGAACATACCCTGCAGAAACCCTGACACAATAACAACACCATAACCAAATTACCACCTAATAACGCTTTAATGGTGAGCCGCTGACATATTCGCTCACTGTCTCGGCTCACTTTGTCTTTTTTTTGTCTCCGTGAGCCTCCTCAGCGTACATCACTTTGTATATTCCCATTTAAGCATCCTCTATAAATGTGATTATCTAATTTGCAATACATTTAGGATAACTGGGAATACAGAATGAAGGCATTTAATGGATTTTGTGGAGTGCTTTTTTCTGCAAGCTGAACTTATCCAGGTACCTGGTCCTTTTCTGCATCCTGAGTCCAAATTACTTCCCTCACACATTCCCTCTTCTCTGGGGACCAGTTGAACCGGTGCCTTATCGGCCGATAGGTGACCAACCGAGCGAAGCAGGGGGCCGGGCACCTGGGCCGACCCTCCCCATCAGCCAGTCGATGCATGTGTCACTCGGAACATGGAGCAGTGACAGCTGACCAGACCGGGCCGTTAATGATTGCCAGGAAGGAACACAAAGAGGACCCTAATCGAACTTGGCCGAGCGAGGGGGAATGTTTGCCCGTTCATCCGTCTGCGTGACCTTCGGTCGTTGTGGGGGTCGCCCATCTAATTTTTTGCCTCTAGCTGGTATGAATTACAATGCAGGGGAAACAGCAGATTAGGGCAGCTCATTTCAGCCTCGCCGGGTCACTGAGTTAACAGCTTTGTTTGTTGTGAGGAAACAGCCGAGTGACATGATCTTCTTGTTGCTGAGTGGATTTTACGTAAAGGAATTTACGTCACATACCTGGATTTTGATTCTGTTTACACCCCAATCAGTTTCTTGGGCCTACTTCAGGCTATTTCAAACAGGTGTGCACCAATCCCACTTTTTCTCCCCTTATACCTACATTTATAATATCTGCCAATAGTGATTAGAGATGAAACCAGTGCTCTCTTTATTCAATATCCAATATAAAGTCCACATTGATCACATTTTTATGTGACAAATCTACAGAGCTTGTAGAAAAGGTGCATCTCTTTTCCTTAAAAATATTATTGTCATCGTGAATCAAAGAGTTTTCTGGTCTAAAATGATTGTTTTGTTTATCTCTGTGCAACAATGCTCACAATCTGTTTTGGCTGCTAACAAGGTTTGTGAACCAACAGTTGAACGCTGTTGGTATCACGTGGTATCAATGTTGTGTCTGTGATCCAGAGTCTTGGTAGTTGCCAGTTTGTGGGGAAAAAAGACAAGTTCTACAGTCTAATCGTAAGAAAGTGTAAGCAACGTTAGCTAGCTAGCATTAGCAACACTAAAGTTTGCCAGCTAGTGTTAGCAACGTTAACATTTGCTAGTGTTAGCAATGTTAGCTAGCACAAAAAACTTGCAACCACTTCAGGGGGCGAATAGTTCGGACAACAGCGGTATTTTGACATGAATGCGATGGCGGAGGGTTGGAATGCCACATTTAGTAGCTGGGTGTTCTCAATAACGCCTTTAAATCTGCGAGATCCAGTTATATTTTAGGATCTGCGTCAAATCACACTCACTCCTAGACAGCCACTGTAAAGTCCCTCATTGTTTTCATCGGGTTCCATTCATGGATCCCTGAGAAACTGCCGAAAATGCACAAAAACGGCCTTCATCTAAATTTCTGGATCCCTCCCTTTAACGGTACCACAGTGGGGTCTATCCTGGGCCGAGACCCATCCTCTGTCCAAGTTTCGTGGAAATCTGTTTGTCAGTTTTTGTTTAATCCCGCTGACAAACCAACAAACAGACGCGCCCGAAAGCATACACACAATATTTACTGTCCCGCTGGCTAACGTTACAAAGCTCTTCTATAGTGCTGCATCATAATTAAAGTGTTCTAATGTGTATCGTTCACATTTGTCCCGTACACAGTCCAGCCAAATAGCTACCAGGGGCCATCTGTTTAGTCATAACTTACACTCAAGCTGTCGAGAAGGCTTGTTTTGGAAATGCACCTCGAAACCTGCTGTCGCCCGACACAGCGCCGAAGCTCCCGTACAGGAGCTGAGGACGATGCTGCTGCTGTGGTGTGGATGGAAGAGTACGGAGCGGCGCAGGATCCTGGGATTTTTTTTTTTGTTTCAGGCGCGATGTGTTCCTCTGGCAGCTGAGAACATCTAAATTTAGACACACCCCTCGTCTCCCCTTCCTCTTCTCCACATCCTCAGCCCCTCCTAGCCTCCTCATCCACACTTTCCCCTCCATTGTGCTCTCATCCTCACCACGAACACAGAGACATGAAAGCCCCTGTGGTGAAAATATCGACAGCTCTGTCTGCGTCAGACAAGTGTCAGCTGTGCATGAGTGCGCCGAGCTCTTTGTGTGTGTGCGTGTGTGTGTGTGTGTGTGTGTGTAGCAACAGCCATCTCATCCTGATGGGTAAAAAAAACAGGTAATGATACATGACGATGATGCGGGATTTAGGTGTGTGTGTGTGTTCCTGTGTGCACTGCCCATTAGCCATATG
The DNA here is from genome assembly GCA_039737535.1 of Lagodon rhomboides. NCBI lineage: Eukaryota > Metazoa > Chordata > Actinopteri > Spariformes > Sparidae > Lagodon > Lagodon rhomboides. Next base: position 19,244,346 of record CM077799.1, on the reverse strand, counting down.
GCAACCATGTCAGAGCTGGCATGAGAACACGTATGAAGTAAACCGCCGTTCCGCCGCACTTCCTCTCCGTCCTCTCGCTCATCGAGAGCAGAGAGTGAGGGAGGAAAGTAAACCCGCCTGTTTTTTTAGTATTCACTTATCACAACCACGGCCCGATGAAGAGGTGTTGTCAAAGGAGAGACAGAGGATGGATACCATTTGCTACGTCACACAGTCCCACCCACAGTATGTGTCATTACGCTGATGATAATTTGAACATCTGAGAACCAGAGTTGAGTGTCCAATGTCTATTTTTTGAATGCCGGACAGATTCTGTCTTTTCCACGAAGTAGAAAAAACTTTCAAGCATCGGAAGTTGGCGTTGAGTTCTTCATCAGATTCTACGACTTGTTAACTGTTTCTTCATTTCTGATCTCAATCATAACTCTGCTCATTTTGAGACTATTTCATTCGGGCATATCGTCTAAACTTTCCAGATTATTGACTAATCATTTGTGTTGTGAATGTTTGTCAGTCTGAAACCTAAAGATATTCAGATGAAAGCTGCTGTACTCAATATTTATAATAGCTCTGTATCCCAGCAGTAATCACTGTTACTGAGTAGTTTGTCTCCTCCTCCTCCTGCTCATGCAGTCAAAGAGAAAATGCATTTTCTGGTATTCATTTTATCTAATCAAGACCGAGAACTGGTCCTGTCTGCTCTTGAACATGCAGAGAGCAGGATCCTCCCGTTTCCAGCCTGGTGGTTGGCGCTGCACGCTCATGTGGTGACGTAGAGAGGAAGGAGGATTGCGAATTGACAGGAAGTTTGCTGAAACGGCGCTTACAGCAGCTTTAAGATGATATGATGTTAAGCAGAAAAAAGCAAGCAAAAACCTGAATACTGAGAAGCTAAAAAAACTAATTTTCTCCACTAATCACTGCAGCTCTGTTCTGATTATAATCTTTTATGACTCTTTTCTTTTCTTTTTCCTTTTTCTTTCTGGGATGTTTGACTTGGAGTTATACTGTCATCTGGACTTCTCCGAGTTCTCGGAGCCGAACACACAAAGATCTTCAGTTTAATATCTCAGAAGACAATAAAACATCAAGTATTTACATTTGAAAAGCTGGAGCCATTGTTTGTGTTTTGACTCTATTGCTTAGAAGAATTAAAATGGTTAATTCCATTTTCACAGAAAGACTTTTTTCCACAGACCTCGAAATGAAAAGATTTTGACGGTGCTACAGACACTCGCTTTGATAAACAGGAGCAGAAAGCAACCGCGCTCAGATCTTGTGACAAGACATCGGCGCTCTCAGCGGATAACACGCCCGAACTGTACGACCACAAAGTGAGCCGGCGAGAGAAACGCGCAGGCGCCGTTCTCACAAGGTTACGGCTCGGTGTACTGGAAGGAGAGACAGAAAGTTCTGTGAGGACGCGGGGACAACGAACGGCGCTTTTGTTATCGACAGACAGAAGAGTGAAAAAAAAAGGGATTTGAGTGCAGTGAAGGAGTCGCTCCTCCCGGCCGAGCCTCTCAGCCTTCACAAAGCCTCGGAGCGGGACATGTTGTTCCTGCTTCCCGACAGGAGTGAAGTGCGTTTGTATCCGACGGCGAGGCGCAAAATGAGAAAACGCTTTTGTTGCCGCTTCACAATATCCGTAATTACACCCCACAGGACACACACAGGAACATAGTGTCACTATCATTACCATACAGCCACCATGCGTACGAGCTGTCAGACCCACACAACGACGCTCACAATAATATTAAAGGCTTTTAAAAAAAAGGGCTCATTACAATGATAATACGACAAAAAGGTGAAGCCAGCGAGAGCTCGTTGAAAAAGATATTATAGGTATTAGAAACGAGGCAGTGCACCACCAGATACCCTTCGGAGTGGATTATGCTAATGTTATTGTGCACACTCGAACAATCACTCTTGTTAGATCAGCGTTCGCTTCCCTTGAACTGTTCGACCGCATCAGCAAAGCATTTAATCATTGTAAAGGCACGAGGAATATTTTAGAAATGTTAAAGACGAGCCAGCAGGGTAACGGTGATTTAACGTCCCACCTATTAAAAATTCAGTCCTCATGTCGGAGGGGATTGTGATTTTGATCTTTAAATCTGAACCAAAACTTTAAAAAAAAGTCCCCTCCGGTCAAAAATATCCTTTTTCTTTCTTCTTGCTATAGTTGACTTTATAAGCGTCACTGTGTCGGATGATGTACGTGCGGAGTTTGACGCCAGAAGGCAGTTTTCACATTTATTGCTCAGAGTGTAAATTTTCACTGCGCTCACTGAAAATCTGGTTTTAAGAGGCGGGCCTACGAGCACGATTTGTCACACCACAAAGCAGTTTGGAGGCCGGTCCTGGGCCAGTGTTTAGCATACACGAGTGTAAGGTGGAAACCTGACGTGAACATAGCCTGAAATGGACCTTTACAGTGAAGCAGGAGACATCTTGTGTCCAGCAATTAAACTTGTGGCATGAAAAAATATTTGCATATTCATATATTCTGGGATTTTTAATGAGAGAGAAAGAACCAGCCGCATTTTAAAGAACTTTACAAGTGGTAATTGTAGTTTTTTCTCTGCAAAAAACGCATCAGACGCACATTTTTTTTTAACGAATTATTAGGTCGATTGCCAGTGACCCCCAAAACATGTTTCACTGTACCCACAAGAACATGACCATTGGAGCGTAATAGGCGTACCAAACCTTCGCTTACGGTTGCAGTTTGGTTAGGTTAAGGCACTAAAACTACTTGGTTTAGGGAAACATTGTGGTTTGGCTTAAAATAACTACATTACTAATGTAACTTGGGCTACGGACGTACCAACATTACGTACACATCACTCTGTACGTGACATAACTTACCTACTTGAATGCGTTAAAATAACTCACCACTGAAATTCAATTTCACACTGTGCTTGTTTGACCTCTGCTTAAAATGCTATACCTGACTTCCTCCTTTGCTGCCGTCATAATAACTACGGCAACAAGAATTGTAAATGTGTAACCCTACACTTAGGGCAAAGAGACAAAATAGAAAGAAAATAAAACAGATGTGGAATTGAAAAAGGGACAAGTGAAAGTAAAACTGTGAGGCTGATAATTGGAAGAATAGAAAAGGTGAAGAAAGTGTAAGGGAATAAATTGAATAGCGCTGCCAGTGAAGCAGTGAATCTAAAAAAGTTTACGTCCAACAGAAGCATTTCAAACTTGAAACTGACCTTGCTGGTTGAGCTGCTGCGTGCTCTTGCTCCACTGCGACAAGCCCACGATGGCCACCATCTTGGCGCCCAGACTGGAGCGCCGCTTCTTGTTGCCGGCCAGCGATGTGGAGTCGGGGCCCCCGCTGCCGGGACTCTTATCCAGGCTGTACATTGCCCCCGAGATGCTGGAGGAGCGCACCACGTTCCGGGCCGCCGCGCTAAGCCCGCTAAGGCCGCTCAGCCCGCCCGGGCTGGGCACCTCCACAGAGCTGCTGAGCATCATGGTCCCGCTGGACTGGAGGGCCGGAAAGTTGGAGCAGGGCTGAGAAAGGGGACGAAAAAGAGGCGATAAGGCGAAGGTGGAAGGAACAGCTCGAGCGAAAAGGACGTGTCAATGAGCGGCGTGCGTGATGAAATACAGAATAATAGCTTGTCTTACAGCGGCAGCGGCTCCCCGAGGCTGAAGGACGCCGAGTTGAAATTTCAACCGCAGTTTGGTTTTCAATTATTGCGCTTACTGCAGAGGCAGCAGAAACGACTTCCTGCCCCGCAGAAGACAAAATACAAAGTGAAAAGCTCGGAAGAGTCCCTCCGATCCCCGGCAGTTTTGCAAACCGAGGAAACAAAGAACACAAAGGTCAGCAGACGAGGACAGTGCAGATGGCAGCGGACTGTTCAAGTGCGTTAAGAAGTATCTCCAGGAACACACGCGCAAACACACACACACACACACACACACACACAAATGTCAAGGCTGGCCTGCTGTTGAGGGGTGACCCTGTCAGCTGGTATTTGTCTCGTGTGTTTTTTTGGATTCTCATTCCGTGTCTGACCTTAAACCGTGACAGATGATGAACTCTGCAGCTCAAGTCATCACTGGTTGCTGTGAACCCTGGGAGGAGGACCGCGTGTGTGTGTGTGTGTGTGTGTGCGTGCACTCTCATCGTACTTCCATAAACTTTGTAATCTCTAGCTGATGCACCACTCTTTGGTTGCAGAGGTACAGGTACACTTGCCAAGACTTAAACCTGCATTCCAATTAATGGCCAGCCGGGGGCGACTTGAGTCTGATTCCACGTAAGCTTATGAGAAAATGACCCCACTTCTCACTGGATTTATTACCTCAAAAAACAGTTTCTGTCTCAAGTGCTACTCCCAAGCCTTCATCAACAGGACAGGGCTGTTTCAGGACGCTGCTATCATTCTAGACGATAAGGGGTTTATTGTTATTCTGCGAAATATCCCACCTTCATTGCATATCATTGTCGCAAGTGTTTCATAACCACGTTTGAGGGATCAAAGTGAGCATAACAGCCGATATAGCAATAACGGATCCACCCTCTCATCCACACATCCTCACTTCTGGCTCCGAAGAACCAAGACAGCTTCAATACAGAAATCCACAAACCAATGAGTGCCGTCTCAGTGGGTTTAATCATTCATACCTGTGCTTCCCCCAAATGTGACGTCTCAAAATGTTCTAAGACTATTAACACTCAGCATCTCTCCGTTCCTTTCCTTCCCTCCTTTCCTTCCTCCTAGCTTCAGAGCGGTTACTCCGAGGCTAAAACGACAGCCCGCGGGCGCATGAAATATGCAGATGCGCGGTGGCCAACACCTCGATTTCACACTCCTTTATTAATATTTCTCTTTCTTCACTTCTCCGCTCCCGCATAACTTCTCTTCCCCACCTGCTCCCTCGCTTAATCACTACGACCCCTGCTGTTACTTCTTTTGTTACGCAGAGAGAACAGCACTGCGGTCTTTTCGCCGCCTCGGAACACACTCGGCGCTTACCTTGTGAACTTCAGCCGGGGTTCAGCTCAGGTGGTTCACACCAACACAAGGCGAGGGATACGGACTGACTGTTCAAACCGGCGACACTGGTGCGCCTTTTTCACCGAGGCACATAATCTAGGTGCACACAATTAGACAATTTAATTTCTTAACGCATCTTGTAAATGATGGTTACGGGAATAAAAGTGCACATACTTGTTTTTCTTCATTTGAATCACACGCAAGCTTCGAGGGTAAACTGCTAAACTTCAAATGTTCAGTTTCGGGCGCATGTGGTCGTACCCTGGAGCCCCGCAAGGTAATGTGCTAATAGGCACAGCAGTATTTTAAGGTTATTACCAACATGAGCATGAAAATGACAAACATGAATATGCTTTTATTAGGCAGGTTTAAAGCATATTCGCTAGGTAGCATTAGCGTGAGTACGGCTGAGGCTGATGTGACTTGTTGACCCGATGATGGCACCATAAGAAAAGTTATGGGATCCGTAAAGATATTATCACAGGAACATTAATGTTTGTAACACATTTATGGGATTTTTTGGGACTTTTTACTCAAAGGATCACAGTAGTCTTCAGCATCTGTACATGTGATGCCGATCCATCCTATAGTTGGATGAATAAAACGGTTCGGGACCCGAGCACGAGACCACCCAAGGTACGTTTTGTAGCGTGACTAAAAGTCACCGGTTTTACATTCTCCATGCCCGGTCGCATGCAGGGAAGGATGCACAAATGCTTTACGCGACTTAAACGCTCACTCCCATGACTGGAAAGCATAAATAATACATACACAGTGCAGTGAATTTGCCCTTATTACGTCGCGGAATCGAAGACTCCAATGTAAACGTCCCGGGCTTCAGATGTCTCCGTAAATCATCGTCACTGGCCCACTTTGTCACACCACTACAGTCATGCTGCTTACTGCATGAAAAATGCTGCTGACAGGCACTTTTTTCTGCAGGGAGGTATTTAGTATAACCACAATAACCAAAGCGGGTGCTATTAGGGAACAATGAACTGACGTAGCAAAGGGCAGATTTTGGCATTTTGTAATGAAACTCCTAATAATAGCCCACCAGGAGGAGGTGGAGGACGGCACGCTTTGTAAAGATCTACTGCAGTGACATTTCTTATGACTGGAAAAGGGTAACGGAAGGGGGAGTAAGGGGAGTTAGCGGCTTAAAAATCCTTATTTCCTTCCCCCCCATCTTTTTCTCCCTCCATCACCTCCTCCTTTTTTCTATCCGCGCACTCCTCTCCGGCTCTCCGGGGGGCTTCTGTACGCTCTGAACGCACAGCGAGCGGAGCAGGAGAAAATGAGCTGAATATGTCTTTGAGAGAGCCGCGAGGACAGAGAAGGAGAAGAAGAAGAAGAAGAAGTGAGGGAAGGCGAAGGACGGGGAGAGAAACGTGGGAGGAGAGGACGCCTCAAAACGAATGGACGAGGAGAAGAAACGCGGCGGGAAGCCGAAGGCCTGATCCGCGAGGAAATAATGGAGTGAGAGCCAGAGAAGGAGGAGGGATATGACACTGATGGTGACAATGACGGAGACATGCATCCATTCCTCCTTTCCTCTTAATGATGAGATCGTCAGTCTCTCTCTCTCTGTGTGTGTGTGTGTGTGTGTGTGTGTGTGTGTGTGTGAAACAGGGTGAACTCTAGTACTGTATATATATTACACTGTAGGCCTGTATATGTTTGCTCAGAGTACATTGTGACACTGGTGATTGTGTTGGTACCGTACAGTACATCCTGTGTGGGAGTTTCAGAAACTTCTTCGTGAGATTAACATGCTGAGATTCATTCAGTTAAAGGAATAAGTCAACATTTTAGAGAATTACACTTAATTGGTTACTTGCGCAACACCGTGACGTAAGCTCAAGGCCGTTCCGTATGCCATTCTGGGGGCTTCGACATTGTCGCGCGCAACACGAGCTAGCAAACTTACAGTCGTTATTCATCTATATGCGTTGTGATTTGGAGTCTAATGAGATGCAGGGGCAGAAGCAGCCGCCATCCCGTTTTCCTCCCTCTCTTCATGAGTATTTTGCCTCTTTTTGCCCCGATGCAGCCTGAGCCCAAAGGAACAGCGCCACGCTTGGAAGCCAGCTCTACGTAGCGGCAGAAGCCGTGCAATAACAACATGGCGTGACGCACAGCTGCGCCAAAAGACGTGTTCCCATAATCATACATTGTGAGAGAAGTGGCTGTGTGTCCCAACCTCCCCACTTAATGACTCCTTTCACCGTCATAACCTGATCCATTTGGTCTGATAACATTTGTAAAGAGCTGCATGATTAAAGGTTTTTTATTCCCCCATAATAAAAAGGTAAAAGGTAAACACATACCCGGGCTCTAAACCTGAGCGTTAAAGGTGCTGGCAAACCCAGACAGACAAGTGTTTTGCCCAAAACATGTTAAGAAAAACACAATTGGTCACCCATCATTCACAAAACATACTCAATATTTTTGTAATGGCCACTTTCAATTTCTAAATCATTCATTTTGACTCAAGGTCTACTAGCTTGCTCGTTCTGGAGGTTCTCACCTGACAAAAAGACGGACCAGTGTGAGTCGAAAGCTCTGAAACAATGAGAAAGCAGCGCTGCCTCTTTAGCTTTTTTGGGTATGAAGTTCTGAATTCATTTCTGCCGCATCTATTTTTGGGTAGTCGAGAAAAATATCTAAAACACAACCGAGCAGTGCGACGGCCTCATTGCTATGAAGCTGTTGTGCGGTTACTTTGTGTCCTTTTGCCGTCGCAGCAGAACGTTTCTCCGGTTTTCGAAGAGTTTCTGATTTTGTCGACTCCGTGGCATACAAGCGAACCACAGGAAATATTAATATTTCATTTAAAGCGGGACGAGAGGCAGCCCTGTGACATCAAGAAGAAATAAAGACACATTTTTTCGGCACGTCATGTTCATGCGGTTCATAAATAACGCATGATTTTCAACAAAAAAAAAAGGAAGGAGTCTTTCAATCTCTAATATCAGCAGTTGAAGATGCCAACCATGTACGTGTCCCCGCACTGTGTTTTTGCTGGACCTAAAGGTACGACCGGAGCCCATCTATCTTCATGTTTGGGGCCAGACAGCTCCCCTGCCATATGCCTGTGTGCTCTCTCAACTTCTCATCTCAGAGCTCATTTATTTCTCCTCCCGTCAGCAAACCGACCCCCTCCGCCCAGCCCGGCGTCTGAAAGCCCCTCCCCCACACCCTGACACCACCCGCCTCAGGTGTTCAGTTTTGCAACCATTAAAGCTATGCCGACTCGAAACGTGCTAAAACGTGTGAGGCTCTGAGCTTTCAGACGACTTCTCGAACACTTCGCAGATCCTCGTTGGCAGGCATCGAGATTTCACAGATCGAGCGGCATTCCAAAAAACACGAACGTGAGCGTGATTCAGCCACGCGCGGCGGTCTGCCGAGTTGACACACGATCTCTCCTTTCAGTTTCTCCCATAAACACAAATGCCACAACCTTGTAATTAGATACGGCTGGGTAATCCATTAATGGTCTCGTATGAAGACGACACTCGCTGCCAGCGCCGGTCAGTTAATTAACCTACAATTTAGCTGCAAAGCAGACGGTTAAGAAACACTTTCAGGTCAAAGTGTCTCGTTAGAAAAAAGCCACGGGGAGCAAATCTAACAAAAAAAACAACTTTTAATTTGTTGTTTCTGCTTGAGCTGTTGCGGGTTACGTTCACTAATTGAGCGTTTTTTTGTGTGTGTGTTGGAGTCTCTTTTCATGTGTTTTTTTTGGCTGCTACAACTCAGATTTCCCAAGCGGGACAGTAGCTGAGCTGAATTAACAGGGGAAAAAACATATACGTCAGCGATGTTATTTAAAAAATCAGCATCTTTATGCTATTGACTGAGAGTTATCCCGACTCTCAAGTGGCCATGTGGGGTTATTTGAATGCCAGCTGCCAGTGTTTACCGCGAGGAGCCTCTGCCTCGCTTTAATTAAAACATGTCAACATAAAAACTTGATACAGTATTTCTAATTAAATTAAAGTGATGGTTGGGGTCTTTTGAAGTGGGGTTGTATGAGGCACTTACTGTCAGCTGGAGAAGCGGCGTCTAACGGCATCGAGAGCTGGACGTCTGTTAGCCACCTAAAAATATATACATCCTTTTAAGTGCACACTATGTTTTGAACATTTTGGGTGTTTTACATTGCCGCCAGACAGCCGCGAAAGCAGGCGCTTGTGCGTAAGGGAAGGGCTGTCTGACGGCGACGTAAAGCTTTTAATATATAGCGTACACCTAAACGGATATGTTTATTTCTTTAGGTGAGCCCTCTTTGACGCAGCTAACATACGTCTCCAGCAGGTAATGCACCGACTAGGGATAAGTACCCCACATCAACAGCCCCAAACTGTCTCTTTAAAGGGGATTGTTGCTTGTGAGGCTGCAAATACAGCTGGATCATTTTGTTTTTTCCTACAAGCGACTACCAACAACACAGGACTTACGGCGAGTATAGACATTTTCCTCTGAGAGACAATATCCTGGGAGATTTCGTGTCCTGTGGCAAAATAGCACAGTGAATGCGAGGACTGTCTATTGCCAGTTTAAGAAGCTGAGATTTTTTCTAACAGGGTAAATAGTTACAACATTACAAACAAATCTGAATGCAGTAAATGTAATATGTACGTAGAAAGAAGGATAATGTTCCAAAATCATCGACAAAAGCTCAAACACTCTAAAGAGTAGCTGTAAATCTATAAAGAAAGAAGAGATACAAGAATATCCGTTCAAAAGGATCGTAGTGCGTTTCACTACTTCTACAACATGTTGTGTACATACATGTGAGGGACACACAACAAGGATTAAAAAGGAATTGTACACCGGTAGTGCAGAAGGACAGGCAGGAGCTGTAATGCACTTCCTGTCGAGGCGACCATGGACACTTCCCAGGTTATGATACTGCTGGTGTCGGCCCGGCGCCTACAGCCATTGTGTTTGGCCCGGCGTCGTGTTTGTGTGTACGGTGTGTGTGTGTGTGTGTGCGGCTGATGTATCTCTCTGATCACCAGGGGTCTCTTAAGGCGAGAAAACAGAAGGTTGGTTTTGCAGCCATTCATACACACACACACACACACACACACACAGAGTAAGAGTGCCAGGCTGTGGGACGACTGAGAGCCAAATGGATCACACACAAAATCACACACGGAGAAACACAGCGTAGTGCGCACACACATATGCTGCACCGACTGTGCGTGCCAGAGCGTGGCAGGAGAAGAAAAAAAAAAACCCAAACACTGAGCGACGAGTGGCGCTGACACTGACGGGTCTTGGCCGACGGACTTGAAGTAACATCCAGATCTCGTGTAAAACACTCAGCCCCGACGCAGATTTGATTTCTTCAGCATCACGTTGACCGAGAGACGTCAGTGTATCAGAAACAAATTGTCCAGATACAGTCGCAGCACCATTAAGTATTCACAAATTTCCCATTTCACACTTTGGAAAGCAATAATATGCCTGGTGCACACACACACACACGCACGCACACACACGCACATCTGAATTGAATTCTAACGGCCATGAAATGAACAGAAAAAGGAGCTCATGAGGAGCTCGCGCCTTGCCTCTCCCATTGGCCCAATCAAATTTTTATCCAATAAAATCTTTAACGAGGTGAGTCATTGAGTCACTCTCGCTGCATCACCTCGTGACAGCCGACATAAATTCGATCCGTCACGCCGTGTTTTCGCACAGATTGGCTGAATCATGTTGAATCAGCCGTGGCAGGGGAGCAAAGGTTTACATTTTGTCCATCAGAGCGACAATTAAGGGGTAAAATTAGCCTGTCTGACGTTGTCTAACATTTTATGTGGAACGTTAAATCAAAGCAAACAGCACACACCTGTGACGGGGGATAACAGGACGCACGCAGATGGATCAGACATTACGTTTTCATAGCGTTCAGCACGTGACAACTGTATTTTTTTCTCTTTAAAAGACCATGTCATTAAAAAAAGAATGTATTATTGTTCTCTTTTTTTTCATACCTGAATTACATAAGACACAATGATACTATAAACCCAATCTGATGCTCTACTCTAAAATGAGAGGAAAGCACAGCGGTTCAAAGACATGACGTTAGCGGCCAATGTCGCTAAGCTAACATGAGAAAGACAAAATTACCTTTTTGTTCCGTAAACACCAAACAGCATTTCAAAGAGAACTTTATAACAACTACTCGCTGTGTTTACCTGCATCCACTCAGCAAAGATGGAGCTTGGCTAACACGTTAGCATGCTAGTTCTATAAAATGATGTCCTTACGGTGATATGCCAGTTAAACCATTGTTGTTTTATCGCTGGTCAACTTTTTAAGTGCATCTTTTCTAAATCAAAATGTTTTACAATGCTAATATTCACTGGCAAGAGTTTTTATAAAATGGTGCGTAGCTTAAAAGTTAAATTAGCAGTTTATTTGTTCACCTTATGCTAACATACACATTTGACTGCAGCTAACATGCTCACTTTCAACACATTAAAAGATAAATGTGGGTTTTTTTTTACAACTCGGGTCATATTTTCATAGTTTCAGATATCGTTACTGCCTCTTATGAAAATATGGAAGACAGCTTAATTTCTCCAACGGTGTAAAAACATGAGTGGTCAGACAACAAGACAAGAAGCAAACAATTTAGTCCAATTATCTAAACTACTTTATTACTGCACATAATCAACAACAAGTGAACTGAGCTTCTGCAGCTTTACCCACTTCTGTGCTGGTTCATGAAGCGGACAGACACATTTGGGAGGTAGATGGTTCATAACAATAGCAATTACATGAAAATACTTTTGGCATTAAGCCACATCGATAATCATCAAATCACGGTGGAGTATCACTTCAATCACTCACTCATCCCCTGCTTCCCCCACGCTTCCCGCTAATCCCTCCGCAGCTGAGTTAGCAATACAATGTTTTCATCCCAGCGGTGAATCAAATACCTTGTCCAGGGATTCGTGCCAGCTGCCTTTTTGGAGGAGTGAGACCTCTCTCATATCATCACTCATCAACCCCACAGCAGTGACACCGGTCACAGGGTCCCTCTCTACACATCAGTGTGGAGAATCTGGTGTGAACATGAGACCGTGTTGTGTTCTTTCTCTCTGTACAACGACACAAACCGAGCAAATTGCCTTTAATTCTACAATTTGGTTTCTTGAAATGCAATAAAGAAAAGTTGTTTGGGGAGAAGAAAGTCCGTTTCCCTCGTTGCACTCAAAAGGTTGAACTTAAACCTCCGCTCGCTCTCATCTCTCAATGCGCCATCAAAAGACGGATGGCAAAGTTCCTCCGTCAGCAGCAGGGGGACGGAGAGCTAACAGAAAATAGAAAAATAAAAAGCCTTAGTGGCTGGGCTGGAAGGAAAAGTGGGTTAAGAGGGGCGTGATGGATGAGACCCGGAGCTTTCCTGACTCATGGCCTGCTTTCTCTGGTGACTAATGTGGTCAGTGACATCTCTCGCTACCCCTCAGCCGCCCCCCCCTCCCATCTCTCCATCCCACCTGGGATTCTGGTAGCCGGCTCGGGGCGGAGTAGCACACAGGATCTCACTCCCACTTACCGAGTCTGGATCACACAGTCCCAGCTCAGACAGCACGGGTGGTGTGTGGTGCTGAGGTGGGGGTAGGGGGGGAACAGCAGGCCTTTGGGGTCAACCAAAGCGTGCCTCCCTGTCTTATTTACTGCTAAACCTCTGGAAGGGACGTGTGCGCTGGATCGTAGTCAGATCCTGCGGGAGGACGAGATAAGAGCTGTATATTTATCTCTCTGCCCGCTGATGTTTTTAAGACTTCTATCACAGGCTTTTAATCCATTTGTCTCCCGTCTTCCTTTTATACGTGACCTCATTTTTTAGGGTTGCTTGCAGGTTTGAGTGTTTGGCTGATCTGTCAGGCTGATAGTGGTCTTTTGCTACAAGGGGGTATTATGTAGTCCTGTCTCCATTAATGTGATACACGGCGGGAGTGTTTTGGTTGCACATATGCCCTAAAAATCTGTTAAATGGCCAAAGTAAACATTTTCAGTAGAGCCTGAAATTTGAAAAGGTCTGATTCATCACAACTTCTTGTTGTATGTGCTGTGACGTAGAGGGAGAAAAAACAGTTGTCTGCACTTTTATTCATGTTCACAACAATTTACATAAGGTTCTTGAGTAGTTTAATCAAAATGCTTTATTGGGTGCACCTGAATTTAAAAGTTAGGTGCAACAGTGCAACCAATGTTCATCTGGAGCCCTGTCAAAGGTCTTCTTAGTATTAATAGATCTGCATAAATTCAGAATGATTACATTGGTTATGAATGATTACGACCTACATAATTACCTACACCTAGGTGGTTATGTTTCTGCCCGTGTCATGTTGGTTTGTGGGCGGGATTACACAAAAACTAGTGAACAAATTTTCACGAAACTTGGGTGGAGGACGGGTCTCAGCCCAGAATAGACCCTGTGAACTTTTGGTGCGGATCCGGATAAAAGGACGGATTCAGGAATTTTGAATCATAGATCTTGATTCTTGTATATTTAGGTGGCTGCTATCTGTGAGCGAGTGCCTGTTGAGCCTTTGGCGGAGGCATGTGCTTTACCGGGTGCCCTTCTAGTTAAATGTTTAACTTTATATATTAGTTTTACAGTAATGTGCATGAACTTTGTCATCTCATTGTCTTGGTACATTGTTTTCTTTGTTCATTTTGTAGAAATATGGCATAAGACCATAATAATTAATTTTAAGGGAAAGTCAAAACACATGTGGTAATTCAAACACACTGCCCCTTTTTTATATTGGTATATTTATTTCATAGGAGGTCGTACAGAAGACTTCTGTCTCCTAGACTGGCGTTGTATTAGTAACCCAGTAACTCACGTGCACTCGACAGAGGTCACCTCTGCTCCTGCAGCAGCCTCAAACATGTATCAGGTGTTCAGGGGAATTGATTTTTTTTTCTGAGGGCTGTTGCTGCGGAGTCCCAGTATAGATTGGGGAAAAAATTGATATTCGACTGCTTGATTAGCTGACGCCTGATAATGAAACACACGGACTTCACAAATATAGGTCAAACCCCACATCCATCTGTTGAGTGTGAGTATGCAAAATAATCTCATTATGTGTCTCATTAGCAAGTCCAGGATGGAGCGGGAGGTGAGGCGCGACACTGACCAAGCACTCATTGGCAGCCAATCACAGCTGCCCCCTTTGATGATACGTAACAGTTGGCCGGGGAATTGTGCCTTACAGAGGGACGGTTGTCTACAAGTGTGTGCACGGCCACATAAGATGCGCACAACGACGCACTCGCGCTGAAGCCCGGTCATTAAAATGATAAGTGTCCGCTCTGCCCCTCGGTTGTTTTCATTTTATTTTCATTTCAAAGAAGAGCAGGACCAGCAGCTGCCAGCTACAGATCTGAAGTGTGGTCAGATGTGTCAGGGCGTGTGTGTGTCTCTGTGTTTGTGCGTGCTGCACTATACTTTGCCTTTGCCCTTTCTAGCTGTAAATGTTGAAAAGTGTGCGTGTGTGCTTGTGTGTGTGCGTGTGAGCAGAGACTCTTTGATGGAGGATGATACAGTGGATATAACGAGTCCGGCTTGGCCTTTTGAATAGCCAGTTTATCCCGCACTATCTGATGCAACTCGCTCTACTACTCTGACACACACACACTCATAGAACGCACACACGTCGGGCTGCAGCTAACGCTAACATTCATCGTCGGTTAATCTGCCGATTGTTTTGTCTCCATTAATCGATTGGTTGTTTGGGCTATGAAATGTCGAGAAATGGTGAAAAATGGCAATCGGTGACAATATTTGGTCGCTTTGCTGTCTCAGCGGAGTAAAGAAGTCCAAATGTATTCACGTTTAAAAGTGCAACATGTGAGAAATTGAGTTTAAAGCATTCGAAAAGTAACGATATTAACAGAAGGTGAAAAAATAAGCAGTTTTGACATCTTAGCTAAGACGTCAATGTAGTGTTGCAGCGACATCTACTGACGTTAGCATGCTAACCAGCTAGCCCCGGACTGTCCCTTTTTTTTTATTATAATAGCCTAACACTCCAAGCTCCCAGTCCTGACTGCTCGCTGCATGGCTAACTGAGCTAACTAGCTAACAGCACCTACAGTTAGCAGCAGTTAGCGGTTGCTCGGTGTTACGCTGCCCCCCACTGGTATGAATTTGTGAGGACGCCAGTTTTTTTACATATGGCACCTTTAAGAAGCCGTCATCAGAGAATTCAGACTTTTCTTTAGATAATTGCTAAAAAAAAATGGTTGGTGATTAATTGAATAGTCGACATGTGATTGATTAATTGTTGCAGCTCTGCACACGTACAGTATATATCATGTTGTCTGATGAAAACTTTTGTTTTGGATATTGTAATGCATAAAATATGCAAATGTTACTACAATAACTTAATTCAGAGTTTCCTCTTTCAGTGCACTGATATCATTAAATAAACAATAAAGTTTACAACTTACAAAGTGATTGATTTAATTGACATTTACACACCACATTCATTTACATGTACTTAAAGTGTGTATATAGGTCGATATATATCAGTACTGGAATCTTTACTCCCACCACAAATCAAGCGTTGCTCAGGCTCTGAATGTATTTCACCCTGGTGAACATTTCACAAAGACGGGGTTCGTTCCCCCAGAATCTGTGTGCCACACGTCTCCAATCTGCTTGACAGCCACACCCATCCACATGTGACACAAATGCATCCCAGAATGCTTCACCGATGATCATGTGAGCTGTTCGGGGACAGAAAACCGGATGACGGGCTTTTTTTTCTCTTTGTTTTTGGACCAATGAAGAATGCAGAATTTGTTGGGGAAAAAATCTTTCTGGATTGAAAATGTTGAGAGTTAAACGGAGCTACAGGAACACGGCTCTCCGCGGCAGAGCGAGTTGAATCTCTCTCCAGCTTTTACCGTCTCAATTCTGTCTCAATGGATTACTCAGAGGATCAAGTGTGAGTCGGGCGCGGATTTCAAGAGTTAAGCGCGAGGATAATTATTCTTTTCCCTTTAAAACCTGGCCAAGGAGGGCCCGCTCCCTCAGCTGATGTGCTCACTTCGCGCCCTGACGATCTGACAGTTGCCCACGTCAGAACCATCAAACAGCTTCCAGGCTGCTCTCTGAAACATTTAAAGGAAAGACTCTGGGGCCCCGTCACGTGTCTCTGGCCCCATCCACAGGTGGTGGTAGTGGGGGGGGGGGGGGACGCAGTTTGAGCTCAGATCTGTGTGGCCATCTGATATAATCTCACACCTCAGCGTGCACTTGGCCTGACCCGAGAGCTTGGCAGAGGACGGGCATCTGAAAATACGCTTATTCTCTCTCCCCGTCACCTTCCTGTGTCGCCTGCACACACAAACACAATCGGCAAAAAAAAAAGAGGTAGCGGTGCACGTCTGACCCCACAAAAACCCTGTCAGGGGGAAAAGAAAAAAAAAGCAAAGTCGACCTCTGACATCTGCTCAGTGGACACAAAATGAGTTTCTCACTTCTTCAGCAACACTCACACAAACACCTCATCCATCTGAGTGATTGGTGCAATACTGCCAACTTGAAAAGAAACAATAAAAGAAGAGTATTTAGGTCACCTTACAATCACTCCCCTACAGCCCTTCATGTGCATTATCTTCTCTGTATCATCTCATATGATCACATTAATCCCCCTCAGACAGTTAATGAGATTGGCTGAAGTGGGAGAGGGCATGAAAACTGTGAGCTGTGAGCACGTCCAGGCTCTGCCGGGCTTCTGCTGCCGCGAAGGTGAGAGTATAGGGGGGAAAAAAAAGAAGAGGAGCCAAGTGTTCACCAGCTGATGCTCCCCGTCTCATCCCAGGCCCCGCACATCATCATCACAATAAAGACACAATCAGCTGACAGCGCCCATCAGTGTGTGTGTGTGTGTGCTGATCAGCTGCCGGATCATCGCGCTGACGGTTAATTGCATTATTCGGTCTCATCAGCCCGTTGGCGCCATCACCACCGCTGCCCTGTGCGGGAATCGAGCCCCGCAATTAAAAAAAATAAATAAATAAATAAAATATGAATAAAAGAGGCACTTACCACTTACAGCAAGGAGCGGCGAAGGCAAGGTGCGGGCTCGGAAGTTGTCAAATGGTGGTTTGCTTGCGTCGTATCTGTAAGAATGTCATCGTTTTGGGCTTAATTGTTGCGGTGCTGGTTGCGGACGGCGGTGTGCTGGACGCTCTCTGCTCCGCTCTGCGCTGCTGATCACACGGCATCCAAGGCGCGGTGAGAGGCGCGCTGCTGTGGAGGGGAGAGGGAGGAGAGGAGGGGAGGAGGAGGGGAGGGGAGGAGGGGAGAGATTAGGCCTGGTAGCTCTCAGCGGCGTGGCCAACAGCGACCACGTGTGGCCACGTGGAGGAGGCGTGGAGAAACAGTGTGCATCAGTCCTGCATGAGACACCATCAGGTCCACTGTCTGCCTTTAAAAGGTCCAGTGTGTAGGATTAGGGAGGGATCCGACAGAAATATATCATTCCTAATTATGTTTCCATTTGTGTTTCATTGCCTGAAAGTGATTTTACGTAACCATAGAGAGGGAGCTGTCGACAGTCGAAGCGGGTCACGGCGGAGTCCGCCATGTTTCTACAGTAGTTGGCCACTTTACAGGGGTAGATTTCCCCACATGCGTTGATGTGTTGGTGTGACAAGTGATCATTGAAACCTCTCTAGCTAGATGCTTTGGGGAAAAGACCACTTCAATGTTTGTATGTATGTATGTTTTTGTTGTTTTTTTTAAAGCAATTAATAAACAGTGTTTCTTGCTTGTAATGAGTCAAAGAAACCCGCCAAAGGAAATAGTCAAAATTGTCTAAAAACCAAGTCCTGTTTATCTGAAAATGCTCCAGAGTGTAAATCTGACACACTGGCCCTTTAAATCAAGTCGCCCACCACAGGGGTGCATGGCCGGATTAACCTGCCAGGTGTGTCAGGGGTAAGGACTTTGTCGTAGGCCCCTGAGAACCCCCCGTGGAAAGTGCATCATGTAGATGGGTTGTTAGAGGGTTTGTTCAACATTTTTGTAACAAGCTTAATCGGCCGAGAAGAAAGTTAAGTGGTTTTTTTCACATGTGGCTTGCTCCATATCTCAAATATATTTTGCCAGCAGTGGCATAAAAAAAGCCATATGGATATTTTTAATGGTATTTTAGTGGAAACAAACTAAAACTGCAGGTGACTCATCGTGCACTCGGGGACATGTATTACTTATTTGCCCAATAATCACTTTCTTTATTTCATGAAGCTGCCATGGATGTTTAAAAAGAACTACAAAGGACTGCTGCGCCCCTGAAAGATGGAAAAAATGTGCAAAACACACTCCTCTGCAGTTTGACGTAGAACGCAGACGCACTGTGTTTTGCATGTTCTCCTCTCCGCTGAGGGAGCAGCGTCTGCACACACACACACACACACACAGATGAAATGAATCTAATGAATGCAATCTAGTGTAATTTTCTGCCCGGCCTCTTCGTGCCACTCCGCTTCAAATGATCCTCACCCACTCCGGTCCCCACCACAGCCCATATATCCTCTGCACTGACAGTGTTTACTCACCGCAGTGTGTTATTACCGTCTGTGTGCGGAAGGTATCCTGATATGAACCCATAAACATCTGCAGCACGGCAGACCCGGGTCCAGAACCTCGCAGGTGAAATATGTGCCACTCAGCCAGCCATGCAGCAAGCCACTCAAATAGGCATAAATCACCGGCCTTGGATCAATACCCCGCTTCCCATAGGCGAACCGCTGTGGCACAACACAATCAATTCTTGTTCTGCGCTGCAACAGTAAGGAGGGTTCGACTGGAATCAGACCCCATCAAACATTAATACCGGCGCTGAATCCGAATCAGCTCATTGGCATTCTGCGGTGAGAGGGGGATTCGAGAGCATCTGTTGCTGTCATCAGGCGGTGTAGTGACCACAATCGCAGCGTAACAGCAGTGAATACTATGTGCATTTCAAGCAGCGTGTGTCATTAAAGTCTGGAGGAGGCAGCCAGGGAGGAAGGGATCGCAGCAGCCGCGGGCTAGAAAGTCATAATTCAAAGGATTGATCGGTTTAGAGCTCTGACATACATACGCGGCCGCACTGTATGGCTAAACAGGGAATTAGCAAGATAGATAACCCCGGAGCCCCGATGGAAAAGTGTGTCAAATATAATAGAGCACCGCATACAACGTATGTCCGCTCCGTGCTGCCCGGGGTCAGGTCACAGTCGATTGAATCACAGTACACGTGGTGCTCGTGTGATTGGGTTTGTGTGGTTTCACAGGAGGTTGGGGCAGGTTGGGGATTAAAGCAGGAGGAGGGGGGAGTGTGCGTGTACGGTACATGATAGGTGTGTGTGTGCATGTGTGTGTGTCGTCTCTCCCCTTGGGAATGGCTGAGCAATCCCCACGAGGGAAGGAGGAGGAAATGACTGCATTCATAAATGATATCCCCTCGCTATTGAACACAACAGGTCGGATGCGTAGAATTTAATAATTTCTTTATTATAGTATAATCGCATCTTGCGCCTTAACCTTATACAGGTCTTAATGTACTCCAGAGTGATTAATTGCCGCCAATAAAAAGCATTCTGAGTCGGGCGGTGTGTGTGTGCACGGGCTCATCCCTCATCTTTAATATCGCCTTGATCCCGCTCTGAGCAGCTCATGCATACATTACATAAAACACAGGCAGGCTGGCAATCTGATGCCACAGCAGCAGCAGCGAGTGATCAAATCTGCTTATTTGCTGTTGGGGAAACAAGGACGCGCAAAAAACGCTCATGTTTTCTCAGTTAGATGTGTTTAAGAGTCACAGGATGGCAATTTACGCGAGTTTCAGTCAAAGGAGCGCGCAAGAGCCTTTTCATGAGAGAGTCTCTTTTTCAATCGTTCATTAATCTGTTGAATTATTTATGTATTATCTGCTAGCAGGGGGTGGGTGGGAGGTTACCGCTGACAGACTGAGAAGTCGGAGAGAAGATTACGCCGTCGCATCCTGTTGCTGGCAGTCAGTCGTATATTCAGAGCCTTAACGGGAGTAAACACATTAATAACGATAAAACGATAAAACACATCCGTTTTCTCTCATACTGTTCAGCTCTGTCTGAAGGCTCTGTTCTAGCTCCTGTCTCTTTAAGGCCCCCCCGCTCCTGAATACCCAGTCTGCTCTGATTGGTCAGCTCACACACACCCGAGCCAGCACCGCTAACAACAACAGATCAGCTGTGCTAAATCACTTCTTTGATAATGCAAAGTGTCCCGTCTTTTGATGGGGATGCTGAGGCTGTAAGGAGTCGTATCTCCGGGCCTGGTGGATGCTGCAAACCTCACAGTAGGCTCCGTAACTCTGTGGTGTCAGGCAGCATTTACACAGCGTGACTATGATTGGCTGGCACGCTTCTTATTAAACTGTATTAGTCATACGCACAGTGCCTTCGACCAGGCCATGATTTATTGACTTGGGATGATTTCACACGCACAGACTCGCACTAAGACGCACACTGGAGGCAGCTCCGGCTCAGCTTCGCCCCTCGCCGTTATCACAAACTCCCCGTCAGCTGAAAATATGCTCCAGTCAGCAGAGCCGCGAGCCCTACAGCAGCAGAATAGCTTATTGCTGTCTCTTTGTCACTGTATTCCTCTTCTTGCGGTCCCACCGGGTGCTCAACATCTAATGAATACGTAGTGAATAGCTTACTCACTCATTGTCATCTGTGCACTACCACACTTTCCTCTCTTGAGTGGGCCTGCGGGCTGGTTTTAATGGATGGGTTTAGATACCTGGCTTTATTAGTCACAATCATGTCACATTACATTCTGAGAAAACAGAGGAGAACAGCAGCAGAATAACAAACGACCTCTTCTTTTCAAGTGAGTCCAAAGATGTAAATGCCCATTTACACTTGCTGAGTGTGTTTCAATAAAATGTTGGCTTGTATTCCGACACCCTCTCCAGGATGAGCTGTGCAATTACAGCCTTTATAAATGCAGCTCAGCTGATCTGAGGAAATTCAATTACCATCCCTTTGAGTATTCAGTGAAATACATTAAGGTAAAATGACATTATGTCTGAATTGCTGCAGAGGTTTAGTGCAGGTAAAGGTTTTCTACCAAGTTCAAGGCATAATTGTTTTAAGTTTTACTCGTAATATAAATTGTTTCATCACATTATCGTGCAGATGAAGCACCGGAAATTCTGCTGTTAGTTTATCTCAACAAACAGGAAGTAGTTCAATTGCAAAAAAATGATTCCTCACTATCCAACCTGCAAGACATTCCATCATTTTTTTAAAAATGGCACTTTTTAAGAGAAAGACACAATCTACAATATGTAGTGTGTATTGTGTAGCTGTACATTAAACATACTTTGCCTATACACTTAAATCGTTCATGTAACCAAAGGAAATTTCTGTGCTAAATTGATCTGAAGTATCTAAAGTCTAGTCACACCTTAAAAATAAGTACAATGACTTTGGTTTACTCATGAGGAGTCAGAAGAAAATCTTTACTTCGTATAAATTATCTCTATTTCAAAAATCTTGCCAACTTCTCCCACAGCATTATACCACCAGCATGTCAGCCGGGGGAGGCTTTAGCGGGATCTGGCCTAGAGTGAACCTCTTAGCCTTGAACTGATTCAGCTCCTCTGGAGTCAGTTTGTCCTCAGGTGAAAACAGGCTGTCCGACGCTCCACCGGCTGACCCGGCTCCTGCTGCAGTCGGAGCAGCGGCTGTCCCGAATCCACCACTCGCCTGTCCAAAAATACTGCCGCCTCCTGCTGGAGCAGGTGCTGCTGCCCCGAAGCCGCTCCCGAATCCTCCTCCCGCGGTGCTTGCTGTCGAGGAGAAACTGAACCCTGAGGCGGAGCCAAATCCAGAAGCGGCTGCTGGCGTGCTGGAGGTCGGAGCGCTGAAGGAGAAAGAAGACGCCGAGGAGGAGCCGAACCCAGAGGGAGGTTGTGTAGGAGCTGCTGAGGCACTGCCAAAATCTGTTGAGGATGATGATGCCGCTGAGGAACCAAATCCACCGCTTGCAGAAGCAAAGCTGAAAGAGCTGGCTTGGGCTGGTGCTGGAGCCCCAAAGCCTATAAAAGGCAAAGAGATTGTGAGTGAACACAGGGGCAATGGATCGGCATATTCAGAAAAGACAAGCTAATGATAAATGACTTGTTCTATAAATCCTAAACTTCAGATGGATTCATGTCCATGACACTTCATGTTGTAAAACCATCTGCTTAAGCACTGTATTCATGAGAGATGAAGGATTCAAAGCAATACTACATACAGCCAGTTAGCTAAGCGTAGCACAAAGACCGGAAATGGATAAACAGCTAGCCTGGCTCTGTCCAAATGTAACAACATCCACTCAAACAGAACATCTTAATTAGCACATTCATTTTAATCTCAAAGTGCTGAACTACTGTTTTACTGCCCTACTGTGAGGAATCAGCAAAACTTAATGTTCACCTTTGCTTCCAAAGCTGGATGTAGAGGATCCAAATCCAGCCGCTGTCGTTGAACCAAAGCCACTTGAAGATGCCTGAGGTGCTGGGTTGTTTAACTCTGCAAGCTGCAAGGAAAATAAATATCATACCACGTTCACTGTATTTATAAAAAAAAAAAAAGTCCCCATAAAAATAAATGGAGGCAGTGATACAGTATTTGTGTGTCTTACCACAGCTGCGCGAGTGGATGGATTCATGACTTTCAGTTCCTGGATTCTGCTTCTCCACTGGTTGAGCAACTGATTGATGCCATTAATCTGAAACACATGAAACAGAAGTTTTCTTATTCTCGTACTCTTTATAAAACTCAGCATTTTAAAACATTTTAACGAACAACACACAGACTAATTCAACATCATGTGACTGGCTCCTGTTCAAACAGACTTTTTAAAACAAAACAACTGGACAGTTTTTGCGATGGTCGACCTGAATCCCAGGAGCCATGTGGCGAATATGTGTTACAGGGTGAGGAAGTGATTTTACTATAAACAAACACTGCTTATACAGATCCGGTATACGACCACTTCCTAAACAGCTTTCACAACAAGCAGATGGATTTATAAGTAATGCAGTCCTTGAAATCGTCCTATATTCATATATTTACCTTTAACCAGAAAGTCTTTACTTTCTTACTGGCCAGAAGACAAATGTTAGAAAACGACATACATGAGCGACACAGCACTTACATAGCCCTGCAAGTCTCCTGAAGCTCTAGTGTTGTAATACTCCACCCTGAGCTCCTCTGGAGAGAGATCAGTGAAACCTGGAGACAAGAAATATCAAACATGTTCAGATTTAGTGTCGCGGTGATCGGTATAATACACACAAAATTTACACCTCGAGGTGTGGCGACAAATAACAACATAAATTATGTAATTAAATGCGTATTTGATACTGACCAGATAAAGACGTCTTGGAGTTAGAATAACAGGAGAAGCCCCACTGCCCCGAACTCTCCCATATGTCCATGTCCATCTGGATTATCTCCCTGGGTAACCATGAGACAGACATCACATGAATTAAGTCCTGATGACAACATTCATTTTTTTAATGCTGCATAAAAAACAAAACAAAACCGAAAAAGAAATGGCAGACTCACAGTTTTTTGTCATCATCTTCATCACCAGCTGGCCCCTGATGCCCTCCTCCTCTTCCTCCCCTGTCAAAGGTGCTGGGAGAATTAAGTGTTGAAAATCTGTTTTGACCGGAGAAGCTGAATTCGGAGGACTTCACGTTATCTCTTCTCCCTCCACCTCCACCTCCACCTCCTCCTCGGCCCCAGTCATTCCCTCCACCGCCTCCTCCTCGGCCCCAGTCATTCCCTCCACCTCCACCTCCTCCTCCTCCTCCTCGGCCCCAATCATTCCCTCCACCTCCTCCACCTCGACCCCAGTCATCACTTCCATGCGAGGAGAAGGATGAAGGCTGGATGTAGGCTCCTTTCTGCTGAGAGGGATTCACCCAAACTCTGTTTCCAAACCCTTAAACATACAACATGCACACAAATACCAGTCAATGTTGAGAGGAAAAAGGGTTGGTGCTTAACAATTACAATCATTCTACTAACCCACGTTATTGTAATACAGCCACTTCTATGATTTACTCTGTATGTACAACACCTATAACAGCTTTTAGCCCAAAAACTAATGTGTGTGTGTGTGTGTGTGTGTGTGTGTGTATCTAGTTCCACCTTATCAGAACTTCGATGAATACTACATGTTGTACAAATGGCAAAGGCCTTTCAGAAAAAAATGTATGATTTTGCCTCGTATAAATAAATCTGGCTTGTCTTGAACTAGTCCCTTAAAGTGTAATGCGACCATAATATGTCCGTCAGCAAACTGTTTCCTGCTACTTTATAGATTTCCTTTCACATTGAGTTTAACTGGCCTATAACCCTTGTTTGTTTCCTGACAGTGTTTTCTGCACCCTCTTTCTTTAATTTATTTGGCAACAGCAGGGCTAAAAGTGCTCCAGTTATCAGACTAAACCTTAAGTAATCTACAAAAGAACCTAGAAGTGAGTTAATTCCTAGCCCTTAACTTAGAGGGTAAGTCCCCCCCAAAAATTAAAATACTGTCATTCTCTGCAGATCTGCAAGATCAATAACGTCTGTTGAAACAAATTTGGGATCTCTGGGATTCCAGAGTCTTGGACTGCGCTGGACAAGCTGTATGGAGCCATTTTGTTCTTTCCTCGGTTGTTTTTTTTTTTAGTCCCAAACTACTTCAGTTGTTTAGTAGAATGCTATGACGATGTTTTGCTTTGACGCTCCAGAAATGTTTGGTGGACTAAGAAACTTCCCTCAACTTCTTATGCGCGTGTAGGTTTCATCTCTGGGTCATGTTAAACTTTTTAAATGATTTAAATTTTGATTGCTCTTAGATTTCCACTGAGATGTACTTGCTGATGCATCACCAGTGTGCAACTGTATGTCTGCAGTGAGTTCATTGTTGTTGCTGCCCTTTCGACCAGGACACTTTTGAAAAAGACATTTTAATCTCAACTAGGCTCTTACATGGTTAAATAAAGAATTTACAAGTTCATACAAAGTCTCTAGAGGTTATCAATGCAGCCA